>CM016624.1:18741630-19013070 GCA_005393395.2 Gossypium australe
TCAGCAACTCTAACCACCGTCTCTGTCTTAAGTTCAATTCCTTCTGAGTCATTAAGTATTTCAGACTTTTGTAATCCGTATAGACATAACACTTCTCACCATATAAATAGTGTCTCCAAATTTTTAAAGCAAAAACAATTGCAGCTAATTCAAGATCATGTGTAGGGTAATTCTTTTCATGTGGTTTTAATTGCCGTGAAGCATAAGCCACTACCTTTCCTGACTGCATTAACACACAACCCAAACCATTTAAAGATGCATCACTGTACACAATATACGGTATACCTGATTCTGGTTGAGTCAAAACTGGAGCTTCTGTTAACATTTTCTTTAATTGGTCAAAGCTCTGTTGACATTCATCAGACCACACAAACTCAACATTCTTTTGTAATAAATGAGTCATTGGTGAAGCAATCATGGAAAAATTCTTTACAAAACGGCGATAATACCCTGCTAGTCCCAGAAAACTTCGCACTTCAGTTACATTCTTCGGTGTTTTCCAATTCACCATTGCTGAAACTTTACTTGGATCCACACGAATTCCTTCAGCTGATACAATGTGACCCAGAAATCCAACTTCATGAAGCCAAAACTCACATTTACTAAATTTTGCATATAACTGCTTTTCTCTCAAAGTCTGTAATACAATTCTCAAGTGTTGTGCATGCTCAGATTCTGTCTTTGAATAGACCAATATGTCATCAATAAATACCACTACAAATCTATCCAAATAAGGCTGAAAAATCCGATTCATTAAATCCATAAATGCAGCAGGGGCATTTGTTAAACCAAAAGGCATTACCAGAAATTCGTAGTGACCATACCGAGTTCGAAAAGCAGTCTTTGGCACATCACACTCTTTAACCTTCAGTTGATAATACCCAGATCTAAGGTCTATCTTTGAGAACACCGCAGCACCTTTCAATTGATCAAATAAATCATCGATACGAGGTAATGGATATTTATTTTTAATTGTTACCTTGTTCAGCTGTCTGTAATCAATACACAATCGCAACGAGCCATCTTTCTTTTTCACAAATAAAACAGGTGCGCCCCAAGGTGATGTACTCAGTCTGATGAACCCTTTATCCAATAACTCTTGCAATTGTGTCTTCAACTCTTTTAACTCAGCTGGTGCCATTCTATACGGTGCTATTGATATCGGAGCTGTACCCGGAATTACATCAATTACGAATTCAACCTCACGATCTGGGGGTAAACCAGGTAATTCCTCAGGAAACACATCAGTGAACTCATTAACAACTGGCAATTGTTCCATCTTCAATTCAGAACCCCGAGTATCAAGAATATAAGCTAAAAATGCTTCATTACCCTTCCGAATCAATTTCTGAGCTGTAATGGCTGAAATAGTTCTGACATCATTATTTTGATCTCCAAACTCAGCTGAAACTCTTTTCCCTGTCTGACATTTTAAATCAACCCGTTTTTCTCTACAATTCACTATGGCATCGTGTTTAATCAACCAATCCATACCAAGAATAACATCAAATTCTCGGAAAGGTAACAACATTAAATCAGCAGAGAATTCACAGCCTTGTATTTTCAGTGGACACTTCTGACATATTAAATTAACTAACACACTTTGCCCTAACGGATTAGTGACTTGCATATCAAAGTCAGTAGGCTCAACAGTCATTTTCTTTTCTGACACTAATGCAGTGCAAATATATGAATGCGTAGATCCAGGATCAATTAAAGTATACACAGAATCATAAAGATGGAAAATACCAGCTATCACATCTGGAGCAGAAGCTTCCTCTCTTGCCCGAGTAGCATATGTACGTGCAGGTGCCCTTGTTTCTGGTCGGGCTGCAGTATCTTTCATTCCCAAACGAACAGTTCCAGCAGCACTACTTTGACCCGAACGTCTACTTTTCTGAGGAGTATTTGTTTGTTTCTCGCCTTGTTCTTTATTTTCTTTTAATGACTGAGGACAGTCCCGAATAAAATGATCAGTTCCACCACATCTATAACAATCTCCGATTCTTCCCCAACATTCACCAATATGAAATCTACCACAATTTTTGCATCTAGATCTCGGAATATTTTGTACACTACTAACACTAGCTGCTGGTTTATTAGTTACTCCGACATCTCTTTGAGTTGTTTTACTTTTATTCGATCGTTCTAGAATTGTAACAGGCCGACTAGAATCATCTCTGAACTTTTTAGCCGGAAAAGTTGAAGTTGGTCTAGAGAAACTTCTTTTGTATACTTCTTTACCTTTTCTGTCTCCTTGCATTTTTCTGTTATACACTTCTTCCATCTTTTGAGCTCGATCAGACAGAACCACAAATTCTCGAATCTCTGTGCCTCCAATCATCATTCTGATTTCATCATTAAGCCCTTCTTCAAATCTAATGCACATTTCTTCCTCTGTCGGTACAACATCCCGAGCATATTTACTGAGATACACAAATATTCGGCCACTGTTTTATTCCCTTGTCGAAGATCAAGAAATTCCCTCTTCTTCTTATCCAAATATCTCCTTCCCACATACTTCTTTTTAAACTCATTTTGGAAGAATTCCCAAGTAAGTTTATCTGCAGGTACCACTGCCTCAATGGTTTCCCACCAATTATACGCTTCTTCTTTCAATAATGAAACTGCACACCTCAGATAGTCCTCCGAAGAGCAAATCATCTGTTTGAAAACTCTCTCCAAACTCTTTAGCCAATACTCTGCTTTAACTGGATCATCATCCGATCTTCCCCGAAATTCTTCAGCTCCGAACTTTCTGAGTTTCTCAATCGGTGTTCTTTTGATAGATTCATCTATTGAAGGAGGAGCAAATGGGGTTGTAACTGGTGGTACAGTAGGGGGAGGAGGAGGTTGTTGTGCCTGACTTCTTCCTTGTATTGTTTCACTAAACCACTGATTCATTACCCCGTAAATCAAATTTTTAAGTTCTTCCTCTCTCATCAAAGAAATCGGAACATTATTACTTGTTCCCTGCTTAGAAGTCTGTACTCTACTATTAACTTCCTCTTCATGATCAGCACCCTCGGGTCTATCAGGCATCTTTACAATCTATAACAAAAATTAATAGTTAGATCGGATCATTCACATCCCACTATCACAGATTTATATGGCATGTATTTCTAGACATTTTATACATCACATTCATTCCAAGAATCGTCTAAACCAAAGCTCTGATACCAATAAATGTAACACCCCTTACCCGAGACCGTTGCTGGAGTCGAGCACGAGGCATTACTAGACTTAACTACTAATTCAGCATAAAATTTAAAACTGTCCATCTGCGTCATAGTCACTAAATTATTTATATCTGGAGCTACTGAAATACAAATTAAGATCCGTTAATTTTCCCTGAAACTAGACTCATATATCTTTTTACTATAATTTTTCCAGAATTTTTCATTGGCCAATTAGTACAGTTTATTCATTAAAGTTTCCCCTGTTTTACTATTCAGCTGTTCTGACCTCTCTACACTACGAATCAAATTACTCTTCGTACAGAATTCATATGACCTTCTTATTTAGTTATTTTGAAAATAGACTCATTCAAGATTCCATACATATAAATCATATCCCACAATTATTTTTGTACAATTTCTAATGATTTTTCAAAGACAGAATAGGGGATCGCGTAATCATTCTGAACTAGTCTCACAAAAATTCAAATATCTCAAAATATACTAATCATTTGTTTGTTATGTTTCTTTTATGCGAAAATAGACTCAATAAGCTTCAATTATATATCTTATTCACTTTCTAATTCCATTTCTTCTATTTTTGGTGATTTTTCAAAATCACATCACTGTTGAAATTCAAAAACTGTTCATTGCAAAATATTGTTAACTAGTTTATAACATCTTTACTCCATCTCATTTAAACTCTATACATGCCATATAAATCTTTAAACATATAACAAAAGCTACCGGAATTGATCTGGATAGTGAGCTTTGCTGTGATGATCCGATCTACCACTTCTCTTTAATTCAATCTACATAAAAATATCAAACACACACAAGTAAGCTTGATGAAGCTTAGTAAGTCCATAGGTTTAAAAGTAGCATATCACACATAATATTTCCACACAATAACAAAGTATTTACTAAAGTTCCTTGCCATTCACAACCATTGTTAAAGTACTTCACATAGTTGAGCTCAACATTAACAATCATTCAATCTCTTTCATTTGATTCACACCTTTTGTATTACTTATTATCAAATTAGGAAACGTCTTACGAATTTGAGTACGTCGTTACTCAGTGCCACGTTTCACAACTCAGTATGGTTAATACCATACCTACATTTCACAACTCAGTATGGATGATACCATACCTACATTTCATATCTCAGTATGGATGATACCATACCTACATTTCATAACTCAGTATGGATGATACCATACCTACATTTCATAACTCAGTATGGATGATACCATACCTACATTTCATAACTCAGTATGGATGATACCATACCTACATTTCACATTTTCCATGGATTAACCATGGTATTATCCGTCAATTCATCACATGTCACGACACGAACGTACTCAATTCTGCGTTTTTCCTAATTTGAATTACCACCATTTATTCTTTCATTTTATTATATTCTTCACAATCCCACAGCAAATTCATATTTAACAGCACATTATATCATTCAATCTTTCACAAATAAACATATAAATTCAACCATATGAACTTACCCGGCTGATTTGTAGAAGATATTGAAATTTAGGAACTACTTTGTAACTTTTTCTTTTCCTCTTTCTTCTTTGGTTTCTTGATCTATAATGTAAAATATCTTCACTCATTAGCATTTATTTCATTTCTATTTCACTTCATAATTTATGCTCTTCAATTTTCGAAATTGCACTTTTACCCCAAAATTTACAGTTTTTACAATTTAGTCCCTGCTCAATTCAGCCATCAATTGAACTAATTTTTTTCAATAAACACTTTATTCTATCATAACAAACTATTTTACAACCTTTGATATTCTGAATTTCAACACCAACCTCTAATTCACAACTTTTTCACAATTAGGTCTTAAATACCATTTCCTATCAAAATCACTTAATAAAACCACCTTAATATGAAATTAAAATTTAAATTTCATAATAATTCATCATAAACTTCCATTTCTCAGCAAGGGTAACTTTTAATTTTACCCACTAAATCAAAAACTAATGAATTCTATAAGTGGATCTAGTTGTAAAAGTCATAAAAACATAAAAATTATCAAGAAAAAGCAAGAATCAAACTCATATGATGTAAAGATATGAATAACCAGCTTTCTCCAGAACTCCTATGGTGTTTTGGCTGAGATAATGTGAAGATTTCTCTAGATTATTTTCAATCTTATCTTAATAAACATGTTAAAATTACAAAAATTCCCATTTTGCCCTTATTTCACTTATCCTCTGCTGATTTCCTTGCCTTTGCCGTCCAGCCTTTTCACCTTTAGGTTTAATTGCTCTTTAAATCCTTTTTATTTTAACACTTGAGCTATTTAGTTCTTCTAGCAATTTTGCATTTGTTACAATTTAGTCCTTTTTATTTAATTGACTATCCAAACATTTAAATTTCCCAACCAAACTTTAATACTAACTTAGTAATACTCCATAAATATTTCTAAAAATATTTATGGTTCGTTTTCAAATTCGAGGTCTCGATACCTCGTTTTTGACCCATTTGACCTAATAAATTCTTTTAATTCACTAAATTCACCAATCCACAAATTCTTCTAAATTCTCACTTGACTCATAAATATTAAATTACTATCTTACTCAATCTTACCTGTCGAATTTAGTGAACTCATATCACCATTTCCGACACCACTGAAAATTAGGCCGTTACACCCGAGCTCGTAACGTATCTAAAATCTATAAAACAGAAATAGACAGAGAAACACAAGGTAAGCTATTTAAGCTTAGTAAGTCAATAGCAAAGTAATATCAATCAACTTAATAAAATAAAATCTACAAGGTTATGTCAAATAGTAAAATATACACCATCACAAATAAATACTCAAATTTCAATGTCAAATTTCACATAACATATCCTTCAGCCTAATACACATGGTAGGTAAACTTATACATAGTTCACCTGTTTACACTTCGATCTCTGTACAATGAAATAAACATATAACTTACCTTTCATTTCTTAACACAGTTTATATACGTACCTGAATTCTTTTAGTTCAATTATCACATTGGTTGTCACTTACACATGCCCATTGAACCATTCGGAATTAAAAAGGATACGCGGATAGTCGGAAGCTCGTACAATGCCAACGTCCCAGATGTGGTCTTACATGTAATCACATATCGATGTCACTGTCCCAGACAGGGTCTTACACGTAAACACAAATCGATGCCAATGTCCCAGACGTGGTCTTACACGATAACACATAACGGATATCCTATGTCATGACATATGTATCCTACCTATTCCTAAGGTTCGTACGGGGCTTACGAACGTCGAATCTCGGTCGAATAAAACTCAGAAGTTAGCTAAATCACAATACCCACATTCGGCCATAGCATATATAAATTCAAATAATTCGTTTTGATACATAACAAATACATATCTATAGTTATTTCAACATTTAAATGCTAATTGACTTACCTCGGATGTCGTTGACTATTAAATCGATTACTCGACCATTTTTGTCTTTCCTCGATCCAAATCCGATTTCTTTAATTCTTGATCTAAATATATTCAAATTAAGCTTATTTAAACACCATTACATTCAATTTAGCCTAAAAACACATAAATGGGCAAATTACAATTTTGCCCCTAACATTTCACACTTTTTACAATTTAGTCTTTTTTGCTAAAACACAAAATACACAAAATTTACCTATACTCCTTAAGGGCCAAATATTCGTAGTGTCCATACAAGCCCACACATTTCATTTATTTCACATTTTAGTCCCTCAAAAATTTATTTTTGCAATTTAGTCCAAATACTCAATTTCATCAAAAATTCAAAGACAAAACTTGTTAATCTAACACATATATTTCATATTTCAACATCAAACATTAAAAACCACAAGCTATCATCAATGAAAAAACACAAAATCATCATCACAATCAAAAATTAAGACATGGGTCGGGTAATATTCAAAGCAACGATCTCAAAAACATAAAAATTATAAAAAAACCGAGCTAAAACTCACCTTGAATCAAGCTCCAATTGACCGAATATAACTTAGGTTTTTATTACTTTCTCTCTTAGCTAAGTTTCGGCTAAGAAAACAAAAATGACATCTATGCTTTTGTTTTTGTTTTTTAACATATATTATAAGTTATAATTAATTTACTATTTTAACCTTTTAACTTAAATAATTTTAACATATATTTTAATGTCATTTAAGACCATAGCCGTCCACTATCTTTTAAAATGGGTTAATTGCCCTTTAAGGATCCCATATTAAAAAGCCACTATCAAATTAGCACTTTACACTTTAATTTGTAACTTTTACATTTTACACGATTAAGTCCGTTTATTTAATCGGACACTTAAACAACAAAATTAAAACACGAAAATTTAACACAAACAAATTCACACATAATAAACACGGAAAATAATTTTAAAATATTTTTTAGACTCGGATTTGTGGTCTCGAAACTACTATTCCGATTAGGGTCAAAATCAAGCTGTTACAGTTTGATATTTAGCCAATAAGATAGATGTATATAATTGAGTGATGCAATGCATATGTTACGTATATGACATTGTATTGTAATAAGTTTATTTATAATTTGATTATTCGAATACCATGATTATAGGTCTTATGGTTCGACTATTAAATTTTATAAGACATTGGTAATATGATTTGATATATGTTATTGGTTCGAATATGTGAATAAATAAATGATACTGATATGATTGAATTTCAAAGCATAGTTTGTTTATGTGAAATTATTATTAAAGCCTGTTTGATTTTTAATTAGCTTTATGTTGTATTTATATATGAATTTAACTTGTATAATTATGTGAATGTTTGAAACTATGTTATGTCCGGTAATGCCTCTTAACCCATTTCGGCGACGGATACGGGTTAGGGGTGTTACATATTCATCGATTGAAATTGTGATTAGTAGGAAGTTTACATTGAATGAATTTATTTAATTGATGTGTTAATAGTAGGTTTGGTAAGATTTATGTTTAACTCATCGAACTCACTAAGCTTCATTAAGCTTACTTGTGTTGTTTAATGTCCTTATAGACTTTCGTGAGGTCGGAAGATCGGATCAACACATCAAGTCACACTATCCAGCTTATTCCTATAGTTTTTGTACGTTTAATACGGTTTATATGGCATGTATAGGGATGGTATGGTTTTGGCCAAAGTTTGGCTTATGTAAATGTTAGGGATGATGTTTATATAATCATCTTAAATATATACATATATATTATTTTGGATATGAAGTAAATTTGTGATGGTGGTTTAAATAATGTATGCTTTTATGTATTTAATTGGTAGGGAACTTTAGTAGTTTAGTTAGATAGACTAAATAGGAAAGTTGGGTATTTGAGTATATGTGATGATAACATGATTTTGCCTTGTTTTGAATGCTTGGTTGGGGGTTAATTGATGTGTGAAAATGTTATGTTTAGAGTGCTACCTAAAAGGGTGAGAAAAGTGGCCATGAGATGGCCTATTTTCGTCCACATGAGCATGTGTCTCAACCGTGTGTGACACACGGCCTAGCACATGGGCATGTGGTCTGGTCGTGTGTCCTCTGCATCCTTAAAATTGAGAAATAGAATGCCCAGGTATTTTCACACGGCCTAGCACACGGGCGTGTGGCTTGGCCGTGTGACCCAAGTCAGTAAGCACCCTAATTTGGACACGGGCTGGGGCACAGATGTGTGCCCCTATTTCGAATGCCCACACGGCCTGGTCACATGGGCCTATGTCCCCTGCACCTAGGAAAAATTTTGAAGTTTTGTGAAAAATTCTCTGAGTTTCTGGTTTAGTCCCGATTTGTTTCTAATTTGTATTTTGGATATCGAGGGCTCATACAAGGGACAATATGAGTGATTTATGATTTGTTTCTTATATGTATGTTAAATAATATGAAATGTTCGTATTTGATCTGAAAAGCCCGGTAATGCTCTGTAACCCTGTTTTGACGACAGATAAGGGTTAAGGGTGTTACAAGTTTTGACTACATCTATTTATATGTTGAAAAACCTTATTCTAATCAACGTCAAGTAGAAGATGTAACACCCCTTACCCGTATTCAACGCCGGAATAGGGTACGAGGCATTACCGGAATTACAAATTTATTTATCAGACATTTTATTTCATCTAGCATTTATATTTGAAATCAATCAAAATCAAACATATTGTCCCTTAAATATATTTATTTTTATCGACATGTCTTACTTGAATTTATTACTCGTTTCATCATACTTAATTACCTTGTATTAACATATTAAAGATAATCACATATTTACATGTCATGATAAATATCATTCACTTGCCGTTTCTTCATAAACATAAAACAGTTAATTCATCATATCAATATTTCACGTACCATCAACTTATATTTCCTTATATCACATAATTAAGTTACACAAACTTACCTGGTTAAATTTGCAGAAATATCAAGATTCAGTGGCACTTTGGAAATTTTCTATTTTCATTGATTTTTTTCAATCGATCTTAATCTCAATTAATAATTTCATTAAATTTTGCAATTTTAAATAAAAAAAAATAATCTATTTCATGCAAATTGGTCATTTCTACATTTTTACAAAATTAATCATAAAGTTTTACTTTTATTCAATTTAGTCCCTGAGTCTAAAACATTACAAATTAGCCATGCTAGCTGAATATTCATACATATTTTCCTCCTCCTCTCCATTCCATATCCTTAATGTATATAACATGCTATAAATAACATTATCAATAATTTCATTAATTACTCATAAGTATATTCAAAACTGTCCATTTGAGTTATAGTCACTAAATTATTTATTTCCAGAGCTACAGAACTCCAAATGAAGAACCGTTAATTTTTCCTGAAACTAGACTCACATATCTTCTTGCCATAAAATTTTCAGAATTTTTGATTTAGCCAATTAGTACAGTTTATTCTTTAAAGTCACCCCTATTCTGCTGTCTGGCAGTTCCGACCCTTCTTCACTAAAAATTAATTATCTTTCTATATAGAATTCAGATGATGTTATAGTTTATTTCTTCTAAAACTATACTCATTAAGGAATCTAACCATATAAATTATTTTCCCAAATTATTTTTATACAATTTTTAATGATTTTTCCAAGTCAGAATAGGGGATCTCGAAATCACTCTGAACCAGTCTTACCAAAATCTAAATATCTCAAAATATAGAATTTATTTTCTTTCTCTGTTTCTTTCATATGAAAATAGACTCAATAAGCTTTAATTTCATATCCCACTCAACTTCTAATTCAATTTCTACCATTTTTGGTGATTTTTCAAAGTTACCTTACTGCTGCTGTCCCAAAACTGTTTTCTTATAACTCATTTTACAATTTAATCCTAATTAAGTTTACTTACTTTCCTAACTTAATTCATACTTCTTTTCTATTCAAATTCCATCCAAACTCAAATTTAAATACTAAATTTTTAGCATATTTTCCTCAATTTAATCCCTACAGCATAAAACTTACATCTTACTTCTCAATTAAATCCATTTTTCAATTCTAACTTGAAATTCATTCAATTAAGTCCCTAATTCATATTTTTGTTCAACATAAACTATACTTGATAACTCATAAACTTTCAATATGACAACTTAGCTTCATCAAAACCTTGTTCCAAGGCTTCTAAAACATCAAAATTAAGTAAAAAGGGCTAAATTGACTTACCTATCAACTTCCAAGCTTCAAAACTTTAATTATCCCTTCTTCTTTCTTTTCTTTCCTTCCTTCTTTCCTTCTCTGTTTCGTTTGCCTATTCTCTCTGTTTCTTTTCTGTTTCTCTCCCCCTTTTCTTTTGTTTTTTTTTTGTTTGTATATATATAATAATATAATAATAATAATAATAATATAATATAATAATATATATAATATACCTTAAAAATCTCAGATTTTTCTATGTTATACCGCCTCAACTATACAAAATGGTATAATTACCATTTTGGTCCTTCATAATTTCTTTTAATCTATAATTTAACTTTTACTTTCATTTCAATTTAGTCCTTTTCATTTAATTTCCTACCCAAACGTTAAAATTTTCTAACGAAAGTTTAATAATAACTTAATGACATTCCATAAATATTTTTAGAAATATTTATGGCTCACCTTATGAATTCGAGGTCTCAATACCTCGTTTTTGGCCCAATTTTTCTAATTAATTCTTTCAGTTCACAAAATTCACTAATTTTAAAATATTTCTAAAATCACACTTAACTTATAATTATCGATTAACAAAATTTTCTAACTTTTCGTCAAATTTAGTGATCTCGAATCACTGTTCCAACACTATTAAAATTGGGCTGTTACAGAAGAAGTGTAGTTCTATAGTGCCGCATAACCCTTGGCCTTAAGTTCTACATTGATCCTCCTATTTTACTATTATATTTCTTTAATAATGATTCGGGTCACACAATTCTAACATTTACCTTATCAAACAAAACCTTAATCTACAACACTTAAACTTTAGATGAAGCTATCACAAATAAAAGAAAATGAAAAAAAATCACCATAAGGGGAAAGCAAAGGTAATCATATATTAAAAAACCGGGTAATGATACGCCTAAAATTAGAACAAAGGAAGTCTTAAAGATTCATCCCAGGAACACAAACCGAATCCAAAGACAACAACTTAATGGAAGGCTAATTGCAATTTAAATTATATTCAATCAAGAAAAGAAAAAACCATTGTTAACCTTAACTATACCATAGAATGGAATGGTTATCCACTATCACCCCAGCTTTTGGCCACATATACATTTAAATGCTTTTGTTTTTGTTTTTTTTAGCAGAGTTGGGTCAATTCTGTCATTTTAGTGGAGAGGCAAGCAAGATAACAAATTTATAGTGAATGTTAAGGTATGGCATTTTGACCATCCCGATCCATACTGAAATTCTAACCAAATCTTATACAAGTGTCAATGTATCAAGAATCTTGGGATGATTTTTTAGAACAAATTAGGCAGGTAGGATGATTACAATAAAGCATTTTTAAGTCGATCACCTCTCTCAATTTCATCCTGCGGTTGGTTGAGTTGCTTCAATTCATGGTTAATGCTGAAACCATAATTGGGTATAAAATCGATCGTGAAGTTTGCATTTCCGTATCTGTATTGAAATTGGACTTTTCATTGTCGTGTCTCAACAGTATGAGTCTAAAGTCATCGATTTGACTCTCAGATCACTTTCAAGTTATCACTCTCTACTATGATTTTTCAAGCTCACTTATTCCACGCTATCAAGATGCCATCAAACAACACCCATAATTTAGCTTCGACGACTGAGCACCAGAATGATTTCAATCTATAGTAGTTATAAATAAATGTTAAATTTACAATAATCTCAAAAGACCGTTAGAGCAGGCGCCAAATGTTGAGAGCAAAAAGTTCCGTTACATTTTCTATTTACCTTCTATGGATTTCTATTTTTCTTTCTTCAATACTGAAACATTTACATTTCCACTATCAGATCAGCCAACCCCAACTCCGATCCATGCACCAAAATATGTCCCTAATTTTCCTACCCTCTGCTCCATCTCTTTCCTTCACAAACCCTAACACTCCCTCTTCTCTCTTCCAAACTCAATACAATTTCCATTTTTGCTATACTCGGAGCTTTAATTCTCTCTCTTTTTTTCCCCTAATGGCTGGAGCCTCGAGAGCTGTATTTGTTAGATTTGTAAAATAAATCTAAAAATAAAACTTAATAAACCAGGATCTATCATGTCAAATCATCAAGAATAAATCAAGAATAAAACTAAATGCGGAAGCGTACCTGATTCCATGAATTTCTTGAAGTTTTGTCGGATCTTAGGGATTTGATCTTCCAAATTAGCACACAAGAAATTCAAAGAATATATGCTCTATCTTTCCTAATGATGGGATATTAGAAAAGATATCTTATGTATAATTTGGGGACCATAACCCTAATATTTATAACCTTATCATGTTAGTTCTAATCAAATTCTAATTAGCCCATCATTAATTAGAATTTGATTAGGAGAGTATCTACACATATTTATCCCATACTTTATTTAATAATTAAAAGCCCAATAAAATTCTAACCAAATTAGATCACTTTTAATTTGGGCTAACCTATCATGATAGTAGATAATAACATGTAATTATCCTTATTATATATGTGATGTCCAAATTTTCCAACAAATTTTCCAACAATCCCCCACTTGGACCATATATACTAATTACTTTATAATTACATGTCACCATGCAATATGATCTAAACATGTCTATTTCCAATTGGTCCTCTTTAAACTAAAGTGAGGTCAGTTTTAAAACAATAAACTGAGTGAATAACTGAATACTTCATTTCTAATCTGAAAGTAACCGAATACATAAATGTCTAAAAACAAATAAAATATAATCTCCCACTAAATCATGATATCCTCAAACAATGTAACACCCATGTGAGCAGTGTGCTCATGAAAGACCTTGGGTGGTAGACCTTTTGTGAGCGGATTCGCTATCATGGAGTTTGTCCCAATGTGCTTTGTGGATATTTGACCATTTTGCACTCTTTCTTTTACAACTAGGAACTTTATGTCAATATGCTTTGACTTAGATGAACTCCTGTTACTATTGGAATACAGTGCTGCTGACTTATTGTCACAAAATAATTTGAGTGGTCTTTCTACATTCTCCAAAATACGCAGCCCTGTGACAAAGTTCCGCAACCATATTCCATGATTTGATGCCTCATAGCATGCTACAAACTCTGCTGCCATAGTGGATGAAGCTACAAGTGTCTGTTTGACACTTTTCCAAGATATAGCTCCTCCAGCTAACAGGTAAACATAGCCTGATTTAGATTTCCTACTATCTTGGCATCTAGAAAAATCAGAATCAGAATACCCAATGACCTCCAAAAGTTCTGATCTCTTATAAGTAAGCATGTAATATTTTTTGTTCTCTGAAGATATCTCATAACCCTTTTGGCTGCTATCCAATGGTCTATACTAGGGTTGCTTAAATATCTGCCTAACATCCCAACAATGTACGCAATGTCCGGACGCGTACAAACTTGAGCATACATTAAACTCCCAACAGCTGATGCATAGGGAATCTTTTGCATTTCCTAAATTTCAAAGTTACTTTTAGGGTATTGAGTAAGACTAAATTTGTCTCCTTTAGCGATAGGGGTGTCACCTAGTCTACAACTCTGCATGCTAAACCTTTTGAGTACTTTATCGATATAGTTCTTTTGTGATAATCCAAGAATACCTCGAGATCGATCTCGATGTATCTGAATTCCTAAAACAAGAGGCGTCCCCAAGATCTTTCATCTCAAAATGCTTAGATAAAAACCTCTTGGTTTCGTGCAATAAGCCTATATCATTAGCGGCAAGCAAAATGTCATCAACATATAGAACCAGAAATATATACTTACTCCCATTGAATTTGTGATACACACAAGCATCAAAAATATTTATCTCAAAACCAAACGAGACAATTATTTGATGAAACTTATGGTACCATTGACGAGAAGCTTGTTTGAGTCCATAGATGGATTTTGTCAATTTGCAAACCATATTCTTTGAGTCTTTTAACTCAAAATTTTCTGGTTGCACCATATAAATTGTTTCTTCAATGTTGCCATTAAGAAACGCAGTTTTAACATCCATCTGATGTAACTCAAGATCAAAATGAGTAACAAGCGCCATGATTATCCTAAATGAGTCTATCGATGAAACTAGAGAGAAAGTCTTTGTAAAATCAATACTTTCTTTTTGAGTATATCCTTTAGCTACAAGACGCGTTTTATACCTCTCCACATTACCATTTGCATCCCTCTTGGTTTTAAATATCCATTTACAACCAATTGGTTTTGCACCTTCAGGTAATGGGACAAGTTCCCAAACTTTATTATCTTGCATAGATTTATACTCATCTTTCATGGCATCAATCCACTTTTGAGAATTAGAACTTTTCATGGCCTGATGAAAGTTGATTGGATCATCTTCCATCATTCCATTATCATCCTCATGTTCTTGGAGAAATAAACATAATCATTTGGAATAGCATTTCTCCTTTCTCTTGTGGACCTCCTTAATGGCACTTGTTCTTGAGGTTGTTGAGTTTGTTCTTCTGGAACAATTACCTCATTTTAAATGGGAAGTTGTTCAACATTGTCTTGTAGAGGTTCTGGATTCACTTCTTGATCAATGATAGGTATAAGAACCTGAACATCATCAAAAGTGATAGTAGGAACTGAGTTAGAATTCAATTTCCTCCTCAAAAACAATGTCTCTAACATTATTTCTCCCCCCAAACTCAACATCTGTAATAGCCCAAATTTCAATGATGTAAAAAATAATGGTTCGAGACCACCAAATCTGAGAAATGGACTCGTAGACTATATTATTTAATATTTACGAGTCAAATGTAGCTTTTAAAATTTTTTTTAAAATAGTAAATTGTATTTTATAAATATTCATTTGGTCAAGAAATCGAGAAAAAGAGGTATCGAGATTTCGGTGTTATAAACCGAGTCATAAACATTTTTATGAATATTTACGAAATGTCAATAACGTAGTATTAAAATTTCGTTAGAAAATTTTGATGTTTGGGTGGTTAATTAAATAAAAAGGACTAAATTGAAAAATGTGTAAAAGTTACTAGAAGGATTAAATAGTTTAATTTTCAAATGAGGAAGGATTAAATGAGCAATTATGCCAATAGCCAAACTTGAGGCGGCATAAGAATAAAAATCTAAGATTTTTATGTGTTAAAATATATTATTAGATAATTATATATTATATATTATTATTAAACAAATGAAAAAAAAAGAAGGAATAAAAAAAAAAGAAAGAAACAGAGAAGCAAAAGAGAGGGAAGGGGAGAAAAGAAGAAAAATAGAAACAAAAACCCACACGAAACAGAGAGCAGGGGAAGGAAAGAAAGAAAAAGAGAAGAGAAAGAAGAAAAGGGGCAAAATTGGAAAAAATTACCAAAAATTAGCTAAATAAAAGGGGACCAAATTAGAATATCTAGAACTCTCTTGATTTCTCTTCATTTTCTTCAGCTGAAAAACAGCCATGGAAGAGAGTTCAAGCTGGTTTTCATACCCAAGCTTCATGTAAGTTTAATTCTTGCTTTCTCCTTGAAATTTCTATGTTTTTGGACTTTCTACAATTGGGTCTAACTTATTAATTCATTAGTTTATGATTCTATGGCTAATTTTTAAAGTTGATGTGGATTAGTGTTGGAAGAATATGATGAATAAATATTTATTTGAAGCTTTAATTTTGTTATATGATGATTTTATCAAGTAAAATTGATGGAAATTGGTTTTAGGACCTAATTGTGAAAGAGTTGAAATTAAGGCTTAGTGTTAAAATTCTGATTTTCAAAGGTTATGAAGTAGTTTAAAATTATAGATAAAAGTATTAAATGAGAAAATTAGCTCAATTGAGGGGTTAATTGAGTAAGGATTGAATTGTATGAATTGTGGAATTGGGGACAAAATAGAAATCAACATGTTACACTAAAGTAGTTTTGGACAGCAGCAGTTGTCTAACTTTTAAAAATCACCAAAAATTGTAGAAATTTAATTAGAAGTTGAGTGAGATATGGAATTAAAGCTAGTTGAGTCTATTTTCATATAAAAGAAACAGAGCAAGCAAAGGAAGTCTACATTATGAGATATTTAAATTTTTGTAAGACTGGTTTAGAATAACTTCGTGATCCCCTGTTCTTACTTTAGAAATTCACTACAAATTGTATAAAAATAATTATGAGATATAATTTATATGTTTGTATTCCTTAGTGAGTCTATTTTTATTATAAATAATCGGAAACACTATATGAAAATCGTACTCTGAGATAATTGATTTTTAGTCAAGAGAGGTTAGAGCTGTCAGACTGTGTAACAGGGGAGAATTTAACTAATAAACTGTACTAATTGGCCGTACCAAAAATTCTGTAAAAATTAACGGATCTTAATTTGGAGTTCTGTAGCTCAAGATAAAAATAATTTAATGACTATGACACGGATGGACAGCTTGAATATTCACATAAGTAAATAGTGAAAATTATAGATAATATTACTTATAAGTGTGTTGTTTATACTAAGGATGTGGATGGAGAGGAGGAGGAAAAATAATATATGAATGACTTGTGTATAAATTGATTACATGCTTGATTATAATTGATAAATGTTAAATTAGAAATGATATAATATTTTATCTGAAGTATTTATTATGAAATTATGATTATCGTTATAATACAAAATTGAACTTGTGAGTTTATATGGCTAAATTTTTAGTGATCATTTGTTAATTTTATGAACTTTATGATGTGTTATTTCATATGTATTGATGATAAAATCGTGAATAATGTAAAAGCATTAAAATTGAATAAATGATCAACTTGAGCACCTCAGTTCAGTGAGAAGACGAATTGAAGGAAAAGATCATGGTTGAACCATGACAACAAGTGATAAGTGATAGCTTCGGCTACACTTATCTAATGAAGGACAAGTGAAAGTGATAAGTGGTAGCTCCGGCTACCTGATCAGTGAAAAGTGGTAGCTCCGGCTACCTGATCAGTGAAAAGTGGTAGCTTTGGCTACCTGATCAGTGAAAAGTGGTAGCTTCGGCTACCTAATCAGTGAATAGTGGTAGCTTCGGCTACAAGTGATAATTGGTTTCCGTGTAAGACCATATCTGGGATATGGCATTGATGTGATACATGTTTAAAATGTAAGGCCATAGCTGGGCTAAGGCATTCTAGTGAAAAGTGATGAATTGACGGATAAGACCATGGGTGATCTATAGCAAAGTGTGAAACGTAGGTATGGTATTAACCATACTGAATTGTGAAATGTGGCACTGAGCAACACCGTGTAGCTTGTCATGACCGACAGCTTGTGTGAGCAGATTAATTCTATAAGACGTTCACTAATCTGACAAAGTTTGGTAAGTGTTACATGGAATTATGTGATATAACGAAATACGAGTTGATGAGACATGAGCATAAAACTTAATTGATGAATGAGTTCATTTGTGATTATATATCTGTACACCCTTGAGTGTATTATCCGTATGAATTGGTATTCCAAATGAGTTAATGAGAAAAGTTTTAATATGAAATAATCTGAAATTTGAAATGAAATATTATGAAACTGTACTTGAAATACATTGGTATATCTTGTATATGTTAATTGAGTTCATAATGTGGAAAGGAAATGCTTGTGGAAATTTGAGATGATGATATCGATACATGGAATCTATTGGTGGATATTTACATCCAAACTTATATGATAGATTTTAGTGAACACTGAAATTGGACTCAATAAGTGATTTGTCAATTTAAATTGTGATTGGCAGGAAGAGTTAGTGAGTTGTGTGTCTATGAATTATTACACGTATTTGTCTGAAATACGAGGAAATGGTGGTATTTGATACATGGAAGTATGAGATTGTGATATATAAAAAAAACATGGAATATGTTTGATAAATCGTTTATTCATAATTATAGAACTGTACACCTCAAGTGTACTATTTGTGTAAAGATAATTATTTCAAATTATCTGTAAGTGTTCTGTACTCTTTGGTAATGCCTCGTACCCTGTTCCAGCGTCGAATACGGGTAAGGGGTGTTATAACATCCTAAAAAAATGTTGCAGTTCCCATCTCAAAAATATTCCTTATTATGGGATCATAAAATTTATAGCCCCTAGATCGCTCAGAATAGCAATAAAGTAGCTGCTTACTGTTTTAGAGTCCAATTTCTTTTCATGTGGCCTATAAGGCCTTGCCTCAGCTGGACATCCCCAAATGTGAAAGTGCTTTAGACTAGGCTTTTGACCTGTCCAAAGCTCATAAGGTGTTTTTGCAACTGCTTTGTTGGGTACTCTGTTTAGAATGTAAGCTGCTGCCTTTAATGCTTCTCCCCAGAGGGACTCAGGTAAGGTAGAATGAGCAATCATGCTCCTTACCATATCCTTAAGAGTTCTATTTCGTCTTTCAGCTACACCATTCATACTAGGTGATCCTGGCATGGTATACTGTGGGAGAATACCGCATTCCTCTAGGAATCTCGCAAATGATCCTGGACATTATTCACCTAAGCCATCATATCTACCGTAGTACTCACCACCACGATCAGATCTGATGTTTTTAATCTTTTTGTTGAGTTGATTCTCAACTTCAGCTTTATAAGCTTTGAACACGTCCAAAGACTGAGATTTCTCATGA
Source organism: Gossypium australe (assembly GCA_005393395.2). NCBI lineage: Eukaryota > Viridiplantae > Streptophyta > Magnoliopsida > Malvales > Malvaceae > Gossypium > Gossypium australe. The sequence continues at coordinate 18,761,033 of CM016624.1, forward strand.
ATAAGGTATAGGTACTAATACCGTGAGTAATCGTCTATGAATGTTATGAAATATTGTTGACCATTCCAAGATGCCATAGGGAATGGCCCACAAATATCTGTATGAATTAATTCTAAGACGTCTGAAGATCTGTTGGCACCCAATCTCTTGGTTTTAGTATGTTTTCCCTTAATGCAATCGACACAGACATCAAAGTCTATGAAGTCAAGGGACTCTAAAATACCATCAGACACAAGGCGTTCAATTCTAACTTTTGAGATATGACCTAAGCACTTATGCCATAATGATGCTGAATTTTCCTTATTTAATTTGCGTTTAATACCACGTGATTCCACATGCAAGGTTTCATTATAGGATGCAACTGTTTCTAGCAAATAAAGGTTGTCATAAGTATTTAAATAACCAGTTCCAATAACATTTGAATTTAAAGACAAATTAAATTGATTGATTTCGAATGAACAATAATAACCAAATTTGTCCAATGAAGAAAATAAACTAAATTCCGTCTAAATGACGGTACAATATAAGTGTCTTTTAAATCCAAATAAAAATCAGTTCCTAATAACAACCTAAAATGCCCAATCGCTTCCACTTCTACCGATTTTCCATCGCCCACAAAGATGTGTCTTTCACCATCACTTGGCTTTCAGTAACTCAGGCAACCCTACATAGAAACACTTATGTGAGTAGTAGCACTAGAATCTATCCACCAAGTGTTTCTAGGTACTAAAGCTAAATTAATCTCTGAACAGACCAAATTAAGAATTATACCTTTCTTTGCACGCCAAGCATGATATTTGGTACAATCTTTCTTTACGTGTCCAGACTTGTTACAAAAGAAACAATTCTCTGTAGCTTGTTGTTGTTTCTTTTGAGCTGGACCCTTAGGAGCCTCATTCTGATATTTTCTTTTCTTGCCCTTGTCTTTAGGGGCATTGGCCAAATGAGCACTTTCAGACTTATCACGCTTCAACCTTTCTTCGTCTTGCACACAATGAGAAATGAGCTCATTTAGGGTCCATTTCTCCTTTTGACAGTTATAACTAATTTTAAATTGATTAAATTGTGCAGGAAGCGATACCAAAACCATAAGAACAAGCAATTCCTCAGAAAGCTCGATCTTAAGTGCCTTAAGTCTTGAAGCAGTATGGAACATCTCCATAATGTACTCCCTTACGTTTCCTTGACCTCTATACTTCATAGACATCAAAGAAGTCAGAAGTGATGTCATCTCAACCTTATCGTTTTTAGCAAAACGTTTCTCAACTTCATCAAGAAAACCCTTGGCCTGAGTAATCTCTTCAGATTCTATGCCCCTAAAGGCTTCTGGAATGTTGTGTTTCATGATCATAAGACTCATGTGATTTGAACGATCCCACCTCTCAAAATCCCTCTTAACATCAGGGGTGCTTTCCGCAGTGAGAGATGCAGGTTGTTCTTCCCTTAGTGCAAGGTCTATGTCCATACAGCCAAGCACTATAAGTAAGTGCCTTTTCCATTCCTTAAAATTAGTCCCATTAAGCATGGGTATAGAATTTATATTAGCAGATATTGTGGCAGCAGAAGATGAATTAGCTGAATATAGAACAAAAAACAAGCTTAAATCAATATCCATAAGTAAACAATAGATTCAGGATAATGGCTAATCCCATCTCAAGATACCAAACACAACATTAATATCAAGTCTTTGGACAGTAATATTAACAGTAAGCGGTACTCTTGTTGTAGCAATTAAACATTGACAATAAATTATGTCAAATAATGAATTAATCTTTGGACTAACTTATTGCTCACATAAAATACCTTATAATTGTCACACGTTTATCACTACAGATGCCGTTGAAATTCAGCCAAATATTAACTTACCTTTGGGTCAATTAATAAACGCATGAATCACAAAAACATATAATCATCTTAATATTTCAAATAAACTAATATACACAAAAGAGGTCACTTTGGCAGCATTTTGTTTCAACTAATTTATTTAAAGTATTAGATATCCTTAATTAAAAGCCAAAATCTGAATTTATTTGTTTCAAAATATTTACCTTAATTTCCTCTTTCAATCAAATTTGAAAGATAATATATATATATATATATATATATTTCCAAAACATGCATTAAACCAATCAAAGCATGCATATATTATATAACAGAACATATATATGAATCAATTTCTATATATATATATATATATATATTTAAATGTCATATAAGATTAAAATAATAATCACATGCCTTGCAAATATCAAACTTGATTATATTTATAAAACCTTAAAACTTTATTTAAAGAACCAAAACCCAAAATTATCAAGAATCTCAAAGATTCAACATAATATTAAAATATCAAATTCATAAAGAATAAATTCTTTCTCAATGATTCAACATGACAAAGCTCTAATGCCACTTGTTAGATTTGTAAAATAAATCTAAAAATAAAACTTAATAAACCAGAATTTATCATGTCAAATCATCAAGAATAAATCAAAAATAAAACTAAATGCGGAAGCGTACCTGAATCCATGAATTTCTTGAAGTTTTGCCGGATCTTAGGGATTTGATCTTCCAAATTAGCACACAAGAAATTCAAAGAATATATGCTCTCTCTTTCCTAATGATGGGATATTAGAAAAGATATCTTGTGTGTAATTTGGGGACCATAACCCTAATATTTATAACCTTAGCATGTTAGTTCTAATCAAATTCTAATTAGCCCATCATTAATTAGAATTTGATTAGGAGAGTATCTACACATATTTATCCCATACTTTATTTAATAATTAAAAGTCCAATAAAATTCTAACCAAATTATATCACTTTTAATTTGGGCTAACATATCATGATAGTAGATAATAACATGTAATTATTCTTATTATATATGCGATGTCCAAATTTTCCAATAGTATTTGGTTCCGATGGTGGAAATGTAACACCCCTTACCCGAGACCGTTGCCGGAGTCGAGCACGAGGCATTACTAGACTTAACTTACTAGTTCTGGGCATAAAAATTGAAACTATCCGTCTGTGTCATGTTCACTAAATTAATTATAACTCGAGTTACGAAACTCGAAATCTAGATCCGTCAATTTTACCTGAAACTAGACTCATATATCTTCTTACTATAATTTTTCCAGAATCTTTGGTGTGGGCAATTAGTACAGTTTATTAGTTAAAGTCTCCCCTGTTACACAGTTTGACAGTTCTGACCTCTCTTCACTAAAAATTAATTATCTCATAATATACAACTCTTTTTCCTACACCGTTTTCTTTATATGAAAATAGACTCAATAAGATTTAATTATATTTCTCATGCACAACCTAATTCAATTTCTACTATTTTTGGTGATTTTTCAAAATCACGTCACTGCTGCTGTCCAACTATTCCCCTGCATATAATTACATAATTTCTTTAAAATAACTATCAACTAGGCATTTCATAACATCCAAAACATGTTCTTAATTAACCATTTTAATGGCTAATCATTACCAAGCATTTACAAGTCCATACTAAGCCATATCATAAGGTCACACACATAAAATGGCTAAGTCCCTATACATGCCATTACTTAAAACGTTCGAGTCACAAAATACCAATATAATCCTTTGATAGTGTGTAACGATCTCCGACGTCCTTTCGATCCCCGAGTTGGCTTGCAATACTATAAAAAAAAATAAAGAATGGGAGTAAGCATAAAGCTTAGTAAGTTTACATGTAAATAGATAACAACATTCTTAATGAATTATCTTATTCTTTTCTTATCAAGATCACTTAAGCTTTTAACTCAATATACTCAAACTTGTATTCTTTCGTTGCCTTTTAACATGAATTTATCTTACCTTACCTTTTTAGCTTGAACTTGTCTTACCTTTACTTTGGTATACTCTTTGAATTTTCCCGTTGAACCACTTGGAATACTAAGGATACGCGGGTACCTTATGAAACTTAACCATTGCCATGTCTTGACATGGTCTTACGTGGTATCCTTGCCTTGTGAACTCACCAATGCCATGCCTTGGCATGGTCTTACATGGGACATTTGCCTTATAAATTCACCAATGCCATGCCTTGGCATGGTCTTACATGGGACCTTTGCCTTATAGTAACTTATCAATGTCATGTCTTGACATGGTCTTACATGATTTCCTTAAACCCTAATGTCATGACATTTGTATCCTACACATTCCTAAGGTTCAACCGGAACTTTCTGCGATAGCTTTTCCGTCAATTCATACTTGAGTCTTTAAATAATAAATTTACAGAATAAATATGTAAATGCTGGAATTTAATAATATTAAATATAAAATAACAGAATATTGTATTTATTTACTGCAAACTTACCTCGAAACAAAATCGATAAACTATATCGATTTAGTCCACTATCTTTTTCTTTCCCCGATCTAACTCTGGATTTCGTTCTTCTTGATCTATAATAGCAAATTTAGCTTATTTAATACTCATATTTATCAAAACAGTCCTTAACTCTAATTTTGGCAAAATTACAATTTTGCCCCTAAACTTTTACATATTTACGATTTTGCCCCTAGGCTCGAAAATTAAACTTCAGCCCTTATTCTTATGTTTTATAACATGCTGAACATTTTTCTCTTCTATAGCAACTTCAAATTCTTACTATAACACATACTTATGAACAATAACAACTTTTACTAATTAGCTCGTTTTTACCGAAAATCACTTAATAAAAATCATTCCTCTACTCATAAACATGCAAAATCTGCCATCAATCATCAAAAATCACAAGTTCTCAACAATGGCATAATTCAAAATATTCACCAAAATCAAAAATTCAACATGGGTTTTGTAGATCTCATAACAACGATCTCAAAAACGTAAAAATTATCAAAAACCGAACAAAAGACATACCCGAATTAAGCCTTCTAGATGCTGAAACTTAAAGCTTCAAAAATGGTGTTTTTCTTTCTCACATTCGGCCAAGAACAAATGAGAAAAGATGAACACTTTCATCTTTTATCAATTACTTTATTATAACATATATTAAACTAATATATTTTAACATAAAATATAATAAAAATTTCACTCACTATTACAAACAAATCATGACCGGCCACTATGTATATTCCTCTTTCATTTTGTTTATTTAATGCTAAATTACTTTTCATCTTTCTTCTAATATAATATATTATCATATATTATAATATACCATAATGTCATATAATAAAATAAACAATTACCAATTCACTAATACATGCTTCTTAGCCGTCCACTATGTTCAATTATGGCTAAATTACCCTATCAACCCTTAAATTAAAGAAATCATCATCAATTCAACCACTTAATCAAGCTATAAGGCTACTTTTACCACTTATGTGATTTAGTCATTTTCTTTAAATTAAGCACACTAACAATAAAATTAATTCACGAAACTTTCACACATGTAAATTCACATATTATAAGCATTGAAAAAAATATTAAAATATTTTACTGACTCGGATTTGTGGTTTCGCAACCACTATTCCGTTTAGGCCCTATTTCGGGATGTTACATTTCTCCCCCCTTTAGGGATTTTCGTCCCCGAAAATCTTACCTGTAAAGAGATTTGGGTACTGTTTTCGCATAGTCTCTTCGAGCTCCCATGTAGCCTCTTCTATTCCATGCCTATTCCATAATACTTTCACAAGTGCAATACTTTTATTCCTTAATTGCTTAACCTCTCGAGCTAGAATTTTTATTGGTTCCTCCCCGTAAGTCATATCTGGCTGAATCTCAACCTCTGTTTGCGAAATCACATGCGATGGATCTGAACGATAACGACGTAGCATAGACACATGAAACACATTATGAATCTTCTCTAACTCAGTTGGCAAAGCCAATCGATATGCCAATGGCCCAATTCTCTCGATCACCTCAAACGGTCCAATAAAACGGGGACTTAATTTGCCTTTCTTGCCAAATCTGAGAACTTTCTTCCACGGGGATACTTTCAAGAATACTCTATCACCAACTTGAAATTCAATGTCTTTTCTTTTCAAATCTGCATAGGATTTCTGCCTATCTGAAGCTGTTTTCAAGCAATCTCTAATGACTTTTACTTTTTCTTCTGTTTCCTTGACTAGATCAACCCCGTAAATCTGATTTTCCTTAAGCTCTGTCCAATACAAAGGTGTGCGACATTTACGTCCATACAAAGCTTCATAAGGTGCCATTTTCAAACTCGATTGATAACTATTATTATAAGCAAACTCTATTAATGGTAAATATTTCTCCCAACTACCTTGAAATTCTAATACACAACATCTAAGCATATCTTCAAGTACCTGAATAACTCTCTCTGATTGACCATCAGTCTGAGGATGGAAAGCTGTACTAAAACTCAACTTTGTACCTAAAGCTTCCTGCAATTTCTTCTAAAACCGTGAGGTAAATCTCGGATCCCTATCTGAGATAATCGATAATGGTACTCCATGTAGTCTCACAATCTCTGTAATATATAACTCGGCCAACTTGTCAAGTGAATAATCCATACGAACTGGGATAAAATGAGCCGACTTTGTTAACTTATCAATCACAACCCATACTGCATCTTTTTTTCTCGGTGTCGAAGGCAATCCTGTCACAAAATCTATAGTAACTCGATCCCATTTCCACTCGGGAACTAATACAGGCTGCAATAAACCTGAAGGTACCTGATGTTCGGCCTTTACCTGCTGACAGATCAAGCATCTAGAAACAAACTCTGATATATCTCTTTTCATTCCTGTCCACCAATACATTTTCTTCAAATCATTATACATCTTTGTACTACCTTGGTGAATAGACAAAGAACTGCTATGTGCTTCCTGTAAGATTTTCCTAATAAGCTCATCATTCTTTGGTACACATACTCTGTCTCTGAACAACAAACAACCGTCAGAACCGATCTGAAAGTCAAACTCTACACCTGACTCGCACTGAACTCTTTTGGTTTGCAACTCACTGTCATCCTTCTGAGCTTCACAAATTTCTTCAAGAAACGTCGATTTAACTCTCAACACAGCTAAGATAGAACCATCATCTGATAATGCCAAACTAGTGTGCAAAGCTCTCAATGCAAATAACGATTTTCTACTCAAAGCATCAGCAACAACATTGCCTTACCCGGGTGATAATCGATCACCAGCTCATAATCTTTAATCAACTCTAGCCATCTTCTTTGCCTCAAGTTCAGATCTTTCTGAGTCATCAAGTACTTCAAACTTTTGTGATCAGTAAATATTCAGTATTTCTCACCATATAAGTGATGTCTCCAGATTTTCAATGCAAATACAATAGCAGCTAGCTCTAAATCATGTATCGGATAGTTTTTCTCATATAGCTTTAACTGTCTAGAGGCATAAGCAATTACCCTTCCTTCCTGCATAAGTACACAGCCTAGTCCATTCAAGGATGCATCACTGTAAATCACAAACTCTTTACCCGGTTCTGGTTGTACTAAAACAGGAGCTTCAGTCAACAATGCCTTTAACTTGTCGAAACTCTGCTGACACTTCTCAGTCCATTCAAACTTGACATCTTTTTGTAGCAATCTTGTCAATGGAGTAGCTATCATGGAAAATCCCTCTACAAATCGTCTATAATAACCGGCAAGACCAAGAAAACTTCTGACCTCTGATACATTCCTGGGAGGCTTCCAATCAACAATGGCTGAAATCTTATTCGGATCAACTTTAATACCTTCACCTGAGACAACGTGTCCAAGAATACAAACTTCCCGTAACCAGAACTCACTTTTGCTAAATTTGGCATAAAGCTGATTATCTCTCAAAATCTGTAAAACTGTTCTCAAATGCTCTGCATGCTCAGTCTCATCATGAGAATAAATCAAGATGTCATCAATGAACACAACTACAAACTTGTCCAAATAAGGTCTAAAAATTCGGTTCATTAAATCCATGAAAATAGCAGGAGCATTAGTTAAGCCAAATGGCATCATAAGAAACTCATAGTGACCATACCTAGTTCGAAAAGCAGTCTTTGGAACATCTGACTCTTTAACTCGCAACTGATAGTATCCGGATCTCAAATCTATCTTAGAGAACAGAGTGGCTCCCTTCAATTGATCAAACAAATCATCTATTCTAGGTAATGGATATTTGTTCTTGATGGTTACCTTGTTAAGCTGTCGATAGTCTATGCACAATCTCATGGAACCGTCCTTCTTTTTCACAAATAACACTGGCGCGCCCCATGGTGAATAACTAGGTCTTACAAAGCCTTTATCAGTTAATTCCTGTAACTGAGCTTTCAATTCTTTCAATTCTATTGAAGCCATTCTATAAGGAGCAATAGAAATAGGTGTGGTACCTGGAATCAATTCAATACCAAACTCAACTTCTCTGATAGGAGGCAAACCTGGTAGTTCTTCCGGAAACACATCAGGGAACTCATTTACCACAGGCACTGATTCAATTTTTAACTCTGGATCTTTAGTATTCAACACAAAAGCAAGATAAGCTTCACATCCTTTCCTTAAACATTTCTGAGCAGACATAACAGAAATCATGGAAATTTAACTATCTGACTCATCTGAATTAACCCGAAGGAACTCACCATTTTCACATTTCAACTCAATGAATCTTTTTCCACAATTCACTATCACATCATGTGCAGTTAACCAATCCATACCAAGAATTACATCAAACTCATCAAATGGCAATAGCATGAGATCAGCCGGAAAACAGTAACCTCTAATCATCAAAGGGCATTTTTTACATACTCTGTTTACTAACACATGCTGACCTAATGGGTTCGATACTTTAATCACAAATTCTGTAAACTCTATGGGCAAGTTCATACTAGGCATTAATTTCATGCAAACATAGGAATGGGTTGACCCCGGATCAATCAAAGCAATAACATTAACATCATGAAGAGAAAATGTACCCGTAATTACGTCGGGGGAAGATGCCTCTTCACGAGCACGGGTAGCATAAGTCCTTGTGGGTGCTCTAACATCTGATCTTGTTGCTGTATCTCTAAATGTACCTCTACCTGCCCCTACTCCTGAATTTCTCTGAGATCTGCCTCTAACGGGGGCATTACCTGATCTTGCACTCGGTATTACTTCTTTTTTAACCATCTCGGGACACTCCCGAATGAAATGATCCGGTGCACCACATCGGAAACAGCCAGTCTTAGTTGCTCGACATTGACCTGGATGACGTTGACCACATTGAGGACACTCGGGTCTATCAGGTTGAATACTGCCAACACTCGCAATCGAAGTGGTTTGAGCTTTTGAATCTATAAATCTTCCACCTCTGTTTCGGCTAGAATACCCGGTTGAAAAATTAGATCTCGTAGAAAACTCTCTAGGCCTCTTGGATGTAGACTGAAATGACTTGCTCATCTGTCTTTTCTTCGTGTCTTGCATCTCAATTTCAGCTTTACCCTTTCTTTTTAACAACTCTTCTGCCTTACAGGCTCGTTCAACTAAAACAACAAACTCTTTTATCTCTAGAACACCAACTGACAGTCGGATATCATCATTGAGCCCATCTTCAAATCTTTTGCACATGATAGCCTCTGTAGACACACACTCTCGAGCATAATTGCTGAGTCGGACAAATTCACGTTCATAGTCAGTCACAGTCATCTTACCTTGTTTTAACTCAAGAAACTCTTTTCTTTTCTGGTCAATAAACCTCTGACTGATATACTTCTTACGGAACTCCTCCTGAAAGAAATCCCAAGTAACTCTTTCTTTCGGTACTACTGATACAAGTGTCTTCCACCACTGGTAGGCTGAATCTCTAAGAAGTGACACTACACATTTATACACTCTTCCGGTGTGCAGGATAACTCGTCAAAAACTCTAATAGTATTTTCGAGCCAAAATTCAGCTTTTTCTGCATCATCATCTTTGGTAGCCCGAAACTCTTCAGCCCCTTGTTTTCTGATCTTGTCAACGGGTGGTTTCTCTCTTCTAACTATATTTATAACTGGGGGAGCTATGTGGGTGGTCTGTGGCTCATGAGGGGGTGGAGGTCTAACGGCCGGGTTCGTACGAACGAACTCAGCAAACCATTCATTCATAGCTTGGAAGAAGGCTTCTCGAGCCCCTCCTCCCTGACTAACTGTAACAGGCCTTTCACGACTATCTGGTGGCACCGTCCCTTCAGTAGGAGCGGGCACATTACTTTCTACATCATCTGCACCATCTCGTTCGGGATCCATAACTATAAAAGAAAAACATTTTTAAAATTGTCAGGAGTCGTCACACTATCAAAATATAAGTATGGCATGTATAGTTAGACTCTTACTCATACTGAATATTCCGAGAACCGACTAAACTCTTGCTCTGATACCAATAAATGTAACACCCCTTACCCGAGACCGTTGCCGGAGTCGAGCACGAGGCATTACTAGACTTAACTTACTAGTTCTGGGCATAAAAATTGAAACTGTCCGTCTGCGTCATGTTCACTAAATTAATTATAACTCGAGTTATGAAACTCGAAATCTAAATCCGTAAATTTTTCCTGAAACTAGACTCATATATCTTCTTACTATAATTTTTCCAGAATTTTTGGTGTGGCCAGTTAGTACAGTTTATTAGTTAAAGTCTCCCCTGTTACACAGTTTGACAGTTCTGACCTCTCTTCACTAAAAATTAATTATCTCATAATATACAACTCTTTTTCCTACACCGTTTTCTTTATATGAAAATAGACTCAATAAGCTTTAATTCTATTTCTCATGCACAACCTAATTCAATTTCTACTATTTTTGGTGATTTTTCAAAATCACGTCACTGCTGCTGTCCAACTATTCCCCTGCATATAATTACATAATTTCTTTAAAATAACTATCAACTAGGCATTTCATAACATCCAAAACATGTTCTTAATTAACCATTTTAATGGCTAATCATTACCAAGCATTTACAAGTCCATACTAAGCCATATCATAAGGTCACACACATAAAATGGCTAAGTCCCTATACATGCCATTACTTAAAACGTTCGAGTCACAAAATACCAATATAATCCTTTGATAGTGTGTAACGATCTCTGACGTCCTTTCGATCCCCGAGTTGGCTTGCAATACTATAAAAAAAAATAAAGAATGGGAGTAAGCATAAAGCTTAGTAAGTTTACATGTAAATAGATAACAACATTCTTAATGAATTATCTTATTCTTTTCTTATCAAGATCACTTAAGCTTTTAACTCAATATACTCAAACTTGTATTCTTACGTTGCCTTTTAACATGAATTTATCTTACCTTACCTTTTTAGCTTGAACTTGTCTTACCTTTACTTTGGTATACTCTTTGAATTTTCCCGTTGAACCACTTGGAATACTAAGGATACGCGGGTACCTTATGAAACTTAACCATTGCCATGTCTTGACATGGTCTTACGTGGTATCCTTGCCTTGTGAACTCACCAATGCCATGCCTTGGCATGGTCTTACATGGGACATTTGCCTTATAAATTCACCAATGCCATGCCTTGGCATGGTCTTACATGGGACCTTTGCCTTATAGTAACTTATCAATGCCATGTCTTGACATGGTCTTACATGATTTCCTTAAACCCTAATGTCATGACATTTGTATCCTACACATTCCTAAGGTTCAACCGGAACTTTCTGCGATAGCTTTTTCGTCAATTCATACTTGAGTCTTTAAATAATAAATTTACAGAATAAATATGTAAATGCTGGAATTTTATAATATTAAATATAAAATAACAGAATGTTGCATTTATTTACTGCAAACTTACCTCGAAACAAAATCGATAAACTATATCATTTAGTCCACTATCTTTTTCTTTCCCCGATCTAACTCTGGATTTCGTTCTTCTTGATCTATAATAGCAAATTTAGCTTATTTAATACTCATATTTATCAAAACAGTCCTTAACTCTAATTTTGGCAAAATTACAATTTTGCCCCTAAACTTTTACATATTTACGATTTTGCCCCTAGGCTCGAAAATTAAACTTCAGCCCTTATTCTTATGTTTTATAACATGCTGAACATTTTTCTCTTCTATAGCAACTTCAAATTCTTACTATAACACATACTTATGAACAATAACAACTTTTACTAATTAGCTCGTTTTTACCGAAAATCACTTAATAAAAATCATTCCTCTACTCATAAACATGCAAAATCTACCATCAATCATCAAAAATCACAAGTTCTCAACAATGGCATAATTCAAAATATTCACCAAAATCAAAAATTCAACATGGGTTTTGTAGATCTCATAACAACGATCTCAAAAACGTAAAAATTATCAAAAACCGAACAAAAGACATACCCGAATTAAGCCTTCTAGATGCTGAAACTTAGAGCTTCAAAAATGGTGTTTTTCTTTCTCACATTCAGCCAAGAACAAATGAGAAAAGATGAACACTTTCATCTTTTATCAATTACTTTATTATAATATATATTAAACTAATATATTTTAACATAAAATATAATAAAAATTTCACTCACTATTACAAACAAATCATGACCGGCCACTATGTATATTCCTCTTTCATTTTGTTTATTTAATGCTAAATTACTTTTCATCTTTCTTCTAATATAATATATTATCATATATTATAATATACCATAATGTCATATAATAAAATAAACAATTACCAATTCACTAATACATGCTTCTTAGCCGTCCACTATGTTCAATTATGGCTAAATTACCCTATCAACCCTTAAATTAAAGAAATCATCATCAATTCAACCACTTAATCAAGCTATAAGGCTACTTTTACCATTTATGCGATTTAGTCACTTTCTTTAAATTAAGCACACTAACAATAAAATTAATTCACGAAACTTTCACACATGTAAATTCACATATTATAAGCATTGAAAATAATATTAAAATATTTTACTGACTCGGATTTGTGGTTTCGTAACCACTATTCCGTTTAGGCCCTATTTCGAGATGTTACAGGAAATGCAATTTGCTTCGTTGAAGGAGAAAACGAGGGTGGCAACAAGCTTGATTACAATAGTCAAAAAGGGTGGCTATATTATGTGTCAATGCAATGCTAGATATCTTTATATTCTCGATTCAGTGTTGTCCTATCCTTCCACCATTTTAGGCAGAGAAAAAAGTCACTGGAGGTAACTTTGATTTTAGATCTTTTCCATTTTCCATGGTTTCGAGTTAGATGTTTCCTCAATCAGATCTCATTATATAGACTCTAATGAGTTGATTGCTACACAGTAAAGCTATAATAATTGCAGACGAGGTAAGCCATAGGATTTGAATTTTTAATTAACTTGGAGATGGTATAACTCCGTTCTAATGTGGCTAATTAGTATTATATTATTTATTTGGATTGAGGCAGGTTTTGGGTTCAGAGGTGAGTTGTGTCTTATTTTATGAACTATTTGATGATAATCCCAATTAATGTTGCATAACTTAAAAGGTGACTGCCTCAAATAATCTATCATGTTAAGGCCAAGGAGAACACCCGTCGGGTCCCAAGTGATATGAGCACTGGGGAAGAAAATGGTACCACTAATTTTTGATTGGAACGTTTTTGGGTGCTTATATTTGATACCGTCGAGATTTTGGCAGGATTTCTCTATGCATTGTTTGTTTTTTAATTTAAGCCATATATTTGAATGGATGAGATTTTTGCTCTGGCAAAATATACATCATTATGCCGTCATATATATAGTAGCTAGGTGGCAAAGTAGGTGAGAACTATTAACACATGCATATTGTTAATATGTTTGTTTGTTTTCCTTTGCGTTCATCATGTGTTTTGTTTCATGCTCATCATCTGGTAGGCCACTTCAAAACTGTTATAGAGGAATTAGGAAGGTCAAGGCCTAGTGTTTGTGTAATTAGGTGAGGAGCACGCCATCCATCAATTACTGCTCCGCCCGCTACCATCATTTATCATTTCTTTTTCTTTCCCAACTTCCATGACATATACTATAATTACTATATATCTGATCATCAAACACGGTAGCCTGCTTATTAAATAATTAAGCATTCATTTATCCTGCCCAAAATCTTGTTTTACCATTTCGTCTTCTGCTTCTAAGGGGATTGCTGTTCAACTCGAATTTTTTAAATGAAAACATATATACTTATTTTTATTATTAAAATTTGAATCACCCTTTGAATAAAATTTCGAAAAGGAAATTGCATGTATTAAATTTGGGTGAATTTTCGAAATTTCAGTAAAATTACTTGGCAACGCCTTTCTTTAACTCCAACGAAATTCTAACAACATCTATATGAGACTGAATTGCAACACCGACAAAGATCAGTCTTTGCCTTATCCATGTGTTGTTTAAGTGTCAACAGAATAAACACTTCCAGCCCTCTCTGTTTTATTTCCGTCAATTCCCAGGTAGCTTTGCCTCGTACCGTACCCATTATGTGCGTGCTTGTTTGCTAAGTTGACCACCCAACACCCAGGCCAATGTAGCATGCCTACCTACCATCTCTTTTTTTTTTTTTTTCCTTGTTCATTATAGTTTAGATGCTTTCTTCCCTTTGTTTGCTTTCTGACATTTGATATAATAAATATTTGATTATGGCATTGTGAATCTAAAAAGATAAAAATATGAAAGAGAGACCTAAATTCGAATTTTGATCATAATATCAATAAAAGGGGGATAATCACAAATTTCAAATGGACATAAATGATATTAAAAATAAAAAAATAAAAACATCCTTTAAAAATATTTGTAAAATATATTTTATGATTATGTGGGAATAAGTTTGCCATTTTACCCAAAAAAGGTCATTTTCAAAATTATTTACAGAAATGGGCCAACTTTTTTATTATTTACCGGAAAGGGTTGAATTCCTTGAAAACACGTCCATGTCAGCGCGACCTTAGGTGCTGTGTCAGCAAAACGCGTCACTAGGGGAGCGTTTTGTCCACGTCCTTGGTGGAGCGTTTTGTCCACGTCAGCACAAAGCGCTTCCTTGAGGGTGTGCTTTGTGCTGACATGGACAAAACGTTCCCCCAGGGACTTTTTTGCCCATTTTTTTAACCCCCCAACGGCTACTTTTTTTTGATCGTTTGGGCTAGGGGGTTCAGTCGGTTAACCGACCCGAAATAACATTAATCAAATTAACCAACCTTTCAAAATTTTTAACCATTAACCGAACCGAAATTTTTTTAAAAAAATTAATCGAACCGAAATTTTTTCGGTTAATTCAGTCGGTTAACCGAAAATTATATTTTTTTTTATTTTTGGTTAAAATTAATCAAATTAACCTAATTACCCGAATTATCCGAATTACCCGAATTAACCAATTTACCTGAATAACATGTACTTGTTCCCAGGGTAGGTGTTATCTTCTACTTTATAGTTGTTTTATTCACCATACTTAGATCTTAACTTTGGTTTCACAATTGTTGCATTTGATCCAGGATCAGTTTGGGAGCTATGCTCTCAGGTGCTTGTATTGTAACAGATGATATGTTGCAAGCTGCTACTGAATGGTATTGTATATGATTAATATGATATAGTTACTTTCATTAAATTAATTAATATGATATAGTTTTAGTTTTAGAATTTTATTTTTATTTATTAAATTATTTGTAATTTTTATGATTGGGTTGGGTTGGGTTGGATACTTGGGTTTGGATTAGGTTTAGGTGAATAGTAGACCAATTTATATATCATAATTTTATTTATTAATTTTTTCAGTTAAACCGAATTAACCGTTAACCGAAAAGCTACAAAATAATTAACTGACTCCCGACCGAAAAAATTCGGTTAACCGAATTTTTTCAGTTTTACCCAAATTTTGCACACCCCTAGTTTGGGCTCCAACAGTCAAAAAACAAAAAAACTATAAAATGCCCCATTTCATTTTTTCACACAAAAGTCCTCCCAAATTTCTCTCAAATTTTCTCAAAGCTCTCTTTAATTTTTGCAAAAAAGCTCTGTTTAAAATTTTTTTGAATTAGTTTTTTTAAAATTAAAAAATATTCGATCGTGTTAGCAATGGCCATAGAATTAATTCGTCTCGATAATAAACACATCTCCGTCGATCAAATGACAATGGTAAGTGATAATTTTAATTTTTCAATACTATTTAATATTTTTTTTCATTTATGCAATTTTAATTTCATTTTATAATTTTTTATACCAGTCTGTAGATCGGGTGTTACAATGCTATATTCGTAATATGCCTGGTCCTCCATCGCCGTTGATAGAGAATTACCTACGAGAATCGGGTTTTTGGCACGTGGCCACGATAGGCCGGGGATGCAAGTTGGACCCGAAACTAATCAGTGCGTTGATAGAGAGGTGAAGACCTGAGACGCACACTTTTCATCTTGCATGCGGAGAGTGTACTATCATTCTGGAAGATGTGCAGTTGCAATTGGGTTGCCGGTGGATGAGTATGCAGTCACCGAGTTCGCTCAATCTGTTGATTGGGGAGCAGTATGCTACGAGGTTTTGGGTGCTATTCCGGATAATATTAGCGGAGGCTGGATCGAGATGGGCTGGTTACGATACACATTCCCGGAGCCGGATAATGATTCGACTGAACTAGAAAGAATACGATATGCTCGAGCATACATTCTTGAGATGATTGGAGGTTATCTGATGTTGAACTTGTCACGAAACCTCGTACATCTGAGATGGCTGCTAAAACTTGTTGATTTTAGAGCAGCTACTGAAACTCGTTCACTCATCTTCAGTTTCTATTCTACTTTAGCCTCAATTTTTCTTGCAGTAACTTATACAACCTGAGAATGAAATTTGACTCATTTATAGTCTAAGGCCAAATAGGAACTACTGTAGAAAAAGAGCGTCCACGTGGGAGTTTTTTTCAATAATCTTGCTGACAGTGCATCCTGCTTGAAGCGTTTTGAACACTATTTGTTCAGAAACGTCTTCTCAAAATTATTTTTTCAAATACTACTGTAGAAAAAGAGCGTCCACGTGAGATTTTTTTCAGTAATTTTGTTGACAGTGCATCCTACTTGAAGCGTTTTGGGCACTATTTGTTCAGAAACGTCTTCTCAAAGTTATTTTTTCAAATATTACTGTAGAAAAAAAATTATATTGCTAATATATTTTTTCCAAAACCCTAAACACAAAATTGTTTAAAAAAACTAAAACATAATTTAATTAATTAATCCTAAAATCCTAAATCCTAATTTAATTAATTAACTTTAAACCCTAATTTAATTAAATTTTTTCTTAAAAACTATAAAACCAAGTAAAAAAACCTAACCCTATAAAAACGGGCAAAATGTGTTCCTCGGAGAGCGTTTTGTCCACGTGAGTACTTGAGATTGCGCTGACGTGAACGCGTTTTCGAAAATTCGGCCTTTTCTAGTAAATAATAAAAAAATTGGTCCATTTCTATAAATATTATTAAAAATGAGCGTTTTTGGATAAAATAACCGAATAAGTTGAATTCAACTCTTAAAAAAAAGGGGGGGGTTAGCAGTTATAATAGCCGGCCAAGTTGAAACGACGTAGTAGTGTAAGAGCCTGCCAAAAGATAGGGTTAGGGAAGCCGCAGCCCTCTTATCTTAATTCCGCTTCCTTCGTGGCACCTGCTCCTTTTCCCGATTTCTTAAGGGCTAGGCAGTACTCAAAATTCCAAATCCTAATTGTTGGAGCCGAGCACTTGTTTTAAAATTTTAAATTACTGAATGATATAAATAAATTATAATACAAGAAAAATTGGATGATACTATTACACTATCAACTAGGACTACAATAAAAAGATTGTTTTGATTTTTTCAAATCAATATATCATCTATTTTTATTTTACTTTGTATAAATATTAATGTTTTAGAGATTGATATTATTTTTCTTTCGCACCCAAATTTTTTAAATCCGTCTTAAAGTAATAATTTTTTTAAACCCTTAAATTTAAGAATATTATAATTCATCCAGAAATTACAAGGTATTAACTCAAACTATATTATTATCAGTAATAGAATTTATAAAAGAAAGAATATAAATCTATAAATAAATAAACAAAAGAGAGAGAGACTCTAGGATCGTCCTCCTTCCTACGACACCCTCCTTGGTATTTTCTTTGTATTTCTATTTGTTGTGTTGCTAGATTCAGATCAGGCTTTGGCCTTGCCTTCCAGCAATCCTACTCCTCCCTTATTCTTCCACGTCAAAAAATCACCCTTCTCTCATCCCTTAATCTTTCCCTTTTTCTTCAATCTCAATATCATCCTTCTCCATTTCCATCGTTTCAGATCAAAAACATTCCCCATATCTCTTACCTTTCCCATCCACCTCTCTGTTTATAATCCCTCAGTATTTCTATCATGGGTTCTGATGCCGCTTTTCATGAAGATATGCACGTAAAGTTTCCTTTGCTTTTTGCTTTTCCTTGACATGCAGTGACACGAGGGGTTTATTCAGATTCAAACTGAGAAGGAGAAGGGCAGATGGCGAATCAGGTCGTCAAAGTGAGGAGAGAAACAATTGCGGCATGCATGACTTGTCCTCTTTGCAATAAGCTTCTTAGAGATGCCACCACCATATCTGAATGCCTTCACACGTGTAAGCTTTCTCTCTCCTTTTCTTGTTTCCCTTTCTAAATTTCCTTCATTGTTAGGTCATTTGTTCTCAATTCTTGGAAATTTTCAGTTTTGCTCCTCTTCTGATCTGGTTGCTCTTGTTTTTCCCGCTTTCTTATCTGGGTTTTTTTTTTCTTGATTTCGTTTCTTTCCCTCTCTCTTGACTTGTTCGCTGAATGCTCAGTTCTATTGCTGCTTTGTTTCCCATCTCTCTGCTTCTTACCAGTTGCTGCTAAGGCATTTTGTGAGAATACCTTGGTATTAAACTAATGCGTACATATTTGTTGGCGATACAGTTCAGTCATTGGGAAACTGGATTTTCAATGTATTCATTCGTGACTTCTGTTTATTCCAATGTTAATCCGTTTGTTTAAAATTGATTGCTCCCAGTTTTTATTTTCCGCGGCTTCTTACTATCATATACTGTACTTCAAATTTAACAGTGTTCTCCAAAGTTTAGAGCTTTCCTTATTTGATTTTCAAGTCCATAACACGATTCAAACTGTAATATGAATTTTCAATTATGAATTATAATAGAACCAAAACTCTTTTACGAGTTACATAAGAGTTTCAATTGTTTTAGTTGCCTTCACTTTCTCAACTTGTTTCCGCTAAGATCTTCCCTACAATTGATGTATGTGATCTTTATTTCAGTGCCTTGTAAGTCTGTTGAATTAATAATTATAAACTTACGATAGATTACTCTTTTCAATTTATGTAGTTTGCAGAAAGTGCATATACGGTAAGATAGAAGACGAAGAACTAGAGTGTTGTCCGATATGCAACATTGATTTGGGTTGTGTTCCTCTGGAGAAATTAAGGTATCCTTCATTGTATATTATTCTTCTCTACTACCTTCTCTCTGCCTCATATAGTCATAACTAATAAGTTATATTTTAATTGCTTTCTTCGTGACAATTTTTTTTTTTTACATATAAAGTAGTCATTCTAGTTTTAGTCTTGTCAATGCTCCAAAAGATCTCTACTTGAGTACTTGTTTCAAGTGGTTATTGGTGGCGTTTACTGATATCCTATGTATTCCTTAGGATCATTAATCTGTAGTAATTAGGAACTCATTCCATCCTTTAGAGGTTTGAAAGTGGCTTCTCCTACATGCCGTTCATCTTTTAATTGATTCCATAAATTTCAAATGTAAGGCATTGAATGAAAACTTTGAAGTGGAAAGAGCAGAAATTACAATGCATCTTATTGGAGTCCATGCTTACCAATTTTTCAAAGAAGATAGAAAAACATGAATATCTTTACTAGCAACCAATATTGCTTAGTCTCTCTTCCATCTCCTGAGGTTTATTTGTCTTCCCTTATCTAATAGAGTTGAGTGTATGTAACTTAGCCAATTTCAAGTGAAATGTCTAAGCAGAATCTATCAGTGTTATGCAATTGTAAGAACTCATTGCTTTAATAGGATTGTGAATCTCCATGCGGAAATCATGGTGAAATCTGTTCAATTGGGAAAAATTGCACGCACCTTCCGGCTTTCCTTAATAATTATTTTGTATATTTCTTTGTTGAGTATCTGCACATGCTTTATGTTGTTTAATCAAAATTTGGGAGAAATCAATGTGTACTGTGATTCTTCTATGCTTTTGGAAATCAGACCAGACCATAATTTGCAAGATGTGAGGTCCAAAATATTCCCTCTTAAAAGAAGAAAAGTGAAGGCACCTGAAGTTCTGCCCCCGATTACAATGCCTACCAGAAGAAAAGAGAGGTCACTCTCTTCATTGGTGGTTAATGCCCCAAAAGTATCAACACAAGCTGCTTTGACTGGAAGGAGAACAAAAGCTGTTGCCAGAAAGGCCAATGCTTTGCGAGGTTCCAGTTTTTCAGTGGAGAGGCCTCTTAAAAGAGAGGATGACTCTATGGAGGAACACCAGGAGAGTGCAAGCTCACCTGAAACGCTAAATAAATTCACTCAAAATAAAAGACAGGTAAATTGAAGCCTGCATATTTTTAGTATGTGATGACTTTTTCTCTCACAAGGTCCAATATTGTTTAGTGGTTCTCTTTTTCTCAAACACTTATTTACCTGAAATGAATTAATGTTTTGGATTATACTGATAATATCTGTTGTTTTTATAAAATTGAAAAACAGTGTATTTCTTCTGCTGAACCTAGCCAACACTTGAATAAAGACGCCAAGAATGGTGATGAATCATGGGATGGGAAATTGGATCTCTGGAAACCTTTGAATTGTTTGGTGGAGGTTGCGAATAGAACCAAGTCCTTCAAGTCTAGTTCACAAGGTTCTGATCCTAAATTAGAACCTACCCATGTCCCCAACATTGAAGCTCAGATGTGCAAAAGCAAAAATAAGGAAGACAAATGCAAAACAAAAATTGAGGATGAAAAGAATATTACTGGTCCTGCAACTTCAGAAACTGTAACTCCAAAAAAGTTACGCAGGATCCGGCGAAAAAGGGCTTCTGGATTTGGGGATTCTGTCCTTTCTCCACAAGCTGTGCTAGATGCATATGGCCCAAAGCATGGAAGAAGAATTGGTCCTGTTTGGTTCTCATTGGTGGCCTCTGAAGACCAGTAAGAATTTATTTTGACCTTCAAACTGTAATGTAGGGAAAAGGGAGTTGTCGTAAGATTATTTTTCTTGGTCATAAACTGATTAAAATTTCAATGCTTTCAGGGAAGGAGGTGCTCCCCTCCCTCAGATTCCTGCAAATTACCTAAGGATAAAGTAAGTTCCTTTAGCCAATTCCTTCATGAGTCTTGCGATAGCTTGCTACATATATTCTTCTTCCTTTTGTCTGAAGATCGTAAATTTGATCTGTTGCTTAGTAGCACCATGATTCTTACCAGTCAACTGTCCTGTTTTTTGTACCATAATCTTCTGTTATTTTGGCTTGGTGATGAAAAAGAGAACAGACATGTGGGTTGTTACCAATCTAGACTGCTAATGGGATTCAATAAATATTATATGCTGAAGTCTATAAGGTGATAGACAATTTAGAGTTATGAGTTATAATGGACTGTGAGACCAGAAAGATACTGGTGAAGGCAACGATACATATCTTGGTAGTCTTTCTGCGTAACTTATACAGACGAAGTTTCAATTGTAGAACTAGGGCCATGGTAGCTACTGAACTCATGGGCAACCGAGTAGATCATGGGCTTGAATTACTTCCACCAATTATGCATGGAAATGCTTACTGGATGACTTATAACTGTTCTGCCTTGTTTACAACATGGGTTTAACTAACGGACCTCATATGCGGAGTATCTCCAAGTATTTATGACAACTGATGCTTATAACCAAGAGTCATGAATAAGAAGGCTAGACATTAGAATATAGATAGAAATAAAGCACTGGTGAGAGCAACAATCATTATTAGTAGTCGAGTGTTACCTTTTAGACAGCATTTTCTTATCAACCTTTGGTAATGTTAATGTTCATCAACTTGTTCTAGAAAGCATTTGGTCAGGGTGTGGGTGGTTGTATACAGATCTGGTAAGCCTATGATAAAAACACAAAATGCACATAAAAGTGTGGTAAGACAAGTAATAGTTGGATAAAAATTACTTTCCTTTTAGATTGTTTTATATGAAAATGGTCTCTCTAGTTCTATTGCTAATCCAGCTTCTATCCATGGATTATGGGCAATTTTGTCCCCCTCTTTTAAGCTCTCTTTAAAGGTGCTTCTTTTACTTGGTGAAATCATTTTATGACTTGGTTATTTTCTCTCATTTTCTACTTTAACTTAAATCATTTAGGCTTGCGTTCCAGACATTGTAATGGTCAAATTAATGTCGAGCAGATCATGTGATTAAAAGGGGCACTTTGATCCTGGTTTTCATTTACTTATATAAGCTCCTTATTTTGTAAGGAGTGAGGACTTATCATGGACTAACTTTACATTAGATTCCTTATTGGAATCCTAAAGCAATTACGACAAGACTGCAAGCTGAGTACATCTTTTGTGGTCTTGCTGGGAAACTACTCAATATAAATTTGAAAACTGAAAAAAGTGACATGATGAACAGTTAGGCCCTAAACAACCTCTGTGTTTTGTTAAATGAATTATGTTGTTTTCATACATATTTAATTTAGGTCGTGTGGTCTGTGGGATGATGCCTGCGTTTTTCACTTAGAGTTTTGAACTGAATGATAGTTACCTGTTAGTGTCACTTTAGATACGGCCCCATCTTCTGTAGCCATTTTGGTTAAACTGTTTTTCAATAAAGTTTTGCTACCAAACCCTAAAAGTTTTTTAACTTTCTGATTTTTTGAAACGGTAGAATGGTTCATATTCGTTTATTTGTTACTGTCAGGGATGGAAATATGCCTGTTTCTTTTATTCAAAAATACCTGATGAAGAAATTGGACCTTACCGATGAAGCTGAGGTAAGTCCATCTATCCTTGAATGTTCTCTCATGATACCCTAAGAAGAAATTTGGCCAAAATGATTTTAGCTTCTTCTTTTGGTTTTTCAATGTCTACTTTCATCAACGAGGCACTTTCTAGAATATGATAAACTGCTTTTTTTTTTTTTTTCTTATGCATGAATATTTCAAAACATGGTTAGAAAAGAATAATTGCAAGCCTTATTCTTCACTCTGTTGAGAGCATGCATATGGCATACCCATATATGCGCGTCAAACTATTCTAACATTCCTCTCACTACCTGAACAAATTTCCTCATTCAACCACCAGAATTACTTTAGTCATTTGTTGTGGTTAAGGTTCCTTATCTCAGAAACTAGGAATAATTTAAAAGTCGAGATGTGCGAGTTTCTCAAGTTTCCAACTAAATGTGAGAAGAAAGTGGTTGTATCATCTTTGTTTACATTTTGGTATGTATAATGTGTATACTTATATTGGCAGGTTGAAATCAAATGCATGGGACAACCTGTGCTTCCCACACTGCAGTTGTATAATTTAGTGGATTTGTGGCTACAAACAGCATCGACATCACAACGTGTAGCTGCATCTGTGGGTTCTTGTGCAAAGGATTTTGTAATGGTATTGGCATATGCTCGAAAAGTGTCAGGGCAACAATAAAGCGTTGTTTCATTCTTTTCCCACCACGTCAATAATCTTAAATGCAAACATAGATGATGTGTATCAGTCATTATTGGAATCTTGATGGGGCAAATAGAGTAGGACATTTTGATGCGGCATGTATTCTATGATGGCATATGTTGAGTGAGTTGTTCTTCTTTATACCAATTCTTCATTTCACTTTCTACTCGGTTACAACTGGTAGGTCTTCTTTTTCAACGTCTTAAAGAACATTATAAAATGGGTTGATCAATTAAAAGTCTTTATGTTTTATAATGATTTTAGTAAATTATTATTATTACTATTAAGGTGTTTTATGGTTGGAATTATGTCATTACCCATTGTATTGCCCAAATTAAAATAAAATAAGATTGATGGTAATATCGTCCAGTTTTTATTTGCTTCAATTTGTAACTATCATACCAACTAGTATAAATTAATATCGATTAGTGCTCGTATTTACAAATTGTTTCACTTTTCTTTTCATTTACTCTCTAATATTCACTTATTTTTTTAAAACCAATTTTAAAACATTTTAACTGTCGTTTTTTTATAATAAATTTAAAAATAAAATATATTTATTAACTTGAAACCTGAACCATATCGGTAAAATAACTCAACATAACTCTTCTCAACTTTTGAAAAGAAAATATTATTTCTTTTCTTGAGGAAAAAAATAAAATATTTCAATAGATATGAAAATATATATTTATCAAAAAGGAAAAAAAAAAGGTTTAATTGGGAATTAGCTAAGTGCACTAAAAAACATTCCTCTCATCATGTTACCATGTCCATCCTATTATTTATTTTTTATTTATGTTGTCTTTATGTTTTTTCAAAAGAATGTAATTAGCTTGACTACTCCACTCAATACTTGGTGATGAGGTTACTATATTTTTAAAATTTAGAATATTAAGAATTTATAATTTTAAAATATAGAGAAATTGGAGGGATTCATAGTATCTTACCATACTTACAGTTTAGGAATTGAGATGGATACAGTTGCGTGCAGTAGTACAGACTTATTACTTGAAGGACAAAAAGGCAAAATGCCAAATCCTAACTAAACCCACATAATTTTATTAACAAAGGGAAAATGAAAGGTGTAATTATCAAATGAAAGCAGCTTGATACAATAGCAAAGAATCAGTTCACCTTTAAATGACTAATTAGAAAGGGCTGCCCACAACCGAAACCAGCCCCTCATCGCTACCGTCCGCTTCACCCGAGTACAAATTCTCCGTTCCCCTCAACGCAGCGTGTAGTCCCACGATCAAAGCTCCCACTAAAATCGAAACCAACACGTTCAACCAAACGTCGGTGAGAACCAGAGCTACGATCGTAATTACGCCGAGGATCGCCAGCACGAGGCGGTCGTCTATCGGATGGTTGAGAATGTACAAGGGATCGCCTCGGAAAAAGTAGAGGAAGAACCAAGCCACGAATACGACCAAGAAGACAATCATGGAGATTGGGTGCCATAGGAGGCCGAGGAAGAGGACCGCCAGGATTAGCATGGAGTAGTTAACGCGGAAGTAGTTCAGGTTTCGCTTCATGCGGGCGGCGGCGTCGCCGAATGATAAGGGGGTAGCGAATGATGTGAAGGAAAGGAACTCGCGCCACGGGCGACGGGTGAAGGCAGAGTGGGTGGCGCGTGCGAAGAACGCCATTGTGGGTGGGGATTGCGAGGTCATTGCTGACGTTAACCAAATATCTGATTGTAGTAAAAGAGGCCTCGTGAAGAGATAGAGAGAACCTTTGAGCTTTTATTTTTATTTTTTTAAGATCATGGTAGTTTTATTTAGGAAGTTTACTTTTGGCTAATATATCACAGAAAAATCCCTCAAACTACTATGTTATTTCTAAATGGCGTAATGATAAACTAATCCTCAATATATATATATATATATATATATTATTTTTGTATCTTTTTTCTGAGTTGGTCGTTGAACTTTCGTAAGAGAGTCAAATCACTTTTCTTTAAAAGAAATGATAGCTAAAATTTTAACTTTTAAGCATATTAGTTAATGTGAAATTATTTATCTTATTTATCACGTTGATAAATAATTTAAAAATTATAAAATTGAAAAATTGAAATTGAAATTTAAAAATATAAAAATTCATAAAAATTAGTATAGAGTACACGTGGACTGTCATGCTTAAAAATTTAACATTTTAACTAATATATATTCTCGTTAAAAAAATCATTTCAACTCTCTTTTTAAAAAGTTGATAGCTAAATTTAACTAAAATAAAAAGAATAAGGATCAAATTGACAAAAAAAAATAAACATTAAGAACTAAATTTATCATTATTTCCCTTAAATCTTTATACTTATTTTATAATTAAATAGCCCTTTAATATATGATATTTACCCATTAAAACTCTTAATTTTAATTTAAGTAATTTTTTAAAATCTTTTTATTTTATTTACGCACATGTCATAATTTTAATCTACCAAACACTCAAATGATAGAATTAAATCTCTTTCCATCTACCATTTTCTATATAATAAAAAAAAGGAAGGTTGCATTCCCATTCATTTAATTTTAGTTTTAGCACCCAAAACATAAAAATTAAGGACAATGATTCCAATAGTTCTACTTTAATAGTTATCAACACCCGGTTGATTCAATGAAAACAGGTGCGATAGCTAACCCTCTTCAACTTCATTGTATCTGCCAACAACCATGCTACTCTCTCAATACCTAGACAGGAGGAATTAGTAAATATGTAAGCTAATTCAATACATTGTTATATCAATCATATATGTTCAACTTCAATGGAGACCTCGTCAGTGTGATGATCCATCCCTTTCTAGGGATGCTTTGTTATTTGCCGATATGATCCTCTCACCAACTTTCTCTATTTTGCAATGAAATGAAATGTTGTCATGATAGTTTCTAAGGCACATTTCCAACAACGTATAAAAATTATTAAGTAGGTAGGATATGATATTGAGTCAAATAGTCAATAATTTTATACATCAACCCCTCCTTCTCACTTCTTGCTTCTTCTGGGTTTTTAAATATTTGATTTTTTATGTAAATTCTATAAAAACAAGATGTTGATTAGGTGAAAAAGAGGTTGATTGAAACTAAATGGCTAGACACTAATGAGTAAAAAAAGTTCATATTCTAAGTGGTAGGAAATGTCTACCAAATATATGTGAGATAGAAAGTAGCTTAAAAACAATTACTCTGTGGATCTTTAAAATAGTAATGAAAAATCGTGAATTGGGATGGTTGGAAGCAAAACTTGAGAAGCGCTTGTGAGCGAAGATCATGTATTTACTGTTGATTAGTCATATGAAGATCAATTTCAACGGATAACTTTTTTAAAAACAACAATACACTCTTACTTTTATGCTTTATTTTAATAAACAATTTAAAACCTAAGTGAAAGATTAAAAACATTTGTAGAAGAATAATAATTATAAATTTTAAAAATGAAATTAAATCTCTCCACCAACAAAATAATGTATAATATTTATAAATTCTTAACAATTATTCAAGCGGGAGGTTGACATAAAAAAGTGTTTAACTATGTAGAAGGGTAAATTACATCATCAGTCACTCAAGCTAATAAAACAGTCACTTAAGTTTCATTTTAGTCACTCAACTTTTGAAAAATAACAAAACAATCACTAACGTTGTAAAAAAATGACAAAACAGTCACTCATTAACGGTTTCCGTTAGTGTCTTAACAGGACCACTGATGTGGCCAGTTAACTTGCCACGTTAGATGTCCACAGTGGAAACCCACCCAATTTAAAAATAAATTGAAAAAAAAAAAACCCTTAAAAGCCCTTAATAACAGAGAATAATAATAAGAAGAATAAGAACAAACTGTAAAAAAAACAAAAAGTCTTCTTTGCCTAATTTGGCGGGGTCTAATTCTTTGCCATTGAAACATCATTTCTTTGCTCTTCTTCTTCTTCTTCTTGACTCTTTTCCTCTATCCTTTTATTTATTCTTCTCATCTCGTTCACAGTGCTTGATCATTGTTCATCCATAAACAAAAAAAAAAAAAAAAAGGAATTCAATCTATTTGTTGTTTCCATAAAATTTTCTGAAAATGAATGTATATAACTAAAAAGAATACACAAAGACACACCTATCAAGTATAAAGAATCTAAAATTTCAAATATTGAAGATTTTGTAGCTCAAGCTCAATTAAACCCAATTTCATACCTCACATTACTACTTCAAAGGACTGTGTTGTCATTTTTCTAAAGTTGAGTGACTGAAATGAAATCAAGGTGACTGTTTTGTCAGTTACTCCAAAGTTGAGTGACTGTTTGTGTAATTTACCCTTAATATAAATCAATACTGATGTATACATCAAATTATCTTTAAAAAATTATCAAAATAGTAAAAAGAGAAGATATTACCCACTATTATTATGGTTTTCACATTAACTATTTTGAGTATTCAGACTTAACGTATCGGCCATGTCTTTTAAAATTTGTTTTTTTTTATCTATTTTAATTTGAATTGTATGAGAATTAAAAAAAAAACAATAAGCTTAATATATAGATTAATCTTGAAACTTAATAATTTATCTCAAAATAATTTTTAAATTATTTTTGAATTACATTAATCTCTTAAATTGACATCTGTTACATAAGTTGATTCCTATTGTCAATATTATTAATATTTGAACAATTAAGCGAGTAATCAAATACAAATATAACACGCGGACAAACAATAGAATGACACATGTCTTTCTCTCTAATTATCGGTGAAAATCAATATTAATATATACAATAAATCAACTTAAAAAAATTATCAAAACTAAAGCTCAGAGAAATTTCGAAATCCAACCTGCTATTTGGCTACCTCTAAAAATATTAGTTCTGGCTAACCTGTTGTCCGACAACGCATCGGATATTTAATAAATTCAAACCGCAGCGTTTTGCTGATATTAATCGGCCCCACACACACTGTTGTATGTTTTCTGTGTACTCGAGGCGAGCTCTATTGGTTAAACAGTGACCTTTGACCGCAATATTTGTAGTACCCAAAATCCGCCATTTCAAGATCCCCCGCTAAAAGAGGAAAATATCATTTAAAGGAAAAACTCTGAGTCTGACGACGATCTGCACATTGAAATTCGCTTGTTCTAGGATTGACGTCGCTATGGTTTATATAACATCGTGGGACGAATTTGTCGAGAGAACTGTACAGTTGTTCCGTGCCGATCCTGAATCTGTATGTTAACTTTACTCTCCCTCATTTGCTCTATGCCCTACTCTATGAATCATCATTGTTGATATATAATAAGGAAAGTTTCGGGCTGGTTTACAGTTCTTGATTTTCTAAGTTTCAGATATGATTTTTACCTATTTTCTTTTTGGGGTTCATTTTTCTGGTTTTGGCTCGGGGGAACCTAGACGCGGTATTGCATGAAGTACCGACATTGTGATGGCAAATTGATTTTGAAGGTTACCGATAACAAAGAGGTATATTGAGTTTCCTTAATTGTTTATGTGGTTGGCTTTGATTGATTCCATTGTTATGGTGAAGTGTTAAATCGATGTTTATTCCCACAGAATTAGGTTAGATTTGGGATTAATTAAGGAAATGTGTGAGAATCCGAACATCTCTTTTCCTTGAATGAATTTGCTCATATGCTTTATGCGGATAACGTACTTCACATTATATCTCTTTTAGCTTTCTTGCTGAAATTGCAGCAATGATTTCCTATTCTTTCTTTTTTTCTGTTTCTTTATTGTTTCTTAGTAAGGAATTTGATGGCATGATCACGTTGTTGAGGGAAAAAGAAATCGGCAAAGCAAAACTGTTGATCAAAGATAGTGGAAGACCTAGGTTTCTTGAAATAGCCTTATGAACATTGTCCATACGGCCCCTTGGTAAAGTTTCTTCTTAGTTATGTTACTTGGACTTGGATGTGCCAGGATTCAGGAATGTGTCCTATGTGGGTATGTTTAACTTTTTAAAAACTTTTCAACGTATTAGGAGAATATGCGTTAGACACAGTGTGAGAGACAGATACTTTAAGAAAAAACGAAGAGCTGGAGTAACATAGCTTCTTAGGTTCCTACTTTCCTATATTTTTTTGAGCCAAGTTATCTAGGCTATACAGAAGAAATAGCACTGATACTGATTCTTTTTTCCATTTCTGTCCCCAAATTAGAGAAATATTGTTGCACATTTGACTATTTCGTAAGGAATGATAATGCATGAGTGAATCTTGGGAGTGCCCATATTCTATGTTTGTCAGTTTTCCTCAAACTCTTGGCTGGAAGAGCAAGGTTAGGATTCCTTTCAAAGATCTTTAGGAATTTGTTTCTATGAGGTTAGCATTAACTGTTGAAGTGATGCAGTTTGGCGCTACTGATGAAATTTTGTATTATATGAGTGAAATATTCCATGTGACTCGAGTCTTTCCTTGTTTTGAGATCTTGAAAAATCCTTAATGTTATACTTTCTTTCCATGAAATCTGAATTGCTCAGTTGTGTTCAGATAAGTTTGAGTGTTAAATTGATTTCTTTAACCTGCATGTATTAGTCTATACTTGAAATCATGAATTGAAAGGTGATAAAGGTATACAAATTTAACTCTGCCAGTTGTATCTGACCTATGTGTCATTGGGTGATCAGTTATCTGAACATACATCCTTATAACTTCGTATGTTTTAAAGGTTAGTTACAATTTGAGGATTGAGGATTTGATGGCAGAAAAGGGTCAATTGTTCATTCTGACCTGAATATCTCAAGGTTAAATGATGCAAGAGCATAATTGAAGTCTGCTCAATCGTCTTCAGTTTTTAGGTTTAGGGCTTAGTCCTAAGGTCCAATGTGCTGTGATGGCTATGGTTAGATATGGACATGTGGTGAAGGATGCAGTAGATAAGAACCCCAGGTTGCTCAAATATCTCAAGTTGAATGTTTAAGAGCCTAATTGGAACCTGCAGGCTGCAGCTATTAGCTTTTGGATTATTTTAAAGGCTCAAGTTAATTGAGGGATCACTTGTAAAAGTAGTATAACTATAATCAGCTTGGTAGGCAAATATCAGACATGACAATTAAATCTCGAATCTGCTTCTGTCTCCCTCTTCGTGCCTTTCCAGTCGTATATCATCTCAGTAAATATCGTAACTAGTGTACCTGTATTTAGTTAACGTTTTTGTTTTAATCTTCTACTGTCTCTTTTGCCTTGGAATTTTTTAGTTAAAGTATTAATAGGTTGTAACCTTCAGACTTTTGAATGAGGTGCATGGCATCTCGATTTGTTTATGCTATATGCCATCTGGTTTGCTCATGCTGAACTATTTGACATGTTATCAGTGCCTCAAGTTCAAGACAGATCAAGCACAGGACGCAAGGAAGATGGAGAAACTGAACAATATATTCTTCACTTTGATGGCTCGGGGACCAGATGGTATTGTTTTTTCTTATCTTTGTAATAAGAATAGCTTATCTATGTTGAATATATAGCACGCACAAATCATCAATTATTGGATGAAGATCAAGTGGCAGCATGCTATTCAAACTTAATCCTCTCTAAAAGCCCAATAAAGAAGGGGGGGGGGGGCGAGAAGAAGAAGAAAGGTTTGGGGATGATAATTTATGTAGCCAATGGCTTTTTGCTAGGATGTCCATATTCCTGCTAGTTGTTGTCTCTTAAATATCTTAAATTTAAAGTGTACAGAAAATGGCTTGGAGTATCTTTGACATACAGAGAATCCATAATCAAGAAATTCGGATAAGATACTGGAAATCCCGTGGTGGTCCTATGAATTACTGTTATGAACAAAATTTCCCTACATATCCTTTTATCATTTATCCGTGCATAGTTTTGTATGTGGACTAACTAGTACCGTTCTTCCTTCTGATGCAGTGGACGTGTCAGAAATTACAGGGAAAGAACAGGAAGCACAGCCGGTGAAGAAAGGAAGGGGAAGAAAACAATAGCTTGATTTGCTGGTAGACATATAAATGGTGTTGAGCAAACGTGATTGGACTCGATGAATTTTAGAGGAATTTTGTGACTTGCGATTTGAAAATGCTGGGATTGTCAAAATTTTCCTGAAAGAAATTTAAAGAACATTCCTAATTTTCTGATTCACCTTTTGTAGAGTAAGCTACAAGTTTACAATTATAACTATGTGTCTTATTGAGGTGGGTGGGAGTTAAGCTCTCAATCCATAGCTAAACATGTGTGGAAAAGCAGAGTGGGCGGTGGACCATCTGGCCAGGGTGTAGAGTGTAGACACTTGAAGTTGAATACTACACGATTCTCCATCTGAATCATATGATATCATCTCATTAATTGAAGCGTGGCATGGAGTAATTGAATACTACACCTCCTCCAAACGTTTACACACTGCAAAAGGGGGCCAAACCCAAAACCCCTTTTTTTCTTTTTCGCTATCCAGCCTTGGCACACAACTGTGTACTCGCTGTACACGAGTGTGAATGTGTAGTCAATATCTATGCCGCTTGTGTTTTATCCTTCTCTGCTAAACTCTCAGTTCATACTCATAAACCACGAGGCACAAGTGACGTTCATGAAGTTACTCAGCGTTCACTAAGTTGTGAAGTGGGTCTCTTCTCTCTTCTCTCGGCCTTTGCAAGCATATTTCAGAGACTCGTACGTTGGGACTGTTTGTTGTTTAATAATCACAATTCGCAAAATGGAAGAGCATGCATGAGGTTGATTGAATGAGAACAGTATAATGAAATTCATTCCTAAACATACCATACCTTTCATGCAAACGTTTTTAGTAACAAGCAGACAATATTTGGATGACCCATCAAATCTTGGTCTCTACTAGTACTACATTTTAAAGGAGGAACAGTCGGCCCTTTTTTTAAAAAAAAAATTAATGGGTGGGGTGGGGGACAGACAAGCCTTTTTTCTCCCAAGGTTTCTCGTCTCTTTTCACTGCTGAAGTTCATTCAAAAAGAGCAACTTAAATGCCAAGAGGCCAAAAGACAAACCCATGCAAAAGAAAAGAAAAAGAAAAAGAAAACCTAAGGCAAACTCTAATCATGCTCCACCTTAAAAGCTCTTACTCGGCTCTCCTCAGATCCCAATACACTTGTTTGCTTTACTTCGCTTTAGAAAAAAAAAAATCCATGTGACGATTAAAAAAAGGCATGTGAAATCCCAACAACACTCTTTTTACTTTCCCTCACTAACTATTTGAAAAAGCCAAGGAGTAGAGTAGGGAAAAAAAAGTTGGAGAAAATATTCCTCCAATAAGAGGGAAAGATGGAGGGGATGTTTTTGGTGGGTATAAGCTGAGACAAAATGCTGCTTTATTTCTCTATAGGAAGATGGTATGTTTGGGAAGAGAACTTCTGGTTTTGGAACTCCTAAATTATAATAATCAATAAACCATTATGTTACGCCTAAAATGGTGATTACATACCGCCAAATCAGACTCGCCTATACGCAATTCACTAATTAATATAAATTACTTTATAAATTTTAATTTAAATATACAAATTATATATTTTTTTATACTAATTGTACCTCTTCAATCCTTAAATCAAAGAAAAAATGTGCATAAACATGGCCAAAGTATTTTCCTCATTACTATAATTACAACGATAATTAACACTCCATTGATATAAATTATAGTTTATCCAAGCATAATCTTTTTAAATTCAAATATATAATACATTTCAAGAAATAAGATAATCATACACTCAATATATATACAATTTAAAATAAATCAATCAAACTATACGGGGACAATGTTAAAATTTCATCTCAAGCTATGCTTTTATAAAAGCCAAAAGCATAAACTAAAAGATTTAAAGATATATATGATTTGTTTTAACAATCTCATTATAGGTTTTGCTATTTTTGATACAATACCTAGAATTATCCATAACCCTATCCCAACCCATTAATAGGAATATAATGCGTTTCAGCGCACTTGAACTCAAGTCCTCTTACATTAGAACAATATCTATGCCAATCAAATTAAGACTCAATAGGCAAAGCTATATCTGACTTGATAAACAACAAAAATTTTTATATTTTTAATCAAAATAGAATGATATTTTAAAAAAAGTTTCATGATAATATTAATATTTTTTTAGATATAATTATGTTAAAGCAAATGTTGATAAAAAAATTATTATTATATATACATTTAGTACAAAGTTAAATTACAAATTAAAAGAAAGTGAAATTATATGAATAGTGTTTGATCAGGTCAATAAGAGGCTTGTGCTCTTTTATACTGTTGAGTTTATATAGAAAAGGTATTTTGGTAATTATATTGGGGTAGGATGGGTTTTTTTTTTTTTCTTTTCTTTTCTTGGTTTATTTCAAAATTTCATTTCAAAAAAGGTATTTTGATAATTATTTCGGAGCTAGACAGAGTGGGTTTTTCCTAAACTCATCTCACTTGATTTATTTTAAATATCTTATCAAAAGCCATCAAATATGGATTTTTTTTGTCATCCCAAAACAAGGCTAATATTTTAAAGTCTGGGATAAAACTTATTGAGGGGCAGGCCTGACTCATTTGGGGAGAAGCATACAATTTGTCTCGTGATAAAGGCTAACAAATCCCTCAACCTATCTTACTATAAATGCCATTGCCATGTAACAACATTGGTTCAAATTCTTGCTAAGAGAATGTTAACATTTTTCCTGATAGGTGAAGAGAAAGCTTTATGAACCCTTTTATCTTCTTATGCTTTTGACAAAGTTGAAAGATAAAACTTAAAAACAAAATTTAACTTTAATATCTTAACCCAAAATCAAATTTATTGACTCGACTAAAAATATTTAGCGGACTTTTTCCTCGACAAATTCAACCTCCACTTAGTAAAACTAAAAAAAAAAAAAAATTATTTTTGGGTGCTTCAATTTCTTTTATCTGCATAAATAAATAAATGAGAAATGGAGCACGAATTGGA
Source organism: Gossypium australe (assembly GCA_005393395.2). Lineage (NCBI taxonomy): Eukaryota > Viridiplantae > Streptophyta > Magnoliopsida > Malvales > Malvaceae > Gossypium > Gossypium australe. The sequence goes on from CM016624.1 coordinate 18,795,503, forward strand.
TGAAGATTGGGTTAGTTGTACAAGAAACAGACTTTTATGAAGAATATTTTGCAATGAAAGATACCCAAATGTGCATTAAAGAAAAAAGTATAGCCGTCAAAAAGAAAAAAGATGCTACGATGATGATGAAAATTCTGATTCTCGAGGTGTTTACTATCCATACCCCTAATTCAAAGTTGTTCCTAAAGTTATAGAATTCAAGAATTTGGAATTAAGACGCTTTCATTTGGAGACAACTAACAAAATTATAATCATAATTATATTTGAAGGGCAATTATGACATTAACTATTAATATGTTAATTTTGATTTTTGGCACATTTATTACTGTCAATGAAAACAATGTTGGGATAGCCTAAATTCACTTCGTTGAGGAAGTATAAGCTCTTTTGGAAGAAACTTTTGCATCCCTTCAACAATTGAAGATATTGTCTCATGGGGAGAGTTTTGTCTCTCGCTTCGCGAAAAGCCGTGTATGGTTTATCGAGAGAGGGATGCGCCTCAATCGTTCGTGGAGGTTTGTTCCCGCTCTTGGTTTGATTCGAACCCTTGACCTATAGCTTAAGTGGTACCATATACCCCAACAATAGACCTATATGGTATACGTCAAAGGTTCGAATCTCACTAAGGGTGAGATGCTCATGTGCCTCTTGGTGGGTAGTTGTATATTCATATACAGTCAAGATGCCCCCTTTATAAACCATACACAGATCTTCAAAGAGTGGGAGACAAAATTCTCCCCCAAGGAACAATACCTTTCGCTGTTGAGGGATTGAATCAGCATCTCCAAAGACGACACTTCGAAGACTTCTCTCGGAAGAACTGATCCCCTCGAAACAAATTTTATGAATAAATTTAAGCTATAATGTGTCATTAAAATTATTTTAAGGGATAAATATCTTATTAGATTATATTAATTAGTATTTTGTAATTTTTATCATTTTGTTTAATCAAGATAGTTAGAAAATTAGGAAAAAGAACACATTTTTAGATTTGTTCCTCTTTTAGGTTTAAAACATTATAATTTTTTATAAATTTTATAATTCTATAACAAAAGGGTTATAAATTTATATATTTATAAATTCTTTTATAAATGTATACAGTTATATATATTTTATATCATAACATAGTTTTATATAATTTGGCATAGTGATTCAATATAATGAAAAAAAAAACAGGTATTTGAAAACTTTTAGATAAAAATAAATAGTTTTAAGATCATTCTAAAAATTCTGGTATTTATTTCTTTAAAATATATGAAAAAAATCATTAAATATAAACTTAAAAAGGGTTTCCTACATCCATAACTAGGCTTTTACTTTTATGGTTTAAATTTAGTATGATAAAAAAAAGTAAAAAGCATAGGGATGGATGCATCTATTCCATTGTGAATTACTCATGCTTTAATGCTTTTATCAACTTTATTGCTACTAATTACATGTGTGTTTAATTCCTTTTTCATTTTCCAGTGTGATAGTTGAAGAATAATGTCAACTTAAATTTCAAGTTTTAGTAAAATTAGTATGAGAAGATGGGAAGGGGAAATCATTTTCACTCATTTGACTCTTCCAATGATTGGAATAACAATGCAACTCCTTTCCTCATGCACTTAACTTACATTTTCCTTTTCTTTTTCTCATTATTCAAAAAATGTAAGAGTTTCGACTAAATTAGAAATCTAATTTCATTTTGACAAATAACTTTGTTCTACTTTTAATAGAGTCAGAGACGCGACACTTTATACCACCTTGAGCAAGTAACTTTTTGAGAATCTTCAATGACTCTACTTGCACAAAATTCATAGTTCACCCCTTATTGGAGCCACAGTAATATAACCATTAGATGTGACATTAAAGATAAGAATAATAGAACAGCCCACGCCAATGGTAGGATGACACCGGCACCGAGTTAACTCGTACAACCATGCAGGTCATCATACTGTTGACTACATGACACTACCAAACAAACAATGACCCACTGTATAAGCTTTGGTGCACAAGGGTACAAGGGCTTCCCTTTCTCTCCACAATCAACTCCATCAGCTACCTCTCCCTCATCTTGTTCTCTTTCTCCTTTCATCAGGTCTCCTCTTAATCTAGGTGAACGGACTCTCTCATCCACCATTTTTCTCTTTTTTGTTGATAGCTTGTATTGACAAATTTTTTTATGTTGTTTTTATTTATTTATTTATGAGATTTAGAATACAATTAAAAAAAAGAAGAATTATGTCTTTACTACTTGACCCATTGGATTTGGCAGATTAAAAGAAAAACTTTGAAAACTATTAGCATATGAACTATAGATTGAAAAAAGAAATTGCAAAGTGAAAAAGTCCCTAACTCTTGAACTGTGCAATTCACAGGGAAAAGACAAAGTGAGAAACGTTAAAGCAGTATCACATCTGGTTACGGAAGAAGTAAAAACTGGAGCTGGAAATGGAAATGAAAATGGTCAGTCTCAAGAAAAAAAAGGAACAGTACTCAAGTACTTAAATATGTTAATGAAAGAAAAGGGGTAAGAAAGCATTTAAAAAATAAAAAGCCAGAAATGGCAAAAGAAAAATGAATAAGCCCAAGGTCTTGCTTGGGACCCACCTTCAAATCTGTGACAGAGATGGTAGTTTCATTTCCTCAGCTCCTCTTTTGTTCTGTTGTGCTGCTCTTTCATATCACCCCCCATTCTTTTATTTATTTCTCTGTCTCTATTGAATAATTTCTTGGTTGAGTTGAGTTTCTCTCACTAGAAGTTATTTTATTTTATAAGTATTAATTGTAGTTGTAGTAATACAAATGTAGAAAGGGAAGAAAGATGGCAGCTTTGTTTTGTCATGGCCGTTTGTGAATTCTCTTCTAAGCAAAAACAAAAGTATTCTCTTTCACACCTTTCAATTTTCAATCTCATAAAAACAAACATGAAAGAATAATCTAGGGTTTAACAACCAACATCAACTCCAACAAGGTCTGTTTTTTTTTTTTTTTTTCTGTTCTTTGGTAATTTTCTCTATGTTTTTCTCTTAGTGATAGGAGCTGTTTCTGCTTTGATCCTTGTCTGCTTTCTCTTTTCTTTCTTTCTTTTTCATGGTCAGTTTTTACAGGTCTTATTGTCTCTGATTTTATTGGCCTTCTCTGTTTTGGAAAAGCAAAACAAAAAAAAAAAAATTGGTGCTTTGAGCTAAGTTTCGTTCTTCTTTTTTTTTTGAAGAAATTCCTGTTGGGTTGATCCTGTGGATGTTTCTTTTTATTGTTTAAAGATCTATTGTTTTCGGGGTACTATGGAGGAGGTTGAAGAAGCTAACAAAGCAGCAATAGAGAGCTCTCATAGAGTTTTAAGTATCTTATCTCAGCCTCAAGGTGAGGTTAGCTATAGACATTTAATGGCTGAAACTGGGGAAGCTGTTTTTAGGTTCAAAAGAGTAGTTTCCCTTTTGAACTCTGGTTTGGGACATGCAAGGGTGAGGAAGTTAAGGAAACTGCAAGCCCCTTTTCCTCAGAGCACCCTTTTGGATACTCCACACTGTAATCCCTCAGCCTCAGATTATCCATCCAAGAATCTGCACCTTGGTTGCCATGAAAGCTCGGTTCAAGAACTGACTTCACACGCTAAGAAATCTCTATATTTAGGGAACCCATCTTTGGAATTGAGTTCCAATGGGAAACACCCTCTTCAACTCTCTCAAAAGGCGTCGTTGGGCCACTATCATTTCCTCCAAAAACAACACCAAATGAAACAACAGGCTGAAATGATGTTTAGGAAGAGTAATAGTAGTGGGATGAACTTGAATTTCGATAGCTCTAGCCGCACACCAACCATGTCATCAACCAGGTCTTTCCTTTCTTCGTTGAGTATGGATGGAAGTGTAACTAACTTGAGCGGCGGTGGGAGTGCCGCCTTCCATTTAATTGGTGCACATCGTTCCTCAGATCAAAGTTCCCAACAGAAGAAGTGTTATGGTAAGGCAGAAGATGGGAGTGTCAAATGTGGCACTAGTGGTAGATGCCACTGTTCAAAAAAGAGGTTAGATTCTCTCTCTTTTTTATATTACTTCTCATAATGCCTTCTTTTCCCTCTGATTTGATCTCTTTTTTTTTTTTTTTTTTTTTTTCACATTGTTGGCAGGAAACATAGAGTGAAGAGGTCAATCAAGGTGCCTGCTATCAGTAACAAGCTTGCTGACATTCCTCCAGATGATTATTCATGGAGGAAATACGGGCAGAAGCCAATCAAGGGTTCTCCTCACCCTAGGTATACATGATTAGAGTGGGAGTTTATATATTTATTTGATGTGTGCATGTAAGTGGAATCTGGTCTAATTTGTTGATAACTGGTGTAGGGGATATTATAAATGTAGCAGTATAAGAGGTTGCCCTGCAAGGAAGCATGTGGAGAGGTGCTTAGAAGAACCATCCATGCTTATTGTTACCTATGAAGGTGAGCATAACCACCCAAGATTACCATCACAGTCTACAACATAGGAAAACTCACTCTGCCTAACATTGGTTGGCTAGTTGCCTTTGCTTGTTCCTTTACATAATTTGCATAGATATACATATGGGAGCAATTTATTTTTCATTTTCCTTTCCTGTTTTGTTTGCCTAGTGCTGGACCAAAAGAAAATTGTAGAAAAAAATTGGGGTTTAAATTGAAAGAAAAAGGGTTTGATGATTCAAGGGAAATCAGTGGTTGATGTAGTAGTTGAATTGAATCGAAGGCCATGAGTAGTGCTTTAGGTGTTGCCATCGGTGTTGGGTACTAATTTGGACTTATTTACGACTTATGAGCTAACGAGGGCCGGGGTTGGGGGGGGGGGGGGGGTTGTGGGGTTGCATCTATCTCTTTGTCTGTAACACGCCTTGAATCAGAATATATTCTGCTGGAATCTTCTGCCTACTGATATACTGGGCCTTGGGGGTGTGTTAATAGGCATCTATGCTCTCCGGTTATTTACATTTAGTTCTAAAAATAAAAAATAAAATTGATTTGATCATTTTGAGGTGAGCTTAACCTAATTAAGTGATTAGACGTCGTGTATTTTAATATTTGACTTCACTAACTTACAAATCTTATTGGAGCATAGATCGTTAAGTAAGAAATTGAAAATGAAAATTGAACCCAGATGAACAAAGTTTATTCAAGGTTAATTGAATGTCGAAATTTTTATCATAAACTGAGTTTGCGTAAGAGTTTCTGGCTGCAAAATCCAAGTTGTATTATTTGAGCAGAAAGATAAGAGTCGATTATGGTCCAATTGTGGCGTGTTTACCTGTTTACCCCTATGTTTAGGCGTATATATATATATATATAGTTGAAATGAAGGTATTGTTCGTGCAAAAACAAATGAAGGTATTGTTCATGTTTCGTCTTTTCGAGTTCAGGACAAGTTTAAACATATTCCTTTTTTAAGGCTTAAAAACGACCTAACAAAGATGTACGAAACTAATAAAAAAGGAAGAAATGTTATGGGAGTTTGGTGAAGCAATCAATCAACATCCATATTGTTGTTTGTATGCCATCCGTGAAGAATTATTAAAGTCAAATTGGAGTCAGAGTTTGAAGAAGGCAAGGCATGTGAACTAAGATAAGACACCGATTCGGCAACATAGTGCATGCAATCCAAGCAAACGCTGGGAATTTTTTCTGACCTCTTCCCTTTAAAACTCCTTTGAAATAGTTGGTGGCGAGGATGGTGGGGACAGGAATTCATCTCACATTTGCATGCATGTTGGTTATCTCTCTATTATCACTATTCCAACTCGCTTTTTTCAACTTTTCTTAATAATAAATTTCAGTTTTATTACCGTAAGAATATGGGTAAACTATAACAATAGTCACTTTTGTTTATCTCATACGTTTTAGTCATTTACGTTATCATTTTGTTATGAAATTGTCACTCTATCATTAAGCTCCATTACCTTTCTAATAGCAATCCTACGTGGCAATCCAAATAGGTTTTAAATGCTAACTTGGATGTCCAACTGGAGCAAGAATAGTTTTTAACTAAATAAATTTAATTAATTAAAAATTTTAAATTAATTACAACTTGAACTGGAAAAGAAAGACCATTCGCCTCTCTTTTCTTTTAGTTATATTTCCATTTTGACTAAAAAAACTATTTTCATCCTAGTTGGACATACAAATTGGCATTTTAAACCCATCTGGACTGCCACGTAGGATTGTTGTTAGGGAGGTAATGAAGTTTAATGGCAGAGTGACTACTTCGTAACAAAACGATAATGTAAGCGACTAAAACGTAGCATTTCAAACATAAGTGACTAAAATGTAATTTGAAACAGACAAAAATGACTATTTTTGTAGTTTACCCTAAGAATATATATATTCATAATTTATTTATGAATAAAATTTTGATAAATTCACTTACACCAGTGTAAAATTATGCTTTTCACTATTTTATATATTTTTGTACGATTAATATTTTAGTGATCCAACCATTAAATTTATCTATATAATTGTAATTGTCATGCATATAAAATTTTAAACTGATCCAATATCTCTATCATATATATCTAAAATATCATATATTAATATTTTTTCGACAGCACTCCTGCTTCGTACAAATGGAATTGAGATAACAATTAATATCAACAACCAACAAAGACACAACAAAGGATGGAGGTCTATCAAATGTATGAAGCCTATTAAGCTCTAACAAATTGCCCTTAGACAAAAGATTCACCACCTTATTATGTTCCCGCCCAATGTACCTCAAATGAACATGCCAACTACGACAGCACAACTCGTGAATCAGTCGCAACACAAACAAGAGATTTATGGCAACACCATTGCTTTAAACTAGTTCGACAAGAACAACATCATCACTTTCCACTTCAACATTACAGAAGCCACTATCCCAAGCTAGTTTCAGTCCCTCGTACAAAGCTCTTGCTTCCACATGAAAAATTGAGGACACCCCAACATGCATTGAGAATCCTATAACTCAGCCTCCACTTATATCTTGAATCACACCACCAATAGTAACAATGTTCATTCGAGCCGACAATGAACCATCAACATTAACCTTTATCTAATTCGCAAGTGATGGCTACCAACAAATTCTCAAATCATTGTTGTCGAGATATAAGACAGTGATGACTACCTAATTCCCATTTACCATTGTGCACATACAAGACAACCGTACTTCATAGGTTCTACCTAGACCACTCGTCGACAGGACCACAAAAGAACCTACCTAGAAACCTCCAGGGAGCAATGTTGTGCCACACCAGTTGCGTAAAGTGGCACCCTCGTAGCACATGCAAAACAATCTTTGTGGGCTCACCATAATGGGCATAATGACCTTTAGAGGTCATTCCCCTACGAACTTACTCTACATTCTTGAGGAGTCGATTATGCTGCACCAACCAGGAGAATGTACGGACTCGTTGAGAGGCCTTAATCCATCAGACTTGTAACTAGTCATCCCGGTACTTAGGCGTATTGGAGTTGCACTTGCCTTCAAAAGTTGTTGTTGTCAAAAACTACCCACACTCTGTCCTTCTCCAAGCTATTCGATCATCACCAGACACTAGCTTAAGCGGCAAAACAAATGCAATACATTGCAAAATTTCTTGGGGAAACAACCACTTCAAACACTCCCAATCCCACTTTCTTCATGCATCAAGCATATCACACACCAGACATGATCCTTCAAAGGAATCAAGCCCACATCATACTCTTAAAGGGGATCTAAGCTCATCATCCCCTATTATTCCAAAAATTCACTAATCGGCCATTGCCTATCGCCCAATAAAGATCTTTAAGAATAGTAGGTCATACCCTTACTAAGGATTTCCATATGTAGGAACAATTACTACGTTCACTCAACTCAAGTAGGACACAATGCACTTTATAATTACTGTGAAGTAATCAAACCTTTAAAGCGTAGTGTTGGAAACAATGTTGTAGCTCAACTTAAGAAGGAAAATTGTATTCTGATCATTGGCGTTTCGCAAGCCCAAACCACAATGCTTTATCGTTTGACAGTAATTTTGCCAGCTAACCAAGGCTGGCTTCTTCGAGCAGCGACTAGAACGCCATATAAAGTTCCTGGCAAGCTTTTCAATCTCTTTACAAACCATACCAACACTTGACTCGTACACATAAAGTAATTCAAAAAGGCAAAAAGAATCGGTTCGTTATATGTCTTGCCAATAAAAGGTAATGGGCATCCCAACCATTTAGCTTGGTACACACCTTATCAACCACAAACTAGAAAGTTCAACTAGTCACTCACTCAAGAAAAATAGGCATTCTGAGATATTTTCCCAAATCGTCTACTCGAGAGAAGCCTAGCACCCTACTCAATTCAAAGGCTACTCCGTATTGCTATAAAAGAACACTCGAGTCTAACGCATACACCACAACTCATCCTTGCAGAACAAAATTAAGTCATCAGCATGTTGGAAAAGAAAGCAGGTTTGAAAAAAGCAGCGGAAAATAAATTTAGGGAAAAATCAGAATTTTTAAAAAAAATATCCAAAACAAGAACTTGGTTGTGATATCTAAAGTAATAAATACTTAATCAAAATTGTACCATTTTGATTCATCTAGGATGAACGCTTTGACCGAGTAGTCTTCTCCGCTATCCTTAAGCTCACGTCTACCAAGTGTGGGCTCGTTTTGAATCAGAAAATCTTTCACAAAAATTACCAGTGGGGTAATTTCACAATTTCTCTAAACTTTTGGGCCAAGTTATAAATAAGAAAAATATCTCTAGAAAAATTCTTAAATAATTTCTTCAGAGAACTTTCTCTCTACAACTTTTTCTTGAATTCAAGTGTGCGTAAATAATGACTCAAGGCTCTCTTTATATAGGGAGAGTTTAGAGAGTTCAACTATAATTAAACTTAATCACTTTAATATTAAATTAATATAATATTTATCAAGATAAAAATTATATAAAATTTAATATTAAGGGTCCGTTTGTTTGCCAGTAAAATGTTTTCCGGAAAATGATTTCTGGAAAATGATTTACTGAAAATATTTTCTGGTGTTTGGATGAATCCATGTAAAATATTTTCTATTGCTTGGCAGATTTTCTAAAAATATTTTTCGGAAAAGTTGTTTTTACATATATTAATAATATTAATAAATTTTTATATTTTAAATTGTTTTTATATATATTGCAATGATTTATTTATAAATAAATAAATCAAATTTTTACATATATTGCAATGAAAGAACAAGCCATGCGAGTATATATTATACATGGACTCTCGTTTGAGGGCACTAACAATAAAATCCATTTTAATTACTGAATTTTAAACAAAAGATGAGTTAGGTACACTATATACCAATATCCAAATCCATGTAACATGAACTATAGTATATAGTTCACTAACAAATTGAAATAAACAACAGAAGAAATGAGAAATAAGTAAGATATATAATAAAAGCAGTGGACTTAAAAGATTTGTAAGCTCCAATTGAATGCAATTTTAAGTTAAAGCCATGTGTTATGTACAATTTTTAAACATATCATTCAACTACACAAGTCATATGGACCAGAGGCATCTCCCCTATCATCTGCACAAGTATAACCGTCAATATAAGTTCTAGAATTGCAACATTGGGTCTTTTCATTTAGTTCTCCATACATTCAGACCCTGTGTTTTGGTTCGAACTTTGAACCTCATACACAAAAAGGCAACATTACAATCATCATAATTATGAGCAGTATGTATCATAACTACCAAGAAATTTTTACAGTATTGTCATTAACTATCATCAACATCCTTAACACTCACTATCATCACCGCCCTCGATATCTTCACTGCCATCATCGTTGTCGTTGTCGTCATCAACTTCATTATCATTATCATTGTCATCATCATCAGCAGCATCAATATCATCATAAACATCATGAAAATATTCATCACTGTCATCTTCATCCTCATGGACCTTATCGTCGTTGTCATCATCAGTAACATCAACATCAAATAATAAATAATAATCATCTTCATTCTCAACAAGGGGCAACCAAAGGAAGGTTGGATTCGGGACCTCCTGCAAAGGAGTAGTGACAGTGATTAGTTCCTCTACTTCTCCCATTTTTGTAGAACTCATATTATCATTTTACAAACCAATCTATGAGAATATACACAATGAACAACAGGAAGCCAATACATTCATTGGCATCTAAAATACATGTCAGATTCCTTACCTTTTGCAAAATTCCTAGGAGTACATGAATATTGGACCGGAGGGGCGGACTGAAAGAGATTACACAATAATTTATCTCAAACAAAAACTAAACAAGAAAACATTACTAAAAGCCATTGGACCTTAGCTCAGTACATCACGAAACCTCCTTCCAACTCTCACAACAGATTAGTTTAAAAAGCTAAAATACCAAAACCACATTGTAATAGGCACTTTTGTCGCTCTATTTCTTGAACCAAATCATATGTTATTATCTCTGTTGGAAGAGAGAGAATCAATAAGGAACAATGGTGCGGGATGTTTTTACCATTTGCCTGAAAAGTAATACTAACGTTGTTACTTTTTCTTTTCTTTTTTTTTATAGTTCTTTTTTCCTATTAAGAGATTAGGAAGACAAGACATACCTGTTCAATCTTTGCTGGAAGAGTAGCTTTCTTAGCAGCCATTGGAGTCCATATCTTGATGTCCTTCTCAATTCCACTGCTAGTAAGAATTGTGGTATGAGGATGAGACTCAGTACAGTTGACCACATGTTTATCTGCCTAACATGAACAAGCGCTCCACCTTTCTTATTCCAAATAAATATTCGACCACAGTCAGATCTACTGACCACATACTTGGATTTAGGTCCAAAGAAGCTCACACCCTTCACTGTTTCACAATTTCTATGTCCCTTATAAATATGAGGAATAGCTTTTTCATCAGCTTTTTCCTTAGCTGATGCTGACATAAGTGAGTGATTAGGACCCATCTCACTTGTATCACTATCAGACAATGGAGAAGATGAAACTGGATTGGGTCTCAGTCCCATATCCTGTGTAAAGAGATAGATGAACTCAGCATTGTAGGAGATAAGAAGCTCATTCTGATCTAAAAAGGCCAAGCCCGTTATTCCAACTTGATCATCACCAATCAAATGAGGGGGGAAAATACTCTGTAGGTTGACCAAAAACAGTTGAGCCATCCCACTTATATTTGCGAATATCATATAGTCGAGCATACTCATCTGATCCTACAATTGCAAATAGATTTGGGTTCATTGGATCAATTGCAATATCATTGAGTTGGATAACTGGGATGAAACCCCTACTATCACCAATTGCATGGCATGCAAAAAGCTCTGTAGCTGCTATAGTTCTAAGGCCAATCTGAAATGCAAGTGATGTGTAACTGGCTGTATAAGTCAGATACATTAAAATCCAGATAAAAAATTCAGAAGAAGAATAACATGAGCATGTAGACTTGAGATTATGCTCTTGATGCAGAATGCAAATAAGACCCTTGATGTATTTATGGGGCTAATTGTAACATCTCATACAATTTAGTCTTTTACACTCATATTAAGGTTTAGTATCTAATGTAGTTTTCTTTATCCTATTAGGCTTTGTTTTTAAGTCAAGTTTATTAAATAGTTAAAAATCCTTGGAAAAAAAGTTCATAATAAACACTTCCCAACTTACCAAGCATAAAAAACCCAGAAAATTCCATCATTTTCATTCACAGCACCAAATAAAGAACTTCAAGAAACTTCAAAAACACACTTTAAATAAACCTCAAAAAGAAAAACACACCCACGAATGGTATGCTGGAGATCTTAGCAGGAGCACGAAAGTGGATGGGATCACAGTTTAATCAAGAACCCGATCAAGGAATAACAAGATAGGATGCAAAATCAGACCATTCGAAACGCGAATTAAAATGAAAAATGAAATATTGGAGTGCAAATTTCTGGTTTTTCGTTTCAATAGAAAGGAACAGGAAGAGCCAAAAATGAAAAATGAAAAATGAAAAATAATTCAACAGAAAGGAAGATTACCAGTCTTGCAGTAGAATCTCTGTCGCTTTCAGCCGAAGAGGAACATGAAATTTTCTGAGAAAGAGAGAAAAAAATTGGCTGAGAAAGAATGGGGTTAGGAAAAAGAAAGAAGGAACGAAAAAGGGGATCTGCCTGAGGAAAATGTCTTACAGAAATTGAAACGGTAAGACATTTTCCTAAATTATAAGCCTTTTTACCCGTGTTTTGGAATTCATTTTCCAAATGGAAAATGTTTTCCAGCAAAGAAACACTGGAAAACTAGGAAAGCAATTTCCAGAAAATGGATTACAAGCAAACAAACACACCCTAAATCTTATTAATTTAATAAAATATTTATCTACAAGATAAACATTAAATTTAATTTAATATTAAATCTATTAAAATAATATTATTTTTGGAATAGTTAATCTGAAATCAAATTCTCTGGTAGAGCCCCAGTAGGAGTGTAATTCTTCCATTGCTCAACCACCAAAGACCCACCGTCCCCGACAATCTTTCAACCATCGAAATGCTACTGTCATCACCCAAAGCTGGTTCGAATGCTATCGATTCAATTTGGGCTAGTGAGGGCTCGACCGGTCTGGTCCAGCCACGAATTGGATCGTCGGCCGAATTTCACATACCAAACCTAGTTTGAGCAATTTTTGAGTCTTGGTCTCTATTTTGGGCTCCCGAGCCCAATTTATGATCTTAGGTCCAATTTTCAAGTTCAATTACTTATTGGGTCAATTATCTAACTTGAAAATTAATTTCTAAAAATATCATATTAATTTTAATTAATTTGATTAATTTAATTTTTCTTGATCAAAATTAATTTTCCCAAAAATCACTTAGATTTTCCAAATTAAATTTTTAAGAAAATTCTTTAATCAAATTCTCTAGTTGAACAATTTTTATGACCATCCAATTTAATTCCACATCAAATAAATCGACTCAATTAAATTATTTCCAAAGTCATTGAATTTTATTCTGATTCAAATACAGTTTGATCGAGCTTTTGTTGGGCTAGCGGAGGGACCAATCGGACATATACAATTAGGCTTTAATAATTGCAATTATGTCCAGAAGCATCGTTCCGATAATTTGCAGTTACTCAATCATGATGTCAGTCCACAAGAAGTATTATGATTGAAAACTCCTTATTGTATACTCTTTACGAAAGTAATTTATCCAACTATTTTGTCCAATGATCTCGTTATGTGTGTTATCCTCATATGATATCCTTGATTCCTTTGAGTTAAATCCATTCACTCAATACAATCCTATTTTATCTCATTGTCACCATTGTGTCTTCTTAATAATTAATATGATCACAGTCAATAAATGACTGTGATAAATTACTCATTTGAGAATAAGCAATCCATGTTTACGTTCCATATTTATCAATCCACACAATGTCAACGAGAAGATATTGTTAACTCTTTAATTAAGATATGAATTCCACTATTATTAGTAAAGTCATGCCATGCAAAAGTCATGTACCTAACATATCGGCTATTAGTTCTATCATCTTTAGAGCATAAACCTCCACTTATATCAAAGCACATGAGTTACATATGCATGGTCAATGACTAACTCAGGATTTAGGTAAATCACACCATGAACGTCGCAAGTGAATTAATTCACAAACATATTTAAAATTATTTATCTGGATCTAGTCTAATGTATCATTCTTTCAATGAGTACAATTATATCTCTACTCGTGGAGTCAACTGCTCCGATAGCCAAGACTAACTATCTCCTCAATTGGAATTGTAAACGACATAATAATCCTTCTCAATGTTTGAAACAAATGCTCACTTTGATTCTTTTACAGGATTACAGACTCGTTTAAATTATCTACTGAAGTAAGTTATCTTTCTTGCAAAGTAAACGTTCTTACAATGTCATTTATCATCAGTTTGAACTTAGGCAATCAATTAATTAATATTTCTTTGTCACAATTTCACTATTCATACAAAATATGAAAGACAGAAATACAAAAGACATAATAGTGAAATATGAAATTAACTCTATTTATTTATTCATCGTACAAAAGACAATATGGGACAAAACATCCTTTGTAAACAACATTAATGACACCCTCTCTTACCTTTTGACAATCAAACCAATCAAATGCCCAAAACACACCATCTCTAAAACAAAAAGGTACAGTGGATATAGTGTCCTCTTGTCGTACCCCATTGATGAAAAGAATGTGTCTATTACAGCCCCATTCCATAGAACCTGCATAGACGAAGAGGGCACACAAGGCATGATTTCTTTAAAGACGAATATTAGAAACGAGACATTGGATAAAGAGTATTCTAAAATGTCCCAACAGATCTTATCATACACTTTCTCAAGGTCAACTTTGACCACCATCCAACGATTCTTACTTTTCATGATTCGTATTGTGTAGGCTATTTCTTTGGTAATAACTATATTATCTAAAATATTACACCCGCAACAAAACTCGCTTTGATACTGATAAATTATTTTCCACATAATCAACCCAACTAATTAACCATAGTTTTAGTGATGATATTGTAGAGGACAATACATAAATTGATTAGACAGAACTAAGATAGAAATTCGACCCCAATCACTTTTACAAGTAGAGCCAATTGTGGTTTATTAAGGCAAGGGTCCATCTCTTCACCTTAGGAGACACGTTGCACCATATCACAAATACTATGACCCACAATACCCCACTACGATTAATAAAACTTCACATAAAAGCCATCTATTCTTAGAGCCTTAAGCTATGCCATACTGAACACGACCTATTTACGTTATAAACTTGTGGAGCAAGAAAAAAATTAAGGGAAAAAATAAACTTGAAGCATGATTTACTATCCTTAAGGCTTTTAATATTGCCTCTAGGATACAACAAGTCTTGAAACAACAAAACAAAATAGTGAAAATGATATTATTGAGTTTTATATATAGACACTCAATACATAACTTATGGCACAAGTTAGTATTTTCCATAACATAGATACTTTCCAAAAAAAACTATGTTTCTTCACTACGAGCTGAAGATTTTTAATGAATTAATCTTCTATATTAAATCAAAATAGGTACATGATATATATACACTTCTGCACAAATAAATAAGGAAACTACCTCCTATAAAATAGTAATACTAAAGCAGAATAAAAACTAATTAGTTTCTTGATTTCCTAATACTTACAAAATAGGAAATTAACTCCTAACTTTGAGGACTAAATATTCGACACTCCCCCTCAAGTTAGGTTGTACATGTTGTACATGCCCAGCTTGTTATACAATCTCTCAAGGTTAGGACCTTGAAGAGCCTTCGTTAAAATATCTACACACTGCTCCCGAGATAGAGTGTATATTACTTTTACTTGAAAATTCTCTATCTTCTCTACAATGAAGTGTCTATCAATCGTAACATGCTTGGTTAAATCATGATGAACTGGATCCTTTGCAATATTGATGGTTGCTTGGTTATCACATTTGATCTTCACGGTCTTTCCAAATTCCATACCCAATTTTTCCATTATTCGCCTAATCCATACCCTTTCCCAAATCATAACTACAAGTGCTCTTAGCTTTGATTTAGCACTGCTCTTAGAAAAAAAAAACTATTTTTTACTTCTCCAAGTCACAAGATTTCCCCATATAAAGGAACAATAACATGTAGTTGATTTGCTATCTATCTGATTCCCTGCCCAGTCTGCATCAAGGTACAACATTATATCTCAGTAGTCAGTCTTTCTAAATAGTAACCCATTTCCAGAAGTCCTCTTTAGATACATAAGAATATGGTATACTGCATCCATGTGTTCCTCCATTGGATTGTTCATGAAATGACTTACTGTGCTCACTGTAAAACCAATGTATGGCTGAGTATGAGAAAGATAGATAAGTTTCCTTACCAGACATTGGTATCTCTCTTTATCCACTAGAACTCCTTCTTCTTCATGCCCGAGTTTTTTTCTTGGAGTCCATTAAAGTGTTTGTTTGTCTATAACCATGCATATCGGTTTCCTTTAGTATGTCTAAGTTATATTTGAATTGTGAAACAAATATACCTTTTCTTGATTGAGCCACTTTCATTCCTAGAAAGTACTGAAGAAGATCAAGATATTTGAATTCAAATTTTTTAGCTAATGCCTATTTGATCCTTGTTATCTCTTCCATATAATTTCCAGTTAGAATAATATCATCTACATAGACAATAAGTACAACCAACTTATTTATTGAGGAATGTTTCACAAATAATGTGTGATTAACTTGGCATTGGATAAAGTCATATCCTTTTACTGATTTTGAGAATCGACCAAACCATGCTTGTGGAGATTACTTCAGGCCATATAAAGATTTCAACAATTTACACACCTTCTTACTTCCATAGTTCTTCTTTATCTCAGATGGAATCTCCATGTAGACCTCTTCTTCGAGATTCCAATTTAGAAATTTATTCTTGATATCTAATTGATAAAGTACCAATCTAAGTTTACAGCTGATAAACCGTAATTGTAACATATTTTAACCCACATTTATGATGCTTTTTGATGATTTACTCCTTGATTTATATAAAAAGGTGCTTTTAATCCTTTCTTTTCATGTCTTATACCCAGAAAAGCACCCGAGGATGAAAAGAACACAAAACAGGCCTAAAACGGAGTAAAAGGGCCTTAGCATAAAATTAGCACGGCCTAGCCCAAAGCGGTCGTGCCTCGACGAACACCTAGAGCACGGCCTCAACTCTGCCTCACACGGCCATGCCTCACTTTAGAAGTCTGAACACGGTCTGGTCTCGATACACACGGGCGTGTGCCATGGCCGTGCCTCTGTCGCTGGAAAGAGCAATTTCAGTCGGAAAAGGATACTTAGGGAGAAAGAATCGCATTCCAAGAGCCTATATAGATCCCCCAAGTACCACCTTTGAAAGGCGAAAGCTAGGCCAATGAGCAAAGCCGAGAAGGTCAGAGTTAGGAAATAACACGAGGATAGCCAGTTGATCCATCCCAAGAAGCCGGAGTTATACTCAAGACGGTGGAATTCTCCTTCAATTCCTTCAGGGGGTTTTAGGAATTTCTTATGTTTTGTTTTATCTTTTCTCTTGCGATGTTTTCTTTATTCATTATGAACTAAACCCCTCAGATACCTGAAGGGGATGAAACCTAGACGAATCTTGTTATTTGATTTTTAAGTTATATGATGAATTACTTAGTTTGTTCTTAATTATGTTGCTTAATCCAAATCTAATGTGCTTAGGTGGAGGAGGAATAGACCCTACCTAAGAGAAGATCTAACATAATTAAGCGGAGTTGATCGAACGCCTAGAGATAGGGTTACGAGATTTTGCCGGATTAGGGTGAAACCTAATATGGGAGTCCATTGATCGATTTACTGCTATCCTAGGAGGTTATTATAAGTGAACGAGAGTTCCACTAATTAACCTAGGGTTAGACGTTATTCGCCTCGAGAGAGGGTTTAATATTAGGTTAGGGAGTCTTACGGATCAAGCTAAGTAAAGAGATCATATAATTAAAGGTTAGATAACAAGTGAAGTCTAGGTGGATTCTTCCTGAGGGTATCATTGTGATCAATTGAGTTTTTCTTCAAGTTATTTTCCAATTCATCCTTTTTGTCTTTGTGTCCTTAGTTTAGTTCTCGTCAATTTAGTTTAAAAGCAACTTCACTCCGTTGTAAGGCTAAATAATAAAAAGAAAGTTGTGTTAATACTTTTAGTTCCCTTGGGTTCGATAATCCGGTCTTGCCTAAGCTATACTACTGTTTGATAGGTACACTTGCCTTTAATCGTTGTCAGAGTTAGTCTCCAGGTTCGATCATTATTTTATAAATTTTTAAAGCTCTGATTTCAGCGATCAAGTTTTTGGCGCCTTTGCCGGGGAACTAAAATATTAAGAAAACTCTATTTTTATTACTTTAGCCATAACTTTTTATTTTTATTTTCTATTTTTATTTTTATTTTGCTGAAAATTTCTTTCTTTCTTTTTCCAAGCAGGTACCTCTAGTTTATGACTAGAAGGAACCCGAGAGGACCTTTGGTATACGACAGTGATATTGAAGCGACCGCTCGTAGGAATCGTTGGGAAACCAGGCGAGCCCTAAATTACATAGAAATGGAGAAAGAAGGCAGATCCAATCCTACTGAAGGGATGGACGAAAACAACCCACCACTACGTGATGTGGGGGAAAATAATGCTCCACGCACAATGTTTGATTATACGAAACCGCATTTGACATGAGCGGAATCAAGTATTGTTAGGCCTGCTATATCTGCTAACAATTTTTTTTTTGAATTAAAAACTGGATTTCCATTGAACTTGGGCCCAAAAAACAATGTCCAAAAAACACAAATAGAACAATGTCCAGCAAATAAACGAAACAGAAAAAACCAGTAAAAGAAGAAAAATGGCCCAATCAACCGACCCAGTAGCAGAACCGACAGGTTGCTTTTGGGAGTGCTTCCCAGCTGTATTCCATCATCAATCCCTGTCTTTGGAAACCGTTCGGTAGATAAGATTTTCCCTGCTAATGACGCATCATTCATCATTTCCAATATCATCAACAAACCCCAGGCAAAATCATCAACACAGCTTCCCCATGGCGAGCCCTCTGATTTTCGATTCTGTACGCCCCCAAGCCCTTTCATTCTCCTTCCTAGCAACGCTGATTGCTCGTCTCCTGCCCAAATTCTATCCGTTCACGATCGTCAGCCACCGCAACCGCAACACAAGGATTGTAACACCCCTAACCCGTGTCCATCGCCGGATTAGGGTTAAAAGGTATTACCGAACTAAACTCAATTCCAAATAAACATTCAAATGAATGCAAGCATACACAATGCGATCATTATTATATTATAAAACATTACAACATATTAACTTTAATTTCTAACATAGCTAAATACATAAGTATATTAACTCAATCACTTCGCATCACATTACTATAGATCCTTTATCAAATTATTGCAATTGACTTCATCAAGTAGTCAAGCATAGTTTAAACACATCTTAACCGTATGCACAATGACTTAATCAAATGCAATATCTTACATACTATAATTTAATCATATGTTAAATACTTACTCCATGGATTCGGCCAAATAATGTAACATGCTCATCATTCCTATTTCCAAATTCAATTGTATATAACATACTCCATTACAAACATGTATTATCTAATTAATATAATATGCTTATACAAACTTATGCCATCCATCATACCATATCTCGTTTTAAAACACACATAAACCATACATTTTAAATCGTTTACAAAGTCGAATAACCTTTACCTTTTCTCTACTTAAAACCGACCCTAACTAACCATTTCAAGAATACGTCTATGAAACATACTTTAACATCATTTTGAATTATGACCTAATACATGCAAAGATTAACCTAAATGCCGAAACACTTGACTAATTTTACACAAACATTGGCATTACAAACAAGTAATCATATAGAACGCATAATACATAAGCTTGAATAAAAGAAACAACCCATAGCCAAATTGTTATAACCAAACACATTAATCACATAGTCAAGAACAAATAGAACCGAACTTAAAATGAATGTTTAAGCCATTTTCGCATGGCTATTATATATATATGAACATAGCATCATTCCAACATTTAGCTAGCCTATACATGCCTTTGATTCAAAAATAATTAGCTTGAAAGTACCAAAAAGGGATGATAGTGTGGTTGACTTCACCAACAATCCTCCGAGCCCATAGCTTGGCCAAAATCTATAAAACGAACAACGAACACACACAAAGTAAACTCACTAGCTTAGTAAGTCTTAAGCAAATATTAATGTAATGATCATACAATTAAAAATTTTAATCTTCAAGCTTATAGTATTGAATATAAATACTTCAATATGTGAATTGTACATAGTCGAATACTAGTAATACCCTTGATTTAAATATTATCGCTATATCACCAAGAACATATACATTATCAAATCATATGAATATCATATTTAATCGCATATTCCGAGTCAAATGAACACATCTTAGGTTTCGATCTTCTATACCTACTTATACACATATGCAAACACATTCAAACTCTTTCACCATTAATCTTTCCATTTATAACCGAATCTTCAATGTAATATACATATGTATATCTCAATTTCACATATATATATAATGTTTATACCCATTAATGACAAGCTCAACATCATAAAAATAAAATACTTATTGAATCATACATTTCATCACATCGTACTTAACTAAAACGATAATAAACTAACTTACTTCATTCCTTACTAATATAGTAGGCTAACTCTTACCCGAGCTTTTAGTACATAGCATTATATATGTCTCACCTTGTTTGATTTTTAGATTCTCCTTTTATAGCATATCACCGGCATTAAGCCTGCTAGACTCGAGGTCTGAAGTTTGAACACCGACATTAAGCCTGCTAGGCAATAAGCCCGAAATAATTCACCGGCACAAGGCCTGCTAGGCTCGAAGCCCGAATATCAACACCATTAACCATTCAATACACATTACTTAATGCTAAATTCACAAACATCTTACTTCATATTACTTTCACATATCAAACCGAACATGCTTAACCACATTACATTAAACAAAATAACTTCAATCCAATATTAAACCACCACATTCGGCCATCACATATATTTATACTCAAAATTTTCAAATTTCATCATTTACTATGTTCATAAATAATTCTTTAACATATATTTGCTTAAGGACTTACCTCGACTATCGACGGACAACGTAGACCGGCTATTCGATAACCTTCGCCTTTCCCCGATCCAAATCCGTTTTTCTTTGTTCTTGATCTAAACGCATTAAAATTCAGATCATCCAAGTACATTTCATCTCAATTTAGTCCTAAAACACATAAACAGATAAATTACCATTTTACCCCTAATGTTTCACATTTTTACAATTTAGTCCTATTTGCACAAAACACAAAATACACAAAATTTCATTATAACACCTAAGGGCCGAATGTTCATAGGGACCATACTAGTCCATTTATTTCATTTATTTTGCATTTTGGTCCCCTCAAAAATTCATTTTTGCAATTTAGCCCCAAATACTCAAATTCACCAAAATTTCCAATTCAAAACTTGTTAATTTCTAACATACTTTTAATATTTTTCCATCAAACATCATAAAACACCAACATTTAGTCATGGCCGAATATCAAACATGCTCAAATTCAAAAATTCTAACATGGGTCAACTAATATTCGAAGCAACGATCTCAAAAACGTAAAAATTAACAAAAATCGAGCTAGTTACATACCTTAATTTAGCTAATAGGTGCCGAACTAAGCTTGGCTATTTTCTTTTCTTCTCTTGCATGCATTCGGCCAAGGAAGATGAACAAAGCATTGGCTTATTTTTTTGTTTTAATTTTCATATATATTAACCTATTGTTTAATTACTATTTTAACCTTCCATTATAAAATAAATAATATTACTACTTAAGGTTATTATGGTACATGGCCAACCACTATCTTAAAAATGGGTGAATTGCCTTTGAAATAATCCCATTTAAAGAGACAACAACAATTCAGCACTTACACATTAAACTATCAAAGTTTTATTTTTACGCGATTAAGTCCTTTTGTAAAACTAAACACACAAACGATTAAATTTTTCTACGAAACTTTCACACACATTAATTCACATATAATAAGCACAGAATATATTATTTAAATATATCTCGGACTCGGATTCGTGGTCCCGAAACCACCGTTCCGATTAGGGCCAAATTCGGACTGTTACAAGGATGAACTCTCTGAGCCAGATAAGTGTCTTCCCCCCTCTTAATGCCCTCAGTAGCGATTAAGTGGGCTACCTTATTTGCTTCCCTTTTGAGAAAAAGGAATTTACAATATTTGAATAGAAGACCCATTCTCTTTGCATCTTCAATATACCCAGAAATCTCTGATCTATCTTCTTTTTCCTCTTGCAGTGTCCGTATCACCGTTTTTGAGTCTCCTTCGACTTCGATTTCATTAATCCCCAGTTGTGCTCCCAAGTCAAGTGCTTGATAACAAGCCAACGCCTCTGCTGCAAACGCATTCGGTATGTTTTTGTTTAAAACAGTTTTTGAGCAAATGACTTCTGCTTTCTCATTTCTGGCCACTAACTCCGAACATGATTCTTTTTTCTGACTATTGAAAGTCGCGTCAAAGTTTATTCTGACTCGTGTTCCTGTTGGTGCCGTCCATCTAATCGTGTGAGTACTCCTATCTAGTAAGATCTGTTTCACTCCATCCAATTCTTTTAGATAGTTTGTAGAAAAATCTACGATTTGGCCTCCAGATTGATTTTCCCCTTCATGAATACATTTGTTTCTTGAAGTCCATAATCCCCATAATGCACACACAAATCTTCTAAACGCATACTTAGAATTGTTATCAAAAACACTTTTAACCCATTCGGTGAACTCCATTGCTTCTTCTGAGATAGACCAGAATATTCCTAACTTCTCCCATGTTTCCTTGGCAACAGGGCAGTTTCTAAACAGGTGCTCTCGCGTCTCAGTTTCGGCTGAACATCTTTGGCAATTAGCTGGCCCCATTAGTCTCCTAAAATGTAAATTGCTGAAATTAGGCAGATAGTTGCGCATACCACGCCCAACTGTAATCTTTATTTTTGAGGGTAGATCTAAGCTCCATAATCGTTTGTAACACTTCTTTAAACTGTCATGTATTTGAGTCTGTCCCTCATGTACAAGAATTCTATGTCCACTGCGAACCGAATACTCTCTAGTTGCTTCACCACGCCAGATGACGTAATCTTCGTGAGCTCTTGATGACAAGGGAATGCATAAAATTCTTTTCGCATCTCGTTCTGTAAAGGTATGGGAAATCAACTCCTCATCCCAACGCCTTGAATCGTCGGGAAACCAGACGAGCCCTAAATTACATAGAAATGGAGAAAGAAGGCAAATCCAATCCTACTGAAGGGATGGACGAAAACAATCCACCACCACGCAATGTAGGGAAAAATAATGCTCCACGCACAATGTTTGATTATGCGAAACCGCATTTGACAGGAGCAGAATCTAGTATTGTTAGGCCTGCTATATCTGCTAACAATTTTGAATTAAAGCCTAACACAATACAAATGATTCAACAGTTGTTCAATTTGATGGTTTGCAGGACGAAGATCCAAACACGTATATAGCTAACTTTTTAGGATTCTGTGATACTTTCAAAATAAATGACGTTTCTGATGATGCCATATATCTTTGGTTATTTCCTTTTTCATTAAGAAAGAAAGCTAAACAGTGGTTAAACTCGTTACAACGAGGGTCAATCACTACATGGGTTCAAATGACCGAAAAGTTTTTAATAAAATATTTTCCACCGGCCAAAACAGCCAAATTACAGAATGATATCTCTTCTTTTGTGCAGATGGATTTAGAGACGCTGTACGATGCATGGGAGAGATTTAAGGATCTCTTGAGGAGGTGCCCACACCATGGCCTACCCTTGTGGCTACAAGGACAAACTTTCTATAACGGTGTAAACCCCTCAACAAGGCAACTGATCGATTCAGCCGCTGGTGGAACCTTGAACAACAAAACTCCAGAAGCAGCCTACGAGTTCATTGAGGAGATGTCACTAAATAATTACCAACGGCAGGCTTCAAGGACTAAACCGACGAAATCAGCAGGAGTTTTCAACGTCGATGCCATGACCATGCTATCAACGCAGATCGAGATGATGAACAAAAAGCTTGACAATTTATGTTCTTCACAGGCACATCCAGTCATGCATGCGACACAGGTGGAAACGTGGCGAATCCTGAGTACCCACCTTACCAACCAGGAGCAGAGGACGAACAGATGAACTATATAGGTAACAATTTCCAATCCAATAATAATCCTTATAGCAATACTTACAATCCAGGTTGGAGGAACCACCCAAATTTTTCGTGGAGAGGTCAAGGCAATCAAGGAAATCAAAGGCAGCAACCTCCTCAAAACTTCCAAAATCAGCCATATCCACAAGAGAAGAAACCCAACTCTCGAGGAGATGATGGCAAAATTCTCGGTAGGCACAGAGAAACGTATCCAAGAAATCGATAGAGCAATTAAAAGAAACGAGAGCCGAATTGATGAAATTGCTAAGTCGGCAAGGAAGTGACTAATGCGGTAGAACAGCTCACAAAGCTGATGTCAGAACGACCGCAAGGACGTCTACCAAGTAATACCGAGATTAACCGCAAGGAGCAAATTCAAGCCATCACAGCTCAGGACAGTAAGGGGTTAGATGAACCCAATCCAACTCCAGAAAATAAGGTAGACGAAGGTAAAGTAGAGGTAACATAGGAAAAGCCAAAACCGATAATTAAAGAGTACCAACCTCGCATACCTTATCCCGAAGCAATAAAAAGAGACAATTCAGAGGAACATTTTGGTAAGTTTCTTTAATTTCTAAAGAAATTACATATTATCTTACCTCTTCTTGAAGCTCTTTTTCAGATGCCAGACTCGAGGAAATTTTTAAAACAGCTCTTGACCAACAAACGCAAAATAGATGAAGAGCACCACGTGGAACTAAACGCAACATGTTCGGCAATGCTACATAATAGACTACCTCAGAAACTAAAAAATCCAGGGAGTTTTACAGTTCCATGTTTAATTGGTAGTCTAAATATTGATAATGCGTTAGCTGATCTAGGGGCAAGCATAAATGTCATGCCTTATTCACAGTTTAAACGACTAGGTCTAGGGAAGCCCAAACAAACTAGATGTGTATTCAGTTAGCTGATAAAACTGTTAGAATTCATAAGGGCATTATCGAAGATGTTCTTGTAAAAATCGATAAATTTGTCTTCCCAGTAGACTTTGTTGTCTTAGACATGGACGAGGATAATTCAATCCCCTTAATTTTAGGAAGGTCTTTTCTAGCAATTGCCAAAACAAAAATTGATGTTGCCACAGGCGAACTCATACTTCGTGTAGGAGATGAATCGATCAATCTTCAAGCTCTCGACTCGGCCAGGAAAACAGTCAATGAAGGTAAGAAAGTCACTTCAATATATAATCTAATTGTTCAATCTTTATCGCAGGAAACATCACAAAGCCAAAAACCTGAGCCAATTCATAGACCCAAAATCGACAAAGGGGAATTACACAAGGAACAAAGCCTTAGGGTCGACAAATTAGAAGAGCAACAGATACACGACGAAGAAGAGTCGGATCCACACGAATTAAAACTAAAGGAACCACCAGAAGAGCTCGTAGGAATATCAAACCACTTCAGGATAGGAGATCGGTTACTGTTAGACAAAGTCGATCCGTACAACGCTTCAACAGAACCGAGGGCAAAGGGAGAAATAATTCTCAAGGTACACAATATCTTTCCACAAGGAATAGTCGAGGTAAGCAATCCAAAATTAGGCACTCTTAAGGTAAACGCTTCTCGACTTCAACTTTGTCAAAGAAACAGAACTGTAAGCATAAGGGAAGACATTCAAACCTTTAAACCTCCCTAAAAATCTCAAATATGAGGAAAAGTCTAGCTTAAGACTATAAAACAAACGCTTCTCGGGAGGCAGCCCGAGTACTAACACTATTTCTTTTTACATTTGTTTTTATTTTTCTTTTTATTTTTTTTTCCTTTTTAAACTAACAAACAGTACAGGTTTCCTAGGTCACACAGCCTTACACACGGCCGTGTCCGTGGCTGTATGGACCACCTAAATCGCTACTCTGACTGGGTAGAGGCCGTGCAAGTCAGCCCAACCACCCCCTCAACGTCACGGATCCAACCACCCTCATCACGGGCACCGACAGATAGGGCACGGTCGTGCCCTCAACCGTGTGAAGCTACTGACTTCCTCACCACGGATAGAACACGCCCGTGCTCCCAAACCGTGCGAAGCTACTGACTTGACAAACACGGGCGTGCGGATCCGAAGCACGGGCATGGGATGACTAACACACTCCACAACACGGCTGTACGAGATGGTCGTGTAAATCGACACACCCTAGGCCCACGACCGTGGAGCAGCACCAAATTTGAACCTCTATTTAAACCCCTCACCTCTTCCCCTTCCTCCCATCTGATTTCTTCATTATTTTCTTTGCTTCTCACTCTCCTCCATCTTAGATTCTCCACTTACTAAGGCTCTAGATCCTTGAGCAAGCCAGCACCATGTTGAAGAAGCGGAAGAAGCTAAGCATAGGTTCCTCAAAGAACGATCAACATGAGTTCATGTCGGCAGCTTCGTCTCAACACCAAGCCAAGGGTCTTTGAGACCAATTTATTGTTCCTTTTTGTTTCTCTTCTTCTTTATTTTCCTTATCTAAGCTTCTCTACTGCTCTTTTCGTTTACTTTTCTTTTAGTTTCTTAGTGTCAGGTTCGCCAGGCTGCTAGGGAATCACGCCGACCACCAAAATGACTACACCACTCTCACCACCGCCACCACCTTCATAGCCCTAGAAGTCACACCCACCTTGCGAACCATCCTCCAATAAGGACTCTCCGGTCTATTCGTCTTTTCTTTTATTTTCGTTTTCCTTCTTAGTCTCATTTCATTTTTCTCTCTTGTTTTTCTTTTTATATTTAGTTCAGATTAACTATGTCTTAATAACCCCTGGCTAATCCTTCACAAGTTCCCCAATTTCTTCATCTAGCGCAGAGCTCGAGAACCAACACCACCACCATACCGCTGCCTTCGCCGTAGGTACCACATCCTCCACCAAACCCGCCCAAGAATTCAGGGAGTTCCTCTCACCCTCACTTTTGATTTCTATAAAAATAAAAATATTATCTATCTTTGTACATTGAGGACAATGAACATCTTAAGTGTGGGGGGTAAATATACCTAACTTTTTGCATTATTCTCAAATCCCTGAGTGTAAAAGTAGAATAAAAGTGCCAAACTTTTTTCATTATTCTCAAATCCCTGATTTAGTCTTATTTTTATGTAAAGTTTTCATATTACTAATTAGGATGAAAGTTCTGATGATTTGTGATTATTATTGACATGTTTTAGAATAAGTCATAGTTAATTATGCATTGATGATTAAATTTAAAGGAATACTAGAGAATTAAGCATGATAAGTCTCTTTTTCACAAATTAAAATTTTGCTAGGTTGTTGACCTAAATTTAAATACTACCTTGAAATTTGAAATTCACAAGGATAATATCAAAACACCCATAAATTTTTGTGAGCATTTGAACCTTATAAAGCATATATTCTTTTTCGTGCTCATTCTTTGATTATGAGTGTGTCAACTATGAACTGTTATCTTAGAACTTGTCTCGTTTATACATGTTGAAACCGCATTTTTGATTCGATATTACAAAGATGATAAAGGCACCTAGGTTTTAACCCACTCACTTCACTAAAAAGCCTACCTTTACAATTAACTCCTAATGAACCCCATTGAGCCTAACAAAACCCTTTTTATTAACTTACCTACTAATATTAACCCAAAAGCCCCTTTTGTATTTGTTACTAATCTTTCTTTTGACTATCCCTTAATCGAGATTTGATTTGATCAGTTATCGAAGTTTATTATTTTGATATTTAAATTTTGTATTACATAGTTTGTTCTTAAAAAAAATTCAAAGTATTCAATATTAGTAGTGAGCTTACCAAATCAAGGTCTATTTTCAAAAGAAAAGCTCGTAGTAGTAGGATTATTACTTTTCAATGGATAATATTTCAGTCTATTTTTTAGGTCAGTACTCGTCAATTCGATCTCGATTCTAACCTTCTAATTTCAGCCTTTAACCACACCTTTAAACCTAGCCCCGTTACAACCCTAACAAAGACCTTTTGATCTGTTTCTTATCTCATATTACAGTGGTGGAGATTTGATTTTCAGGCAAGCCTATGGGATTAGCTTTTCAGGTCCGACTTAGGAGCGATCTTTTCCTAAACCTTAAACACTTTAGGGTGATTTGAGTGAATCTTTAGTGAGGACATCAATCCTTGTCAGTTTTGAATTAAAAAGGTAGTTATTTAAAAGAGGGGAGACACCTATGTTTTCAAGATATAAAATCATGACTTATCTCGTTTAAATCTTTAGGACTCTTTGAATTGAATTATCCATGTATGAATTATCTATGAATTATGATGAGGCATTGTTGATAAGAATTGGGAATTATGGAAAGTTCATTTTAATTGTAAGTTGAGAATTTTGCTTAAGGACAAGAAAAAGCTTAAGTGTGGGGGTATTTGATAAACCGTAATTGTAACATATTTTAACCCACATTTATGATGCTTTTTGATGATTTACTCCTTGATTTATATAAAAAGATGCTTTTAATCATTTCTTTTCATGTCTTATACCCAGGAAAGCACCCGAGGATGAAAAGAACACAAAACAGGCCTAAAATAGAGTAAAAGGGCCTTGGCATAAAATTAGCACGGCCTGGCCCAAAGTGGTCGTGCCTCGACGAACACCTAGAGCACGGCCTCAACTCCGCCTCACACGGCTGTGCCTCACTTTAGAAGTCCGAACACGGTCTGGTCTCGATACATACGGGCGTGTGCCATGGTCGTGCTTCTGTCGCTGGAAAGAGCAATTTCAGTCGGAAAAGGATACTTAGGGAGAAAGAATCGCATTCCAATAGCCTATATAGATCCCCCAAGTACCACCTTTGAAAGGCGAAAGCTAGGCCAAGGAGCCAAGCCGAGAAGGTCAGAGTTAGGAAATAACACGAGGATAGCCAGTTGATCCATCCAAGAAGCCGGAATTATACTCAAGACGGCGAAATTCTCCTTCAATTCCTTCAGGGGATTTTAGGAATTTCTTATGTTTTGTTTTATCTTTTCTCTTGCGATGTTTTCTTTATTCATTATGAACTAAACCCCTCAGATACCTGAAGGGGATGAAATCTAGACGAATCTTGTTATTTGATTTTTAAGTTATATGATGAATTACTTAGTTTGTTCTTAATTATGTTGCTTAATCCAAATCTAATGTGCTTAGGTGGAGGAGGAATAGACTCTGCCTAAGAGAAGATCTAACATAATTAAGCGGAGTTGATCGAATGCCTAGAGATAGGGTTACGCGATTTTATCGGGTTAGGGTGAAACCTAATATGGGAGTCTATTGATCGATTTACTGCTATCTTAGGGGGTTACTATAAGCGAACGAGAGTTCCACTAGTTAACCTAGGGTTAGACGTTATTCGCCTCGAGAGAGGGTTTAATATAGGGAGTCTTACAGATCAAGCTAAGTAAAGAGATCATATAATTGAAGGTTAGATAACAAGTGAAGTCTAGGTGGATTCTTCCTGAGGGTATCATTATGATCAGTTGAGTTTTTCTTCAAGTTATTTTCCAATTCATCCTTTTTGTCTTTGTGTCTTTAGTTTAGTTCTCGTCAATTTAGTTTAAAAGCAATTTCACTCTGTTTTAAGGCTAAATAATAAAAAGAAAGTTAGTATTAGTACTTTTAGTTCCCTTGGGTTCGATAATCCGGTCTTGCCTAAGCTATACTACTGTTCGATAGGTACACTTGCCTTTAATCGTTGTCAGAGTTAGTCTCCAGGTTCGATCATTCTTTTATAAATTTTTAAAGCTCTGATTTCAGCGATCAACAGCCAAGGACAGAAGTATCCAGATAGTATTAAGGTTCGCAACTGGAGTAAATGTCTCTTGATAATCAATTCTATGGGATTGGGTGAAACCTTTGGTAACCAACCGCACCTGAAGGCCCTTAATGCTTCCATTTACCTTGTGCTCTACAATGAATACCCATTTTCAGCTTATTGTTTTCTTCCCTAGTGGAAGATCTGCAATAGACCACGTGTCATTTCTTTCCAAAGCACTAATCTCCTCTTGAACTACTTGTTTCCAACTTGGATGACCAATGGCTTCTTGAATATTAGTTGGAGTTCAAACTTCATCCAATCTTAAGATAAAGGCTCAATAAGTCCCGGACAGATATCCATAAGAAATAAAATCTTTAATTAGATGTTGAGTACACATCTGAGTACCTTTCTTAAAGGTAATGGGTAGTTATAAATATTCTTCTATTTGAATCTCCTCATGTTCTTACTCATTCTTATCTCCTATGTGAGTTTCTATAGTTGTTGGATCCACTTCAGAATCTTAGGTAGATGTGAGATATGTCATGGGTTCAACCTCCTTCTAAGTTTGTTTTCGCTTTCTTGAATAAACTTGTAGTTCCTTAGTTACTGATTGGAACACAGGTTGATTAGGACACAATGGTAAAGTTGACAGATCAGGTACAGAAGGAATTGACTCATAACTTGAATTTAAGGAGGGATGTTCAAACGTAGACTAACTTGGAATAGATTTAGAGCTTGGTGGTTGATAACCTGAAGCAAATAAGGAATTTTGTTCAAGCAATAAAACCCAACTCTAAGGCTGAAATTCTGCTGTGATCTCTTCCTGAATTTTGGTCTTGAGAAAAAAAAGAACTATTTTAAAAGAATGTAACATCCATGGTTTCAAACATTTTCCGAGTAATGGAACAAAAGAAATTATACCTTTTTTTTGTTTGTGGAGTAACTAATGAAGACACACTTCGTGGATCGTGGATCAAATTTGCTTCTATTGTGTGAATAGAAATGGACAAAGGCTAAGCATCCAAATACCTTTGGAGGTAGATTGGATGATAGGAAACGAGCATGAGGAAAGAGATTAATAAGGATTTGATGAGGTGTTTGAAATTGAAGGACTCGAGATGGTAACCTATTAATGATATATGCCAAAGTAAGGATATTTTCCCCTAATAGGTATTTTAGTACGTTAGCAGAAAACATAATGGAGCGGGTCATTTCCAACAAATGTCTATTTTTTCTCTCTGCGACCTCATTTTGTTGCGAAGTATTGGCACATGAACTTACTTGGACTATCCCTTATTTAAATAAGTTTTCTTCTAGGACAAAGTAGAAATATTCCTTAGTATTATCTACCTTTAGGATTTGAATTTTGGAACCAAATTAAGTTTAGACCATGGAATTGAAAGTTTGGAATATTTTTTCAATCTTAGATTTTTCTTTCATAAGAAATACCCAAGTAAGTCTTATATGGTTATTAACAAAAATTACAAACCACAGTGCTCCGTTAATGTTTTTGATTCGTGAAAGTCCCCAAATATCACTATGAACTAGGATAAAAGGCTTTGAAGGTTGGTAAAAAATCCCTGGATAGACAGATCTAGTATGCTTTCCAAGTTGACAGTCTCACAATTGAAAATTTTTGAATTTTTATTTAAAAACAAATGGGGAAATAACTTTCCAAGGTACAATAAATTCGGATGTCCTAATCGATAGTGCCACATCATGATCACTATCCTTATTGACATTAGAACTAGGATTAAACTGACTCGAAATAAAAGCAAATAAACTTGTAGCTAATACTAGGGCCTGTCCAGGTCCGGTTGGCTTGAGGAGGCACAATAATGACACATCTCAGCATTGCCAGTCTTCCTCTTCAAACCCAATTCCTGAAAAACACACACATTTAGAAAGAATGTTGTTAAACAATGGTTATCACGAGTCATTTTACTGATAGAAATCATATTACAATCAAGATTAGGAACATAAAGCACAAATTTGAGAATGATTCCAAGTGATATTTGAACTGATCCGGTCCCGACCACTTTAGATAAAGTGTCATTAGTAATCTTCACCATGAGATTAGAATGAAACAATTGATAGTCAAAGAAAAGTGTCCCATCTCTTGTCACGTGATTAGATGCTCCTAAGTGAATGATCCACTATTTTAGTTGTAATTTACTTGACTTAGCATGTAAGCTTGTGCCTGGTGCAGTGGTAGAGTGTTGTGTTAGAGTGTTGCTTAGCAGTAATTTTAACATATCTAGTTGTTCCTTAGTTAAGAGGCTGGATTCGATTGTGCATTGCTGTTCCAACTTGACATTGGTTGCGTTTGCACAACTATCTTGGGCTGATTTGTTTGACCTTCAATATGTGGTTTTCCGTATAGCTCTCAACATGCCTCCCTTATATGAATAGGTTTAGAGTAATGGTCACACCAAGGTCGCCCCTTTCTCAGCTAACGGTTATCCATTGGTGTTGGAGACCTTGAGCTACTAGCAACAAATACAGACCCATTTGGGTTTGGAAGTGGCGGCTGATTGCTTAACATTACCTTCTTTCTACTTTATTTTCAGCCAACTTTTGAAAACGTCTCTCGAAGACTTGGAAGAGCTTTTGTTCCCATTATTCTGCCTCTAACATCATCTAAACATTTATTCAGACCAAGCAGAAATTTAAAAGTTCTTTTTTCATCCACTATCTTACGATATAAAGCTTGTCCCTCGGACACTTCCTCTCATAAAAATCAAACATATCTAATTGTTGCCAATGATGAATTAGGTCATTAGAATATCGAGTTACCATTAATTCTCCTTAACGAAAATCATGAAGAATTGTCTCCACCGCGAAGATTTCTAAAGTATTTCTAAAACTAATGTAAGTTTCCTTCATTGCCTCCCATATTTCTTGTGTTATTTCATATAGGAGAAAGTTTTCACCAATATCCACATTCATAGAGTTCATGAGACATGACATGATTTGATGATTTTCGGCCTTCCAATTCTTGTAGTTCAGATCAGTTTTCTCAGGAATTGGAACTTCTCCAGTCAGGTAATCTTCTTTTCCTCTGCCACATATGAACATTCAGACAGATTAGAACCATTAGAGATAGTTTTGTCCATTGAGTTTATGACTTGTGATGAGAAGAAACATATTATCAAAGGTTCCAGAATTTCCAGAACTAGGTTGGACTAGATTTGGGTTGGAAGGAGAAGATGTCTCAGAGACAGAACTGACTACTTCATTCGCCATTCCAGATTTTGTTTTTCAAAGAGAAGAAAAAAATTTGAGAATTTTGGGATGAGAGGGTGACGATTAGGGTTTTTTTCTTTCGTATATCCTAGCCTCTGATACTATGAAGATTTTGAATGAATTAATCTTCTATATTAAATCAGAATGGGCACATGATATATATACACTTATACACAAATAAATAAGTAAACTACCACCTATAAAATAGTAATACTAAAACAAAATAAAAACTAATTAGTTTATTGATTCCCTAATATCTACCAAATAGGAAACCAACTCCTAACTGTAACGCCCCAAAAAAAATCCTTAATATTTATTTTCGTATGTTTGTGACAAATATCTATCTGCTTCAGTGGTTAAGTGTTTTGGGAGTGTCCTAGTAGTCTTGGGGTTCAAGCCTTGTCTTGGGAAAAATTTTTGATTTTATATGAATAACCCCCATCTGCGGCCAGTAGGCTTATAAGGATAGGTGTGTTTAAATATAATAGAATGGGCCTGCTGTTTTAGTAGTTAAATGGAGCGTTAGCATGCTGGAGGTCTGGTGTTCAATTCTCTGCAATGGTAAGTAGTGTTATTTTTGCTCTAGGTTCGGCTAGAGTTGTGCTATTAGTGGACTCCGAGTAGTGGGTGGTTAATAGAATTTGATGGAGAAAATTAAGGGTTTTTGATATAATGGGGATTTGGTGAAACACTTGGGGTACCAAAATTCTCTCTAGAGAAAGAAAAACTGACGTCTTCTCTTCCACATTTTCTTCCATTTTTCTTTTTGCTGTAGTCAAAATTCCCCATTGCTGCCGTTTTTTTTTCACACTATTTCCTTATTCTCCAAACTCGATTTTTGCCTCTTTCCCGTCGTCATTTCTCGCCTATACTTTTCGTGTGTTATTCGGTAAGTGATAAGTGAGTCTTTTTTATTTATTCAATGAATATTCGTTTGACGAGAGTCACTTTTTGTTTAGGTGCAAATTAAGGGGTTGGTGGATCCCAATTGACGCTATGGCTGTGCGAAATTAGGGTTGCTTAACAAGGTAAGGTTGGCGTTAGATATTGAGAATTACCTGTTCGTAGCAATTCAGATTAAGTGACTGAGATTGGGCTTTCTATTGTCGAATATAGATTCTGGAGTGCTCGAGAGTGATTACGCGTCGAAATCGAACCAAATGTGTAACCGAAATGCAGAAAATGAGACGCAGCGAAGAGCCAAAAAAGCTCTCTGTCAACGTCACACGAGCGTGTGGTAGGCCGTATGACGGAAGACAGACGTGTGTTTGATGAGCCAAGCCGCGCGCACATAACACGGGCGCATGACACAGCCGTGTAATGGCCTGGCGAGGCCGTGTACAACACACGAGCTTGACCAATTGGGCCGTGTGGGCCACACGGACGTGTGGGATTCTGGGCCAAGTCGTATGATCCACACTGCTAAGGCCAATTTGGGTCGTGTGAGCCACACGAACGTGTAGGCCCACACGGGCAGACAACATAGGCGTGTGAGCCCATTTTCACTGATTTATTGCTAAGGCTGCACGGGTCGCCCGAGACGACTGTGAACCTACTGTAGGGTCGGTAAGATTACCTAGACCCTTAACTAAATGATTGTTATATCCATACTTGATATGTATATATTTGACTGTATACTGAGCATGTTGTTTGTATTGTACTGTATATATGTGATATACCATGATGGGCATGACTTAAATGTATGATGCATTGCATGGGGATGGGTTGATATTGATTGAAGGAAATGTACTGAAAGGCTTCGAGCCTAATTTACTGGCAGCACAACTGCATATTACTGTATAGTGCCGCATTCGGTGCTAATTGGAATGTAGGGATGAGTGGGTTGATTATATCCCCACATGGAGTGTAGGGTTGGACAGAGATGGAGTGTAGAGGCTGGCTGGGTACGGTTTTCTGATTGCATATCTGTTACTGTACTGTGATGGACTAAGGCCCTAATGCATACTGTCACTGAAATGGGCTAAGGCCCAAACTGGACTGATACTAATACTGAAAAAGGGCTTAGTCCCAGACTGTGATTATTTGTATATTGATTGTTTGTTTTGTATGGGAGTTACACACTGAGTTTACAAAAACTCACCCTTCTGTTTAATCTATACAGGTAATCCCCAGACATAGGTGGATCGGTGCGACGAAGGACTTAGCGGTGGCCACACGACTCCTTCTATATTGTTTGATACTTAATCATAATTTTAAGTTTATGTGGGTATTTTTTGTAATAATGGCCTCTACGGATTTTTGGTTTAATTTTGGATTTTATATTGCTTTATGTTTTATAACTGCTAGTGGTAGGAGAAACTCGGGTTTTCAAAAGAGATGAATGTTCTATCAAAATACTACGCACAAGCAAACTGTTTTAAAAAGCTTCCGCAAAGTATAAAGTTTTGGGAAATGAATGACGATTTGTAAATAAATAACGTTTTGAAAATGGATAACGTTTTGAAAACAAATAACACGATTTGGAGTTAACATAAGATAATGAAGAGTGGTTTGAACGGATTCAAAAGCACTATCATGTGACATCGCCAGATTCGGCCCTAACGTTTAGGCCAAGGTTTGGGGTGTTACACTAACTTTGAAAACTAAATATTCGACACAAGCTTTTTTTGAAAGTTATATCTATTTGAATATATTTGTTCAAATGCAAATCATTATTATATTTATATCAAAAATATTTTTTTATAAAAAGATTATATATGTAAACAAAGCCCAATAGGTAAGCTCATTTATCCAATGGGCTAAGCTACCCACTCGAAAAATGAGAGAATTTGGATAAAAATATGATGCCCAGAAATGAGCTTGGGTAAAATTTAATGCCTGTTTTCTACAAGATTTTTTGGCTCGAGCCTTGCCCAACCCGAATATATTATGTTATAAAAAAATATTAATTATATATATTAAATAAAAATATATATTTATATTTATATTTATATTTATATTAAATCACTAATCCAATAACAATTAAACCAATTACCCAAAACTTAAAAAAAAAAAACTTACCTAACTAAATAACCTAACCCAAAATATAAAATTTTTAAAATTATATTTAATACAATAAAAATTTTATTTTATTTATTGTGTTTTTTAATTTAATAAAATATTTATTATATTTATAGTAATATTTTTTAATATAAATACTTTTTAATTTATTTTTAATGTGTTAGAAAACTTTTATTTTAGCATTTTTAGTGCATTTTGTGTATTATATTTTTTAAAAAAATTATTTTTAAATAAGAACTAATCTAAAAAAATCAAATATAGGTGGGTTGGGTTGGGCCCGCTTGGGCAAAAAAGTAAACCCATTTTCCGGGTTAGGCCGAGCTTGGAATTTGTCTAGATATCTTGCATGGACCCAACCCGAACACAATACGACTCATCCTATGAGCAGTTCTACACCCAATTCAATTATCTAAGTTATAAAGAATTGTATATTTAAAATTTTTATACTTTATATTTGTAAGCAATGTGGAATTACTAACATTGCAAACTACTAACACTACTAACAATTTGACCATCTCTAAGGTCATATCGGCTTCCAACAAGGCCCAATCACAATGATCCAATATAGGGAATTAACACATACATGGAAAGAGCCCATCAACGCTCCCTTTTGCCATGTAAAGCTTCGTGGAAAAAGTAATGGCATGCTCTTGCAACGTAATACTATCAGAACACCATATAGATGCATCAATCTGAAAAACATTTGATACTCTACCAGTGAAATTTAAAAGTTCCACAAGTAGTATTTGAGTGATGACAAATGTATGTAGGATATAGAAAAAAATTAAAAAATAAATATATAAAAGAAATGAGAAACATGACAAATTTATTACTCTATTTGTAGAGTTAAAAAAGTTCACTAACAGTCTACTGGATGGAAGAGGTGCCACCAGAAGTAGAACCCCCCATTACGAAAGATAGAAAGGGTATACAGAGACAATAGTTGGAATCCTGTAGTTCGTTGAGTCTGAAGGATGTTTAAAGGGGTATAATCTCTGAAGAAATCAGGAGGTTGAGACAATTGGAGGTTCTGAACGATGAATTGAACAAGGAAGAAAGATTAGCCAGTTTGCTCAAGAACAGGTTATCTGATGCAAGAAATGGGAAAGGTCGTTTAGGAGAAAGTGAATGGTTTTGTGGTTTTGTTTTTGTTTTTGGCTTTAGGAAATATCTGTTTCTTTTCTTTTACTTAATGGCTAAGCAGTAAAACTGAATTATTAGGGTTTTGGTGGCTCGAGACACCGTCTGTGGCTGCAAATTAATGGATGACGGCTATAGGAAAATGGTGAAGGGTCTTTAGGAAATCTATTTTCTTTCCCCATTTAATGCATTGAGTTTTCATTTCAAAAGTTGACTACCAGTGTACTATATACTCACCTTAAAATAAATAGTGAAAAAATTAATTTACGTCAAATTTGACATACATGGCCTATATGAATAGAATATAAAATATGACAGTTAGATATTTAAAATGTTAATCATGTAAAAATATACGAAAGAGTGTAAGTGGATCCGACCTCTTATAAGTTATATATAATACACATAATTTAGTATATATATTTGGTATATATACTAAAAACATAAAAATTATTAGAGATAAAATTAAAAATTTAAAATAACCTTCAAAAAATCATTTTAAAAGTTAAGGTAGGGTAGGTTGGAACAAGGATTTGCTAAATATGTCATGATGCACAGCACGAATCCACTGTATAAAAAAAGGAAAAGAAATTCTTATTCATAACGAATCAGCGCAAAATTCATGAAATGACTCAGGTTTTGTCATCCCTAATTTATGTCTACTCAATATGTAAAATTTTTATTCCATCTCATTTTATTTCAGTGAAAGAATAAATGGATAAATATCAAAATCATACATAAACTTTGTTTCAATGTGCAATATTATACATAAATTTTGATTTGGTGCAATTTTATACATGAAAATTTACTTTTATTCAATTTTTACAAACCGCTAGCGACGTTATCGATGTAGCACAAATTTATGTTTACACAAACAATTATATTACTCTAATAAGAAAATAAATAGATATATTTATTTCTTTAAATATGTACAATTGAATCAAAATCAAACTTATTGTATACATTTGAATAGCAAACAAAATTTCATGTACATAATAGCATCAAATCAAAGTTCATGTATCGAATTACACATTGAAATAAAATTCATATGCAGTTTTGATATTTATTCCAAGAACAAAAAACAAAAAAAAAAATACAAGAGAAACTAATAGATTGACACACACATATATACAATTGAATATACTCTAAAAGAGTTCATATCATTCTATTCAGGATAAATGTTCAAATTGGGGTCCAACCTTTTAAGAGTTGCTCACATAAGAGTCAAACATTTCAAAATGATGATATAAGGGGCTTAACCTTTATAAAAGTGCTTAAATGAAAGTCAATCCTTTCAAAATAGTCAAATAAGGACCAAACCTTTTTAAAAGTACTCAACTGAGGGCTTCTCGAATGCCATATATAAGGTTTCAAATTATGTTAATATTACTTTATTTTCTTTTCAAGCAATATATGATTCAGCTGTTATGTGTTTTATTTTAAATATGTCAATATTCACCATGTTTTTACTACAAACTAGGTTGAAATGTGTGAAAAGCTCTTATTTAAGCACTTTTGTAATGGTTAGGCCCTTAGATAACAATTTTGAAATTTTTGACCCTTATGTAAGCAATCCCTGGAAATTCTAAAATATAAGCATTTAGCCTACTATCTACTTACTTTTAAAGTGCAATAAATTGGAGGAATAATTCATGTAACATCCCTAATACCCCTGAGTCGAGAACCATGTTAAATCAAGAGGAAATGTGTTAGATTTTGATAAGGTTATAAAATATAAATTATCAATATTAGTTAAGGGTAAGGTAGATACCGAGGGTAAATAAAAAGGCTTGTTTATTGTGAGAAATAAATTTGAGATATTGACTAAATTGTAAGAGAGTGAAAAGTATTGGGGCAAGATAGAGGAAATTAAGAGTTGGAATGAGTAGATTGAATTAAAAGAAAAAATATGAGGGGCTAGAGGTGGAATTTTACCAAAAGAAAATATGGCTCATGAATGGTATTGTTGAGGAAGTTGAGGGACTAAGTGGGCAATATGCAATTTAGATAATTATGCATGTTAATGATTAAGGACTAAATTGGTATAAAAGTATGATTGGTCAATATTTATTATTTTAATTATTAAAATTACTAGATTTTTGTTTTAGAATAGTTTAGAAAAATGATGATATTCATTCATCTTTCCCCCATTCGCAAGCCCCTCTCTCTTTTCTCCATCTTTAAAATTTTTATGTTAATTACAAATAAGTCCTTTTCACAGTTTCCAAGCTTTCCAAGTTTACTTCCCCCAATTTTTTTCATGAATAATTAGTGAAATCAATAGAGAAGCCTAGTAACTATCTTAGTTTCATAAGAAGTGCATCCATCGTTATATTGGAGGAGAGAGAAAATCAGAATTAGGGTTTGATCATAAGAAATTAAGGTAAGTATGATATGTTTTTCCTGGGATTTCATGTTAGTTTTATTTAAAGAACATAGATATGTTACTTGATTATAATATTGATAAATAGGACTTGTATATTTTTATATGGAAATGAAAAAAAAGAGAAATGAACAACAAGTTGGAGACAAAGGCGAAGAGATAGCCAAAGAGTAGAAGAAGAAGAAGAAGAAGAAGAAGAAAGGTTGATTCCAAGTCTTTGGTTGTAAGTATAACTAGAATTTTACTTTGCTTAAACAATTTTAATTAGTAAGTTTAATTAGATGTTTAAATGTTTTCATGATTTTTATTATTAACTATTATACTATACATAAATAAGAAGTTGATTAAGAATGATGGAATTAATTATTTAATTCCATTTACTAAGTGATTTGTTATAGTGAAATGAAGAATAGTGAGGAAAAGGCTAAATTGTTAAAAATATAAAAGTTAATAGAAAAGGCAAATATTATGGTTGAATGTATAAATGAAGTTATAGGTAAAAAAACACAATTTTTTAATGATGTATGGAATGATATTGAAATGCTATGACAATGATTGTTGAACTTTGAAACAATAGGGGCTAAGTTGTAAAGTATGTTGAAATGTAAAAGTGAATCTGACTCTATTATATTTGCCCATGTAGACAAGATATGAACTAGTAGGATAGATGGCATGCATTTAGGAAGCATTTAGTGCACTCCTTATTCTGCTATTGCACTTCGGTGCCACTCTGTTCTAATTAAACACTTTAGTGTTATTCTGTTCTAACATTGCACTTCGGTGCTATTCTGTTCTATTACTGCACTTTGGTGCATCTATAACACCCTAAACCCAGCCTAGACGTTATGGTCGAATCTGGCGATATCACATGATGGTGCTTTTAGAAATCGTAATTGCGTTAAAACCATTTTTAGGTATCTTCGGTTATCATCAAAGCGTGTCGTGTATTTTTTCGTTATCCATTTTCAAAATTTTACACGTTGCGGAAGCTTTTAAAACGATTTGCAAGGTCATATGTATTTCGATAAAACCTTTGTTTAATTTGAAAACTCGCGTTTTGTCCTATTGCTAGCAGTTTATAAAACAATAATCCCAAGTTTTAAACAAAAATCTGAATGTCCTTATTACATAAAATTTACCCCAAATATAACCAAATCACAATTAAAAATAAACCGTAAATAAGTGTCCAGAACCGTGGTCACCGCCGAGTCCTCCGCTGCACCGATCCGTCTACTGCTGGGGATTACCTGTACAGATTAAACAGAAAAGGGTGAGTTTTCGCAAACTCAGTGTGTAATCCCCACAGAAAACATGCACACAATATCATATCAGAAAACAGTCATGCATTCACAGTTCGGGTCTAAGCCCATTACAGAAACGGTGTGGACTTTAGCCCACTGAGATACAGAAACAGACGTATTATAGGGCCTTGGCCATTCCAGACAGAATATGCAGAAAACAGAGTCCTACCCACCAGCCTCTACACACCAACTCCGTCCAACCCTACACACCATGTAGGGATAAAATCAACCCACCCAGCCCTACACACCATGTTGTACCGAATGCGGCACATAATCAGAGATTTGCAATTGAGCTGCCAGATAACAGGCTTAAGCCTTTCAGATACTTCCTCCAATCAAAATCAACCTACCCCGATGCAATACAACATACAAGAATAACATCCTATTATGCAATTAAAACTCATACATATATATTCAGATCAGCATTCATACTTTGTACAGAAATCAGACAGACAGATCATTCATT
The DNA here is from genome assembly GCA_005393395.2 of Gossypium australe. Classification (NCBI taxonomy): domain Eukaryota; kingdom Viridiplantae; phylum Streptophyta; class Magnoliopsida; order Malvales; family Malvaceae; genus Gossypium; species Gossypium australe. Next base: position 18,836,597 of record CM016624.1, read on the forward strand.
TAGGGGTCTAAGTATTGCTTACCGACCCTACGGTAGGTCCACAGTCGACTTGGGCGACCCGTGCAACCTTACAGAGTTTTCAAAAAAATGGGCTCACACGCCTATGTGGCCCACACGGCCCAAATTGGCCTTAGCCATCTGGATCAAACGGCCTGGCCCAGAATCCCACACGCCCGTGTGGTTCACACGCCTGTGTGGCCCACACGGCCCAATTTTTCAAACTCGTGTATCGCACACGGCCTCGCTCGGCCCTGTGGTGACTTATAGTCTTGCACACGACTTACCACACGGGCGACCACACACTCGTGTGGCGTCGACAGGAAGGTTTCGGATCATTTTCTACGTTTTCGGGTACACACCTGGTCCAATTTTGACGCGTAATCACTCTAGAATACAGAAAAACCTAAAATCAACAATCCAAGGCCCAATTTCAGTCACTTAAATCGATACTAAACCGAAGCAGTATGAACAGACAATTCTTAAATCTTACCGCTGACCCTTACCTTAGCGAACAACGACGAATCTGTAGCTCGTGGACACCGACTGGAAATCCACAACCTCTTAAGGACCTCCTAAACATCACATAAAACCCTTCTTTACTAATTAATCGTGATGAACAGTTAAGAACGATTGAAACCATCACTTATCGAATACGCGAAGAAAGCGTTGTGCAAGCAAGAAGCAAAATAAAAATCAAAAAGAAATGGGAGGAAAAAAAGGGAAGAAAACGGCAACAAAGATTTGGGGAAAAGAAAGAAAACGGCAGGAAAAAAAGAGAGAGCCAAATTTTTGCCTAATTGAACCTCTGATCAGATTCTAATAACTTCCCCCCTCTTAACTGCTTAATTCTCTCATTCAAACACTCCACCATCAGTGTTTAACTAAAACTCAAACTCTTACATAACATTAGCAGCAAGATAGTTCCCTTGCTCACACAGAGATTCGAACACAAGACCTCCACTACAATAACACAGCACTTAACCACCAGACCATCATGTCCATTCTATTAGTTACCTACACACTTTAACTTATAAGCCTACCAACCAGAGTTTGGGCTTTACTCATAAAAATACCAAAATTTACCCAAGTTGAGACTTGAACTTGGGACCTCCCATACACACCCAGAACACATAACCACTGAAGCAGACACTCATTCATGCCAAAGTCACAAAAGTCGAAATTCATGAAAAATCGGGGCATTACAGCATCTCTATATTACTTCCGCATATCTTGCATGTTCTGCTAAGTCTACATGGAACATTCAATAAATTCTAAAAGATAAAATAAAGTTACAAATATTATGACAAGATTAAGTAGAATGAAGTATAATAAATTAAATATAGTATAAGAAATTTTATTGCTAATAAGTTCTAAACTTATTTATTACAACATTTTTATATTTTTTTTTACCTTTAATTAATGAAAATGTAAGTCTAATTCTCGTTGTACTTACTAAGCTTTCACAAGCTTACCGCATTCTTTTTAATGCGTAGGTAAAGGCGTAAAGTGAGGTTTTGTGGAGGATCAATTTATTCACGTCTCATCACATCCCAAGAGCTTGGAGAAGAGTATGCTATCTCCACTATTCTGTTATATGTCATGTACCTAGGTGAATGTTTATATAATTAAACAGGGAACTAATTGATTCCCTACACTTGTGTTTGATGTGTTTTGATGAGTAAATATAAGGAATTATTTGGTATATGGGTTATGTTTTATGGTTGGAATGATTATGAATGATTATGGTATAGTTAGGAAGTCTTTGAAAACAGAATTTTTTGGTCCCTTGTCTCAAGTCTCGAGATATGTGAAGTGTGTTTCAAGACATACAAACTTCAAAGCTAAAAACCTATAGTAATTGACCCATGTCTTTAGACATAAGCCCTTTTGTCTCGAGACATGCACTCACTTGTCTGGAGATAAGACAACATCGAAGCTAAATTTCTACAGTGCTATGGTAATGTCTTGAAACAAGTAGGCCTTGGTCTCGAGACATGGACCTACAACTGAAAATTTTTATTCGAATTAAATAAGACTCGAAACAAATTGTGTATGCAATTAATCTTTATCAATAGTCTAGTTATGTTCCCAAAAGTGTAATAAAATCTTGAAATTAATATTAAAAGTTCAATTTAAAAGTATTTGAAATCATAAATATATATTTAATATTAAATGTAACATTCGTTACTCGAGTTCACTGGAGTAAGAGGTGTTGTAATTTATGAAGTAAATCCCTTGAAATAGTAACAGTGGCAGGTGCTTTGGAGTTCTCTACATAATTTATTTCCCAAGCAATGATGATGGATTCAAGAAATCTTATCATCCTTGCAGTTAGTCTTATTCTCAAACTTAGTGTTGAATTCTGAAAATTTCTATAACGTCACTGTAACACCCCTAACCCGTAACCATCACTGATCTAGGGTTAAGAAGCGTTACCGGACATAACGGAACTTTTACGACTATTTCACAACATATAATACATCATCATCATACCATAGCAAATTATAAACATAAAGTCCCTTAAATAGGTCTACGAGGCCTTAAACATGCATTAGAAAGGGGTGGGGACTAAACCGAGCACATACAAAATTTTTCTGACAATCAAACATTTTTCAAAGTTACAGAGGTCACATACCCGTGTGGGCAAGCCGTGTGCCTCACACGCCATCAGACACACCCGTGTGTCCAAGCCATGGCAAAATACAGCATACCTACTGACTTGTCCACACGGCCAAAGACACGCTCGTGTGCTTGACCCGTGGGCAACACTAACTTAATTCACACGACCTGTCACACGCCCGTGTGTCTGGCCCGTGTGCGAGACTGACTTATTTCAAATTACAAGCTTAAGAGACACGGTCGAGACACACGCCCGTGTGCTCAACCATGTGGGCAAATATAGGCCATTTGCAAGGCCAATTTGCCACCAAAAATTTGGGTCAAACCTATAAGCATCAAACCAATCCAATTTTCTACTCCAAAAGCATACACAACATACTAAAACATGCACAATTTGACTCTTAATAACATCTTTCATTTCCAAATACAAATTCTAACTCAAATGTACTAATTCCAAACACCAACTTCACATCAAAGACATATAGATCATACATCTATTTAATTCAATTCAGTTCATAGCATTTCTCATATTATGTATTTCCATATCAACCATGAAACTTACCTGAAGTTGACCATTTCATTAGGCCAACCATTAACACATCAAACCATACCAAATTGTGCATCACTTAGCATGAACTACTCATCCATAAACACATTCATTAACAAGCCAAATCACATGGTTATTTATACACATCTCAGAACATATTCTCTATTACGTCTAGTCTATACATGCCATACTTAAATATTTATATTCAAAAGGTACCAAAATATAGTTCGATAGTGTGGTGATGATCCTCGACGATCCCCGAGCTCCACGTAGCTTTAATAATCTATAAACAATCAAATAAACATACGCACAAAGTAAGTTATCATAGCTTAGTAAGCCATAAGCAAATAATGAGCAATTAAACATTTGCATTAAATCAACTAGCCAAATCAAACAAACCATAACCAAATGTACATTTATTATGTTTACAACTCAAGTATTACCACATTTACCATGACATTTTAATATTAATGGCCAAATGCACATATACTCATAATCACATGCAAATTTCTCTTCTATCATGCCTAATTCATATATTCATCTTAAACACATAAACTTACCTTACTTTCATATTCATATATCATAGCACGTACTTGAACCTTTTAGTTCATTTTCACATCGGATCTCATCTCGGCAATGCCCGTTGAACCATTCAAAATTAATAAGGATACTCAGATAGTCAGAAGCCCGTACAATACCAACGTCCCAGACGTGGTCTTACATGTAATCACATATCGAAGCCACTGTCCTAGACAGGGTCTTACACGAATCAAATACGATGCCAATGTCCCAGACATGGTCTTACACGTAAACACAAGTCGATGCCAATGTCCCAGACGTGGTCTTACACGAAAACACATATCAGAATCCTATGTCATGACATATGTATCCTAACTATTCTTAAGGTTCGTACAGGGCTTCCGGACGTCTTATCTCGATCATTTCAGGCTCGTAAATATTGCCCCCATACTCAATTCATTCATTTACATAATAATAATTTGATACGGCACTATTAAAATAGATACAGAAGAATTTAACAACATTTATTTACTTATAAACTTACCTCGTACAAATATGAACAGATGAAAACGATTACTCGACAACTTTTGACTTCCCCCGATCTAAATCTGATTTCTTTCGTTCTTGATCTAAATAAATTCAAATTTAACTAATTTAAATCACAAATTCATTCAATTTAATCCATAAGCACATAATTAGACCTTTTTACACTTTAGCCCTTAAAATTTCACACATTTACAATTTAGTCCTTATTTCACAAAACACAAAACATTCAAAATTTAACCACACTATAGCTTGGCCGAATATTCATGTAGCTCATATAAGTCCACATATTTCATTTATTTCATATTTTAGTCCCTCAAAATATTATTTTCACAATTTAGCCCAAATTACTCAAATTTATCAAAAATCCAAAGACAAAATATATTAATCTATCACATATCTTTTATATTTCATCATCAAACAACAAAAATCACAAGCTATCATAAATGGAAAAACACAAAATCATTGTCAAATTCAAAAATTAACGCATGGGCTTTGTAGTTCTCGAAGCAACGATCTAAAAAACGTAAAAATTATCAAAAACCGAAACAAAAACATACCTAAATTAAAGCTTCCAATGACCGAACCCTAGAACTCTTTTCTTCTTTTCTTTCTCTTTTAATTTTTGGCATAAAATATGAATGAATGCATGGCTTTTTAATTTTGTTTTATTTTATTACAAAGTAATATACCTTTTTACAAATTTAACCTTAGTATTTTAATTAGAAAACCATATATAATAAGCCCTTAACCGTCCATCCCTTGATTTAATGGCTAAATTACAACATAAGGACTCAATAATTAACTCATCAAAGCAAATAAACACTTTAACAATTAATATGCCACTTTTACATTTTACGCGATTAAGTCCTTTTATCAAATTAAGCACTCAAACGGATAAATTAATTCACGAAAATTTCACACATATCAATTTGCATACTATAAGCACAAAAAATAATATTAAAATATTTTTTGATTCGAATTTGTGGTCCCGAAATTACTGTTTCGATTAGGTCTAAACCGGACTATTACGGTCACTTAGGCAATAAGTAAAAGATGGGTTAAAAAGTTTAAATGTTAAGTTTCGACTGGGATCTCCAATCAAATGACAAAGGCTGCATCTATGTTAAGTTTTACATTACATGATAAACATAACAACAACGAAAAAGAAAAAAAAAGTTTGGTAATTAGTACTTTGACAAGTAGGCTTTCCTACTCTTATTTTGGTATAAAACAAAACAAACATTTTTCATTTTCAGACTGTAATTAACTACTGTTTGTTAGGCTACCTGAAAATCCCAAATTTTCTAGTACTAATAATACATTGTGAATGAATACGATAGAATCTAAGGTGGATTTCATTTCACTTGTCACTTGTTGGATGTGAATGACATTTTTCTTCATACCCTTCATTGGATTTAGATCATACATGTATTATTGAACTAAGGAGCCACTGTATGAACCATTATATTTTTATAATTTAAGTTTCATTAAACACTTTTCGGGATTTATTAAACTCTATAAGTAGAGACACATGTTAATTTTTTAAGATTACTTATAGAATAAAAATATATATTATCAATATACCAAATACTAAATCGAAAGGCTTACATCTATAAACACCAAGTGAAATCAAAATCAGTGTCATTTAGGCCCATTTGGTAGAGGACTAGGCTCAAAAATTTGAAGCCCGGCACTTGTTCTCTTCTCTCTCAAATTTTATACTCCCTACCATTTTAAAAGATTCTTTGGCTTTAAAACTTTGTTTTAAAATAAACTTTTAAATTTACGTGTGGCCTTCAAAAATGGTAAATTTAGGTTAGATTTTTTTTAATTTAAAAATTAATATAATGCTAATTTTTTTTTAAAAAAATTATAACCATTTGATCATGTCACGTCAAAAATTATAAAATTGTACTAGTAATCTATAACCTATTAAATAAAAAATTGTACTAGTTACCTGAAATCTAATAAACCGGTTATTGAATACATTGTTTTTCTGCAACAGTCCGATTTTAGCTAAATCGGAACAGTGGTTTCGGAACCACAAGATCGGAAATTTTTTTTTAATATTATTTTTGGTGTTTATAGCATGTGATTATATATGTGTGAAAGTTTCGTGATTTAATTTTATCAATTGGATGTCTAATTTGATAAAATGACTAAATCGCGTAAAATGCAAAAGTTGCATTCTAATTGTTTAAATGCTTATTTGCTATGAATAATTAAATGTGAAGTCCTTATGTTGTGAATAGACCATGGATAGTGGGAATTGACATGAATAGCCATCCATTATATGTTTTATTAATGTTTAAACAAAGGTTAATTAAGTAATTTGTGATTTAAGTTTAATTAAATTAAAACAAAACAAAATGGTGGCCATGTATCATTTTTTTTTTGCACCGAATATTGAAGAAAAAGAAAGCTATCCTCAAGCTTTAGGGTTCGGCACCTTTATTTCTTAATTAAGATCCAGAACAAAAGAAATCAGATTTAGATTGGGGAAAATCAAAAGTTATCCAATAGTCAATCCAATCTGTTTATCCCTAATATGAGGTAAGTTCATATGCAAATAAATGTCTTTAAATTGAATTATAAGTATTTATTTATCATTAAGTTGTATTGAATACCAAATGATCGAATACGAGCAAGTATCGACAGGGTTACGACGTTCGAAAAAACCCGTACGAACCTTAGGAATAGTATAGGATACAAATGTCATGACATTAGTTTACCGAGATATGGTTACGTGTAAGACCATGTTTGGGACATTGACATTGTTATATGATTTTGTATAAGACCCTGTGTGGGACAGTGGCATCGATATGTGATAACATGTAAGACCATATGCGGGATATGGCATTGTATGAGTTATATGTGATTTATGATTATCCTTAATGATTCTGAATGGTTCAACGGGAAAAGTCAAGTCGAGAAAGAATGTGTGAATGAGTTAAATAGCTCAGGTACGTATGAGATTCATACGAGTTTTGAAAGGGAAGTATTTGATGAATTCACTTATGATATTGAATATGTGTACAATAGGAAAGGTTTGTGAACTTTTGTTTACTTATTCATGTGGTATTTTTATTTGTATATGGCTTACTAAGCTTTTAATGCTTACTTTGTGTATTCTTCCCTTGTTTTATAGATAATCTAAGCTAACTCGGATTCGGGGATCATCAGGAACATCGTCACACTATCGATCAACTTGTTGGTACTTTTGATGCTTTGTAAATATAGTATATGGCATGTATAGGCTAGTGATATGATGATGTGTTTTGAGATATGATATTAGCCATGAGATTTGGCTCATGAATGATGTAAATGTTGATGTGTATTTGGCCATTTAAGTTGGCTTAAATCATAAGATTGATGAGTGACATATGATGTATATATTGCTTTGTATTTTGGCATGTTTGGGATGGTTGTTGTGATGGTTATATGGTTGTTCAATTAGCTAGTTGTCAATTGGTGTATTATTGCTTGAAAAATGTCATGTTGTGGCTTGATTTTAAGATGATGATTTGGTATATTTTATGACATGAACTAATTGATAAGATTATGAGAAAAATGCATAAAGAAGATAGGTGAAATTGTTGGTAATGGCATATTGTTTTAGTATGTTTTGGATTATGATTTGAATAGTGAAATGGATGGACTTTAAATGGCTTGATTTGTATAAGAAAAAGCATGTTTTGGTTGCCTATAAATGTGTTGAAATGGTATTATTTTGGTTGTTTAGGTGAGCATGAGAAAGGGTGGCAAATTGGCCTTGCCAATGGCCTATTCTTGTCCACACGGGCAGAGACACAAGCGTGTGTCTCAACCGTGTGTGATACACAATCATACTACACAACCGTGTGTCCCCGGGTGTTGAGATTAAATTGAAGTCAATATGCTCCACATGGCCCCACACACGGGCGTATGACCGACTGTGTGGTACAAGTCAATATACCCCCTAAATGGCACACGGCCTAGCACACGGGCATGTGACTTGGTCATGTTGCATAAGTCAATAAACCCTACAAGATTGGCACGACCTAGCACACGGCCTGACACACAGGCGTGTGTGGCCATTTCGAAGGGCACAGAGGCGTGTGATCAGCCCTGTGACCGAAGTCAGTATGTATGCCCTGTTTTTACACGGCTTGGGACATGGGCGTGTCTGGAGCCGTGTGAGGCACACGGCCTATTCACACGGGCGTGTGACCCTTGTATGTTTGAAAAATTTCTAAATTTTTGAGAATTTTCGTATGTTATTGGTTTAGTCCTAAACCATTTCTAAAGCATGTTTAAATCCTCATAAGCCCTTATAAGGAACAATGTGTTTATAATTAAATGGTGTTTGAGAATAGATGCATTAATGTAAGTTGTATGTTGTGATTTGATAAGTAATGCCTCGTAATCTATTCCGGCAACGGATACGCGTTAAGGGTGGTACATTTTCACTGCAAATCAATCTCTCCTTTTTAGTGTTGAAACTAATTTAATCGATTAAAAGATACTCATTTTTCTCTCTTTTTATTTCAAGGATCGATTTTAAAAAACTCACAAATTCCCACAACAATAAGATCTTTATATAGATGCCACCGAAAAAAAAAGTATATTTATAATTTAACTCTTCTAAAATTGTAATGTTAAATAATATAATAATATTTATATTTAAACCTTTTAGGAAAATATACTTCAATTATTTTCCTAACATATATTTTTACTTCGCCGCCTCAAATCTATCACCACTGCACTTTTACACAAAGGTAAAAATTCGCACTATTATTTTCACAACCAAATTGGATCAATCAGAACATTTCACAACCAAATTGGATCAATCAAAACATCGACCCAAAATAAAAAAAATACTCAAATCAATCGAACGAGCCAGATGGAGATTGATGGAAGCTCCAATTAACCTTTTCTCTTGATTTTTATAGCACCCCAAACCCGGCCTAAACGTTATAGTCGTATCTAACAATTGTCACACGATAGCGTTTTGAAACCTCATCGTTACGATGAAAACATTCCATGTTATTATCTTTAGTAAATCTTTGTTAGAACTTAAGAAGTCTTTATTCATTTAAATTATTTGTTTTGAAACATCCTTTGTTATGGGAGCTTTAATAAAACAATCTCGGTGATCATGCGTTCAGAAATTATTTTAACTTTTTGAAACCCGAATTTCCTACGACCACCAGGTATAAATTCATAAGTAAAATAAATAAATAAATAAAAACACAAATTTAAAATCAAAGTCCCAGAGAGTCCTTAAATTACAACCCAAATAATCAATAATAATCAAATCATAAATCGTAAATTGAAAACCATAAAGTCCAAAAATTACTATAGGCACCGCTGAGTCCTCCGTTGCACCGATCCGTCTATGTCTAGGAATTACCTATGCACATTAAACAAAAAAAGTGAGTTTACGTAAACTTAGTGTGTAATCCTGCAGAAACAAACAATCAGTATTCACAGTGCACAGTTAAACAGTCTTGGGCCTAAACCCTTTTAGTATCAGTGACAACTTAGGCCTTAGCCCATCTCAGTACAGTGTCAAAATACAGTAAGGCCTTATCGCATCACAGTAGCAGTAACAGTAACAGTTATACAATAACAAAATTTATCCAACCAACCTCTACACGCCATCTCCATCCAACCCTACACTCCATTTGGAGATATAATCAACCCACCCATCCCTACACTCTAAGTAGTATCAAATGCAGCACAACACAGTAATTTACAACTGAGATGCCAGTAAATTAGGCTTAAAGCCTTTCAATACACTTCCTCCGAATAACAACCATCAACTCAATGCAATGCAACATACAATGGATGACATGCTATTATGCAATTTCAGTACATATATTCAATTCAGATATTAACATGCCCAATACAAATATCATTCAGTCAATTCATTCATTTAGGGGTTTAAGTAGCGCTTACCGACCCTACAGTAGGTTCACAGTCGCCTTGGGCAACCCGTACAACCTTAAAAACATTTTGGTAAAAATGAGCCCACACGCTCATGTGATCTACCCGTATGTGTCCACACGCTCGTGTAGCCCACTCGGCCCAAATTGGTTTTGGTCGTGTAATCCATTTTTAAAATAACCCATGCTAGCTCAATACTCGTATATGTTTTTACTATTTACTTATATGTTCATTTAAAGTTGTTTACTTGAGTAATTATCACTAAATTAATTATATCTTGAATTACAGAATTTCAAATTGAGATCCGCTTGATGTTTTTGAAACTAGACTTAAATATCTTTCTACCATAAAATTTTAAGAATTTATAGTTTATCAATTAAGTACAGTAAAATCTTTAAAGTTATCCCTATTCTGCTATTTGACAGCTTCATCCTTTCCTTACAAAAAATTATTTCTCTTAATACGAAATTTAAATTATGTTTCCATTGTTTCTCTTGAAAATACTCATTAAATACTTAAACATATAAATTTAAGCCCCTAATTATTTTTTTACAATTTTTTATAATTTTCTTAAGTTAGAACAGGGAAACCTGAAATTATTCTGATCTTGTCTCACAAAATTTATTATATCTCATGATTTATAATTCCATTGCTTACACTATTTCTTCCATAAAAAACTAGACTTAATAAAATTTAATTTCATATTTTATTCAACCTCTAACTCAATTCTCACTATTTTTTATGATTTTTCAAAGTTAGACTCATTAAAGATTTAAACATATAAATTTAACCCCCTAATTATTTTTTTACAATTTTTTATGATTTTTCTAAGTCAGAACAGGGAAACCTAAAATCATTCTGATCTTGTCTCACAAAATTTATTATATCTCATTATTTACAATTTCATTGCTTATACTGTTTCTTCCATAAAAAACTAGACTTAATAAAATTTAATTTCATATTTTATTCAACCTCTAACTCAATTCTCACTATTTTTGATGATTTTTCAAAGTTAGACTATTACTGCTGTCCAAAATTATTTTAGTGCAAAATGTTAATTTTCAAATTTCTAATACCCTTATTTCCTTTCTCTACAATTTTTCGCATCATTTTCTCTTATTTCTCTTATTTCTAGACAGTAAGCAATCTCAACTTTTCAAAGAATCCCATTTTCTACGTTTTGGGTACACACCTGGTATCGTTTCCGATGCTTAAGCACTCTTAAGCCTCCAGAACTTAAAAATCGACCAATATATCTCCAGATTAATCAATTAATTCGTTTTTAATCAACCAATTTCGGAAACAACTCGACTAAAAACCTTGCAAAAGCCTTACATCGCTTGAGTATCCACGACTTCGCACAATTACAGCGTCGATTCAAAACCACCAGCCCCTTAATTAACTCCTAAACACCAAGAAGGAATCCCCTTTTAGAGATTAACCAAGAACGATTAACAATAGACAAAATCGTTACTTACCGAACACGCGCAACCAACGATGAACAACCGAATCAATTGCAAGAAAAAAGAAACGAAAGGAAAGGAAAAGAATAATGAAAATTTCAGCAGCAACTAGGGAAAAAACCGACAGAAGAGGAAAAAAGGACGAAGAAGAAAACATCAGAAAAAGTTTGAAGAATTGAAGAGAAAATCGAAACTCTACTCTTTTTTTCTTATTGCATCAAAAAGATAATTAGATTATTTTCTGATAACCTCTCCCCAATTATCTCCTAAAATTACTCACTATTAAACCACTAAAACACAACTACTCAAAATTTTGCCCCAATACAACTCTTAGCCAAAATTAGAGAAAAAATATTGTCTCCACGCCACTATAGAGAATTGAACACAGAACCTCCAACACTCCAACACTTCACTTAACCACTAAACCAATAGACTCATTCTATTATATACTTATTAACAATTAAATAGAAGCCTATTGACCAAAGATTGGGCTTTATTCATAAAAATATCAAAATTTACCTAGGTCATGGCTTGAACTTAAGACCTCTCACACACTCTCAGAACTCTTAACCACTGAAGCATATACAGATTTGTGTCAACATCCGCAAAAACAAAAATTTAAATTTTGAGACGTTACAACTCTACCCCTAAAATAAAATTTCGTCATCAAAATTTACCTAATCAGAATAGATGAGGATACTGCTGATGCAACGCATCCTTAGGCTCCAATGTGGCATCATCAGGCTCCAATGTGGCCTCCTCAGTGCTATGATTACACCATATAACCTTCACTAAAGGGATAGACTTCCTCTTCAGAACCTTTACGTCACGATCTAGAATCTAGACAGGTACCTCCTCAAAGGTCAAGTCTGGCCTAGTCTCAATCTCCTCAACATGGACAATATAAGTAGGATTAGAGTGGTAGCGCCTCAAAATAAAAACATGAAACACGTCATGAATACAATCCAACTCCGAAAGTAACTCCAACTGATAAGCAACCGGTCTCACTCGCTTCAACATACGATAAGGACCAATAAACCTAAAGCTTAACTTACCCTTACGACCAAACCTTAGTATTCTTTTCCATGACGAAACCTTGAGAAAGATGAAATCCTCCACAAAATACTCAATCTCACGCTTCTTCAAATTCGCATAAAATTTCTGCATGTCAAAAATCATTTTCAAACGATCCCCAATCACTCTAACTTTATCCTCTATCTCAGAAACCAACTTAAGACCCAAAACACGTTGCTTGCCCAATTCAATCCAACATAAAGGAGTGCGATACTTACGACCATATAGTGCCTCATAAGGTGCCATCTGGATGCTAAACTAGGATTTATTATTATAAGCAAACTCCGCTAACAGTAAATAATCCTCCCAACTGCCTCAGAAATTAATAGCACAGCTTATCAACAAATTCTCCAGTATCTGAATCACCCTCTCTGATTGACCATCAATCTGAAGATGGAACGCAGTACTGAAGTCCAATTTTGAACCCAGAGCCTTATTCAATTTTCCCCAAAATTGAGACGTGAAACGAGGATCCCTATTAGAGACGATCGAAATCGGTACCCCATGAAGTCCCACTATATCCGAATATAAAACTTCGCCAACTTCTGCAGAGAATAATCAATACGAACCAATATAAAGTGTGCTGACTTAGTCAATCGATCTACAATGACCTAAATAGAATCTTTCTTACTGGGTGTCTAAGGTAACTCACTAATAAAGTCCATCGTCACATGTTCCTACTTCTAAAGGGAAATATTATAGTTGTAGCAAACCCGAAGACAATTGATGCTCAGCCTTAACCTGCTGGCATGTCAGACATATAGCCACCAAGTCAGTAACCTATCGCTTCAATCCTAGCCACCAATATAATTCTCGGAGATTTCGGTACATTTTATTTTCACCAGGATGCATAGTTTAAGGGTTATTTTGCGCCCTCTAAGTATAGACTGTCTCAAATCAATATTATTCGAAACACAGATTCATCCACGAAAACAGAGTACCTCATGACTATTCAGTCCAAAATCCGTAATGCTATCACTTTCAATCTGTCGGAACCGAAGACTTAAAGACACGTCCTCCAACTGCTTACCCTTAATCTGCTCAGTGCATGTCGGCTTATCCTAAAACTCAGCTAATAAGCTACGATCATCAAATAAGCTTAGGTAAGTAAACATTGCCCTCAAATCAATCATAACACTACAGCTCTGTGCATCGGCCACCACATTGGCCTTACCAAGATGGTATTCAATGGTGCAATCGTAGTCCTTAAACAGCTCAATCCATCTACGCTGCCTAAGATTCAGCTCCCTCTGAGTAAGGAGACACTTGAGGCTTTTGTGATCAATGTAGATGATACACTTCTCACCGTACAAATAATGCCTACAGTTCTCTTCCAACACTCGCCTTGATGGCGTCTACCACAATTAGTACATGACTACAATTCAGTAGCAGCAACATGGGATCCAACTCTAACTGGCCCATCAGCTCTGACCTTTTTTGTAAGCCTCTATACAAAACTCGAAGGCTCCAAACCCCTCTTATTCTTACCTCTCTATCGAGGTTTTGGCGCTTAGTGCGCTTAACCTCCTTGGTGATCTTTACATTTTCGATCAAGGCAAAAAAATCTCGTTCCCTCTGCGGAGCTATTAAAACCCTCATGTTATCCCTAGGGCCATATTCAAAGCGAACACATCGCTCATACTCCGATGCTACCATACCTCGCGCATAGCGGCTCAGTCTTAAAAACTCAGCCTCATACTCGGTCACTAATCGATCTCCCTATGCCAAATTCAGAAACTCTCTCCTACGGGCGTCTACATAATTGGCTCTCACATATTTTTCCTGAAAGGCAGTCTTAAAGAATTCTCAGGTTAAACATTCGGAGTGAGTGCCCTCCTTAACAGTAAGCCACCACTAATAAGCATAATCTCACAACAATGAAACTGCACCCTTTAATTCCTGCTCAGGAATGCAAACTAAATCATCCATAATCCTCTTCGTTGCTTCAATCCAGTACTTAGTCACATTAAGGGCAACTCCAGTGACACCCCTGAAGAGCTCAACTCCATTAACCGACTCTCGGCCCCCAAATCCAGTATTTGGCCCAGCGACCCTCTTCAAAACCCTTAGCATAGCTTGGACAATGCGTCGTCCCCAACCATTCGATCTTGAGACCCAATCTCAATAGCAGGCGACACTGACATCTCACTCGTATCCAAATTCAGTCCAGTGAAAAGGACTCAGCTCGAGCTCCTCAGTGGCTCTACCTCAGCCTCTAATACCCCGCCCGCAGATACCTCGTGCATTCATTTTCCAATCACGTTTATCTGTATTAATAGTTTTATGAATCAGTTACAGTTCCAGTTTTTATTAACAAATGTTATATGTAAAATAGTATCGATTATTCAAAGTTCATTTTCGTAAATCACAGTCTCACTACAGTTTTCAATTTCTCTACAATTTTCAATATACACTAACTAGAGTGTTTTCAGTACAATTTACTATCTATAGTAGTTTCAGAATATACTATCAATAACAGTTTCAGTTTAAAACAAATCACAGTTCAGAATACTTACAGGATCGACGCCAGAGACTCGGTGTACCACTTACTCAGTGAAAACATTTCAAATCAGCAGGCCCATTCTATTATATACTTATCAACAATTAAATAAAAGCCTATTGACCAAAGATTGGACTTTATTAATAAAAATAGCAAAATTTGCCCAAGTCATTACTTGAACTTGGGACCTCTCACACACTGAAGTAGATACAAATTTGTGCTATACATCCGCAAAAACAAAAATTTAAATTTTAGGGCGTTACAATTTTTCTAATAATTTATTCTATTAAACCAAAAAAATCAATGAATAAAAAAGAAAAACCTACTTTTAACTGACATTTGAAAACAATATCTAATAAACCATATAAATGTTTAAAAATTGAGACTCGTTAAGTAGACAAAAAGAATTTATGGATAGATTAATGAGTGACGAAAAGGATAAGCACGTCATTATCTTCACGATGTGGTTAAAAGCAATTGAGACTTTCGAATAGATATCTTATTCATGTTTATTAGAGGAATAAAATAAAATATTTTTATCTAATGTGTGCCCTCTTCCTCAGAAAGATAGCAGTACTAAATAAACTAATAAATTCAACCAAAAAAACATCACATTCCAACCAGGCCAACAGAGAAGACACATTAAATCTTTACTTGAGTGGAATAAACCTGGATGAACGGGTGACACCAATACCAGGCCTTTCGTGCTTGACAAGCTTATAAGAGATTGAGAATTCAGCCAAGTAATTGCTGATCATTTAAGGCTTGATTTCCACTTGATTGAAGGTCTTTCCATTGTAAACACCAATGATACTACCAATCATTTCAGGAATTATAATCATGTTGCGGAGATGTGTCCTAACAGGCTCCAGCTTCTCTCCGGGTGGTGCTTTCCGCTTCTGTTTCAACATAGCAGAATAACACTATCAATATAAAGACTTATCTACATTTACTTTGGTCATCATCATCAAGAAATAAAATAGTTAAAAGGAAATTTGTAATAAATAGAAGATATCAGTTAAATACCCCAATGTAGTTAGTGCTATATATACTTCAAAGGCAGCATATCATAGATCTCAAGCAACAAAGATTCTATAGATGATAACTAAAGAAGGGCAGAGGAGTCAAATTCTACACAGTTCATGTAGGTTTGCTCTGACATAAAGGAGAAGAGAAATTATGTTACAAAACCGAATCAGCGCAACTCCTGTCACAAAAGCTAATTAATTTACACAATGCATAACACCATCAAACTTTTCAGAGACTAGCAAAAAATGTTGACCTGTTTACCAACCTTTTTGGTCAAAATCAACATAAAAAAAGGAGTTAAAAAAACTGACTTAACAGTCTATTAGAATTATCATCAACCATTTATACATGACTGCAGTAAACAAGTGAGCATGCGCATATACTAAAAATATGAGATCATCAGTTTCCCATATTGCTCGTACAACAGACAACCCTATCATTCAAACAAATCAATAAAGCCATCCTAGAGGGAAAAAGCAAATACATTGTTCTTTTTTTATGGTAATGTGTCCCTATATGGAGTTAAGTACAGAAATACCAGTTTCCCACTTGAGCTATTTCAACAAAGTAGATATCAAAATTCAAAACTCCCTAAGTTCAGTAGAAGCATTCTAAACTGTAGATGATCATCAGTACCTTCACCTATATCTATTGAAGCATATGAACAGAACATACATACTCAACCAGCTACATCATTACATTAAAGAAAAAAAATTATGAAAAATTCAACAAAGTCCTAGATATTTTTCGTATATACTCTCAAGGTAAAAATAATTAAAAAAAAAAAAAAAACCTTCTCTGTAATAAGATATTTTTACAAAAAGGCAAAAAGATGGGCAATGAAACACTCACAGCCTTGCACAATTTATTAATCAGAGCCATTGGCTTCCTCTTCAAACCTTTCTGGAACATAAAATAGAATAAATAAACTATCTTAATTTACAAATTAAAAACTATAAAAACATTCTATAAGAAAAAGCAATAAAAACAAGCTTAAAGAAGCAAAAGAATTAACATGATAGTATAATAACGAGAGATAACCTTTGGCGAGCACGAGCGGGAAAGAGCTTGACGAGTTCATCGGTGGACATATCCAATAAAGCATCGAGATCGACACCTCTGAAACTGAACTTGTTAAACGTTCTCTTCTTCGGCCCCCCTGGAGCAGCAACATCGCCTTCCACATCCGCCTAAACAAAGATGAACAAAAAAAATCCAGAAATACAACATCGTCAGTGAAGTGTTTGGATCGCGAGAAATTTTAAGAAAACAATCTGGAAGAAGAAGCAAAATTCAAAGTAAAGCAAGGTAAGAGTAAAAAACGGCGAGACCATGGCAAGAGATGAATCAGTAAACAGCACCAAAAAGTCCCAAGGCAGGGGAGCGAGCGAGAGAGTGTCTGCGGTTTCTAGGGTTCGAAAATTACTGTGTGACAATTTAATAATGGCACCCGAAATGGAGACGGGCTTTTTTCGAGTGACTCGGCTTGGATCCGAGTTGATTTGGTTCGACAAACCGAAACCATCTCTTTACCACTTTTTGGGAGCATACGACAAACAAAACATATGAAGCTCAAAAAATGAAATCTAGGAAAATAAAGATCATGTTCGGCTTTAATACCCACGGCTCAATCTTTGTTCCGATCCAATAGTTCTTAAAATTTAACCTTCCCTTGAGTCATACATGTTTTCTAGTTTTGACAAATAAACATTTTTTTCAAAGGGTATGTTTATTTGCCAATAAAATATTTTTCAAAAAATTATTTACTTTTCTGGAAAATGATTGACTGAAAATATTTTCTGGTGTTTGGATGAATTTGTGTAAAATATTTTCTGTTCGGAAAAGTTATTTTTACATATATTAATAAATTTATATATATTAATAATTTTTTATATTTTAAATTATTTTTACATATATTGCAATGATGATTTATTTATAAATAAATAAATCAATTTAAATATATAATAATACTCAATTATTAAGCTACAATATTAACCGTCATAAATTGAAAACAACCAAAGTCAAATAAATTATTTGTAATTGTGTTAAAAAAATAAAAAACAAGGATTGAATAATTATAAATTAGCTTCCAAACCACAATTAATACTAGAAATTAATAATATTATCTAAATGCATAATTAGTAATACACCACATAATAACACCACACTCTAGCTCAAAGATCAATTGAGCCATCACTTCCACCCCAATCCATTTCACAATCCATAGCAACGGCTTTTTGAGCTTTGCCATTGTGCATTTCATCCATGATTGAACCTGACATAGTGACTTTAGATTCTATACAAGGTGTGATCTTTGTTCCCCGAATACATTGAATGAGATTGAAATCGCTCCTTTAATTCAACAATCACAGATCTGACCTGAAAATGTCTTTGCCAGAAGAAAGCAAACAAAATGAGAAGCTGAAGAAGACAAAATTTGCAGTGCAAAAATCATAAAAGCTAATGGCGACTGAAAATAGCGCCACTTAAGTTATGAAGTTAAAAAAATTCCAAATCTTAGGCTGCATAAATAAAGGAAACTCATATCAATGTCAACTTTGAGTACTATGCACCTGAGAGTGATTCAACTGATGAATTGCCCAAGAGATAGAGCTGTTATGAGTGAAATTTTGTTAATAATTTCTTTGTCTAAATAATTGAAATGACAGTGCTACAAACTTGTGGAAACCATTATGCACTGTAACATTTAAGAGAACAGCTTAGTAGGATGCCATGATGCTGAAGAAAGTTAAATAGTGACATATCATAATAGTTGAGCAAGAACTATTGTCAGCTGTAACTATCACAAAAGGTTACAGAACTCCCAAAGATGTCTCAATAAGGCAAATTGATGTGTAAGAAAGCTACATAACTTTCATGAAATTCCAAATTCTAAACCTCAAATAGATTGGCCAGCAAAATTAAGAGCTTAGGAGTCAGGACCGGTCCAAATCAGGATTAGCTTACACAGAGTGCCAAAGCAACAAGATTATCAAATGTCCCTTTAAACAATCTCAATTTGCCTATTCAACTGATGCACAGCAAATAAACTACAATGACATATTATTATCAATATTCTCCACCTTCATGCACTAAATTAGATGATTGACAAAGAAACAAATGATTGAAGTATTCCTTCATAACATGTATCCGTCCAAATGGAACATATGAAGGTAAGGAAGGCACCCTACGCCATCTATTGTTGTCCTCACTACCATTGTTTTTTTCCTGTTAACTTGCCAGATCCTGGGTTTGATGCACCATTATCAGTGTCAGCAAATGGTTTAAGAGATATGCCATCAGTGCCCTCTTGAATTTCAAGAAACTGTGGTCCAACAACTACATCCTCAATTGGAGCAGCAGTTGTAGAGTCAGCTGCAGATGGTTCTATGGGATCAACTTGCTTTCCTCTGTATTTTTTAAATTGTCTTCTAACACCTTCTAGTGGAACAAGTTTTGAAAGTCTCCAAAAGGGACCCTGGACAAGGCCTACACCTATAACCAAGTTTTGAAAATGTGATACACTTGACATGAACCTTTTCACTTTCTTTTGATGATCATGTAGTCTATGTAGGCATGTGTGTACTTCTAATATGAAAGATTACATGTGTGTACTTCCCAAAGCTCCAGTTCAGAATTCCGTGAAAACCCAACACTTCATAATTTTTATTTCTATCAAAAAAAGAACAGAAAAAACCCTCCATACTAAGGTGTCGATATACAATTTCTAAAGCAACTAAGGAATAAACACATCAAAATCCAATGTATAGAAGCATTAGAGTAAGTTTAATAACTGTGAACAAAGTTTTATGTATTGATTACCCTGTCAAAAAGTCTTTATAAATTTGGAAAATCTTATACTTCACCTCTTCTTTTAATTTCTTCTTTCTTCACCTTCCATTCCTGCAAAAAAAAAATGAGGAGCTTCAGAAAGTAGTCATATAGAATATAACCAAAAAAGAGGTACAAAGCACCATTTTTAGCAGAGGAAATTCTGAACTTTGAGAAAAGATGAAGATAAAGTATACCTTTCTGACTTTGAATCCGCAAAATTCCCTAAAAATCTATAATGATTCCATATGGCAGTATGGGAAATCTTTGTTTCACAAAGCTTAATAGTCTAAAAAACTTAGTCGAATAAAGCCAAATGTTGATTCCCATAAACAAAGCCAACACTTTGCCGGAACAAGAACACTCATAGTCTCATAAACAATTTGTTGCAATTGATTGAAACATAACTCAAAAAAGAAAGAAATGAAATGAAATATCTAAAAAATTATGCTAATCCCACTTCACAGACATGCAAACCAGCATTTCAATGCTCATGTGAATTTTAACTTTTCCCCCAACGCCTATCTCTTAAACCAATACTTCATAAAGAAAATTTCCCTAAAAAATCAGCAAAGCTTGATTCAGTAAATACAAGATTTTAGAAATCAGACATCCAAAATACAAAATCAAGAAAAATATAGTCAAAATACATGCAAACCCATCTCATAAATAAACGATCAAAAGATTAGAGAGAAATAGGACCTTGAGGTTTTGGGCTTTGGAGGATCGGGGTCGGAGGCCATCGGAAGTAGCACCGGAATTGAACGAGTGGGAGAGACGGAGTGGGAAGTGCAACTGATGAGACGTGAAGAAATTTTTGAAGTTGAGAGGATGAGAGTGTAGGGAAGGGAATGGAAAATGTCTTACTGATTCCAAATCGGTAAAACGTTTTCCAGAAATAAAGAAGGGATTTTACCCGTGTTTGGAAAATGTTTTCCTTTAGGAATTCATTTTCCACCAAACAAACGCAGGAAAATCCAGAAAATATTTTTCGGAAAACATTTTCCCCCAAACAAACAGACCCTTAATATTAAAAAATTGTAACATAATATATTAACTAATGATATAGTACGTTCATCAAATTGAGTAGATGTTGATTAGTTGTTGATTGGCATTGATAATTAATCAATAATTGACCGGTAAAAAATTATTAAAAATATTTAAAATCTGTAAAAATAAATTTAAAATAAAAATTTTGTAAGAATTAATAAAATGCTTGGAAAATTTTGACAAATGAACTAAATGTTGAATTAAAAATCAAGCATTGAATTCGTATATTAGAAGATAGTTTTAAGGAAAATTGAAAAAAATATTATAATTTTTACATTTTTTAGAATTCTTATGATTTTCACAAATTTTAAATAATCTTTTCAAGTTTAATCATTTTAAAAAATAATTTTTAATTTTTTTTTTACATTTTAAAAAGGTTACCTTTTTTACAAAACTTAAATATTTTAACAATTTTTAAAACTTTTTAATACTTTTATATTCTTTAAAAAAATTTAAAATTTTTAACTAATTTTTACATTTTTTCATTTTTAAATAATTTTAAAAATTTTTTAATTAGTCAACAAATGGTCAAAGTGAGTCAACAACAATCAACTTGGTCAACTTGCCACATCAGACCTACCATGTCATTGATGATGTGGCACATATTGATTGGCCAACTTTTTTTAATGCCATTAGCTTTTAGCCTTTAGGTACCAAAATGAGTAATGGTGCAAAGTTCTTGTATAAAAATAAGACAAAAAAATTTAGGTATCAAAGTGGGAAAGCAAGTATAATTCAAGGGCTAAATTGTGATTAAAACCTAAAATTTATAAAGCATTATTTTATGTCATGTTATTGTTATACCTATAGCTTAAGTACCTTCTACACATCCTATACATGGATTTTATACCTCGTGAAGAAAGCATCGTTGCGACGTCACTAAGGATAAATTATCAGACGGTATCTATTCTCATTAATGTTTCTAAGTCTCTAATGTCACCAACTTCAAAAATGATCACATAAAAACCATAACTTTTTTTAGAATTAAATTGGACTCTACCCATAAGGCAATTATGCAAAAGAAGACCAACTCTTGACCCTCTTTTGCCAAAAATACCTTATTTTCCAAAAGAAAAAGAAGAAGATCATCTACATAGCCTACACTTTGCTTAAATACTTTCCCAACTTAGAAAACCACCATCTATACTGACTCTCTACACTATCTACATTGTGAACCCCCAACATTGTCTCCACTACCATATAATGTGAGTATCAAGGCTCGAAATCAGGCTCATGAAAGTGATGGGCTCAAATTTCCTTAAGGCCTAATAACAGGGTTGAAGGCCAAGCAAATCCGAGCAAGATTGAACGGGACCATCCAAGACTTCGTTGCCAAGGCCCTAGATACATACACGACCGAAAAAGAAAATCAAGATTCACTTTCTTGTTTTCAAGAAAATCAAGAAACTGAATCTTGGTCCAATTTTGTTGTTTCGGACAATTTCAAGAATTAAGAAAATCAAGATTTCGAATCTTGGAAATCTTGGTCCAAGAAACCAAATCTTGCAGCCAAGGCTCATTAGATTTCACGTACGAGCTTGAAAGAGCCAATCTCGAGAACAAACGAATCACAAGACCGAGTTCTTAAAAATTTGGCCCATTAAGATGTCTACAAGCCCATCTTGAAGTTTGGAAAGTAATTTAATTGAATATTAGGCCAAATTATCAAAGTGGCCCAAATTGTAAAATAGTTAAACTTTAGGTCCAATTTATTTTAATAGGTGGATCATCATGTAAGAATTCAACCCAAGGAGCCCATTTAATTCCTTTGGCCGAATTCCCATTAAAAGTCCACACTTAGAATTAATTTTTTTATTTGATGAGTTGTCATGTTAGTTATCCCATCAGGGTTAGGAAAATTTATTTTAGGGGCCTATAAGTAGCATGGTCGTCCACCCTTATACATATACAATTGATTTTTGTTTTTTTAAGTTAATAATAATTCTCTTTGAATTTTTCTTCAAGAATTGCACTTGAGTTTCTTTTAGAAGTTGTTTTAACAATCTTTTAGGTTGTCGGAATCATCTTCAAGATCTTTTTCTTGCCAAGATATCTTTCTTGGAGCGGAAATTAGAGCTATTGAAAGGAGTTGTGGATTCTTAATGCTTCTAAGGCTTCTTAGGACGTCATATTCTCTTTTCTAGCCTTAATTTATCGTTTCTTGTTTATATTGATTTAGTTTTTGTTGTTTTGGCTTGCTGATTTTTATTTATTTTCGTTCTAGGTTAGAATTGCTCCAAGAGAGACGTTCTCTTATCTTATTCCATCAAGAAACACATCAAAATTGGGTGTTTTAATCTTTTCTTGCTATTTCAAACATTCTTGCACAAAACAGTTTGCTTTTGTCTTTAAAACCACTTCTAACAAGTCTGTTTTGTATTTTGTTTCTCCAGATCTGGTTGGGGCGTTTCTTGAGGTCCAATGATGGTTTCTTTCCATCAAAGAAACCCTAATTCATTCTCTATTGGACTCTTTACCAACAGTTTCATCTTTCTTTTGTTTTAATTTCATTTGACTCTCCTTTGTGACAACTAATATGTTTTCATTGTTTCTCGTTTCAATTTACGTTCGTCTAGAGATCTAGGTTACATCTACAACTTAGACAGGCTACGATCTTGTTCCGCAAGCGTGTCGTACCATTCTTTATCACCATGTATAACATAATTGTTTTAACAATTATTTTTATTAATTTAAAATATCCAACTGGGTATTTTTACCTTTGTTTTTATTAATTAAAAGGTTTAATTGAGTTTTTTTTAAATGCCTCGTTAACTCATGATATCAACTCAATTGAAAAAATTACTAAAAAACTATTTTATTTAAAAAGTAACAAATATTATTATAAAGTTGACTTTCTCTTTTATATTTTATATAAAGCTTATAAAAAAACAATTTAAACCTTTAATAAATCCACAGAAGGTGAGACTTGATCCTAATACATCAAAATCCTCAATTTTATCATTTCAATCAAAACTTCATTTATTTTCTACATAACATTTTAATAAAATATATTTTTACAAAAAAAAATTCACCCATTATTTTCACTCTCGTCATGAGTGTGCTATAATGTTGATGTCATAAAATGAGTAAATTTATAAACTTAACACGTAAAGTGCTATTCTCATAAGCTTCAATTCCTAAATTCTTCCTTTAAAGTTTTTGACTTTTTTGTAAAAATAATTTTTCATGTAACGTTGGTCTAATTGAGTTTTTAAATATTTGTTCGCTCAATTGAGTCATCAACATAACAAAAATTGGCGACAATCATTATTATTTTTACGATCAATACCTTAATTGGATAAAGTTATCTAGCATAAGAGAAACTTTTTTATTAATCACTAAGGCTCACTTATTGTGGAACACATTTCAAAAGAAAATCTTCGATGCATATTTGTATGCATCATAAATAGATTTGAAATTTTATTATTTTCTGTTTTGGAATTAATTGCATTTATGTCATTTTTTGTTGGAATAATGTGAGGTACTTAAACACACCATTTCATTAACAATCCATTGTTGGTGTTGAAAGACGATTATAAAATGAGCAAGACAAATTAGTTAAAACCTTTTGTTTTCTTATTTATTATCTATAAGGTTATAATAATGTTGTATTAAATTTTGGTTAGAAAATTTTATCACTTAAATAGTTAATTAAGTAAAAAGGATTAAACCGTAAATGTTGCAAAAGTCAATTGCTAATAGTTAAAAGTGTCAAATGGATATAGAAATTTTAATTGATGGACTTATGTGGTAATTAGACCATATGAACTTTTAGTGGACAGTTGGGACAAGGTATTACATGAAATTAAATTAAGTTTTAAATGGTAAATTTGTAATTAAATAATTAAGTAAAATTAAAACAAAAGGAAACCAACATGTTGTCATCTTCCATAAGCTCTCCACCGATTTTTTAAGAAGGAAAAAACACCATTTTTATAGCTTGAAGTTTGGATAGCTTGCAACCTTGCATGTAAGTTGGTTTTGATCCTGTTTTTAGTAAGTTTTATATTTTTGATATCGTTGTAGCTTAATCTAGCTAACCGAGGGTTAATTCGTGAAACTGTTAAATGTTAGATTATGCCAATGATGAGTTTGAAGTGTTTTTTTTTTTAGTTGAATGGTAAAAGTATAAGTTGGATATTTAAGTGGGATTGTTTTGTAAAGTCATTTTTGATGATTTTAATGTACAAGGATTAAATTGTGAAAATAGTAAAGTTGCATGGAAATTCTTTTGAAAACAAGATAAATATGGGCTGTAGAGAGACCCTAGGAAATTCGGGTAGCATGGATTGTAATTAAATGTGAGTAATTTGTAAGTTTCGAATTTAGGGACTAAATTACATAAAGGGAAAAATGTTGGGGTAATTTTGTAAATTGTTAGTAAAATGGCTTATATGCATAAATTTTATTATTAAGCTGTTTGAATCAATTAATTGAAAGAAATTATTATTTAGATCAAGAAACAAATCAATTGGACTTAAACCATGGAAAAGCTAAGTTAGCATAATAGTCGTCGGTATCATATTCGTAACAGTTTTTGTTTAGGTAAGTTCGTATGAGGTTTATTATAATATTTTTATTGATTTGAATTTAATTATTTTTGTGTTTGAGTATATATATAAGTTATTGTAAACATGGCGGAAGCGAGTAAGGTCATAGCTAAAAGATGATATGGCATCATGATGAAAACAAGTAAGACCATGGCTGAAAGATGCTATGGCATCATGACAGAAGTGAGTAATATCATGACTGAAAGACGCAATGGCATCATTGTAAATAGGACTACGACCATAGGTGAAAGACATTGCAACATCCTTTGATAGTTGTTTATTAGGTACTATGTACCAATGATGGAGTTCAATAAAGGAATAGTTAGTTTCTTTTTTGTATATGATTTATAATTAAATTGAAAGGTATGATATGTTTGATTATATGAACTTACTAAGCTTTATATAAGCTTACCACTTTTGGTTTTATTCTTGTAGATTGTCCGATCTGCATCGTAGATTGGATTAGTTTTGGAGATCACACTATCCGTTATCACTTCAGTAGCCTTTTTGTTCATTTTGGTCTGGTTATAAATGACATGTAAATTGGGCTTTGATATGTTAAAGTTAATAGGTATGTTGGTGATATTTTGGCCAATTGAGATGTAAATATGTATATGGATGTTTGGTAACTTGAATTGGTAGAATTTTATTGATGTTTCTTTTGATAAATTGTTGTGAAATGATAATTGTATTTTGGTAACTCATGAAACTTTGGTTTGGTTATATTGGCCTTTGAAAACTTTTTATAAATGGATTGTTTTTACATAAGGTATTTGGGATTTGGTTGAACGTTTGAATAATATTAACAAGTTGATTATGCCTTGGTTTGAATGATTGATGTTATGTTTGAATTGTGGTGCTAATGAGGGTATATTGGTTAGGTACACAAGTTGAGAGTGAATTGGTATGTTTTGACTCTTTTAGGCACATTTTGGATAGGTTTGATTGTTGGTTATTGCATTGCTTAAAGCCCAAGCATTTGAATATGAGTTAGCTTGATTTTGAAGGAAATTTTGGGCAAACACAGCCTGTGAGACGGGCTACTAGCCCTATTTTGAATTGCATATGGTCGAGCACACAGCCTGACGACATGGCTGCGTGACCCTATTTTCGAATTGTATATGCTTTGACCACATAGCCATGTCCCTGAGCCACACGGTTGTGTGATCTTGTTTACACTTCTTACTCAGAATTTCATAGAAGTTTAAATTTAATCGATATTTGATTTCGATTTGCTGTAAGCTCGAATTAGGTCCAAAATTGATTGAAAAACATGGAAATGATTGAATATGAATTATTTGATTGAATTTGATTGAAATTATGAAAAATGTCTAAACATTATTATTGTAATGCCTTATAGCTTGGGTCGGGCGACTAAACTGGGTATAGGGTGCTACAAGTATGGCTAATGTGTTACAAAATATTTGTTCAAACAAATTCAATAAATAGGCTTTTTTTATTACAGTATTGTTTTTTAAATGACTTCCCAAACTATGACACGTTTGGGAAATAATCCTCAAATATGTGTTTTTCAAAAAAACATGAATATTGACACTCATGAGTATTGAGGTTAGTATAAAATTCTTAAGTATCAATACCTACGAGTGTACGTGTTAGTGTAATATTCAAATATTGCTTTTTTTGGGATTAAAGAGGAGTGAATGATAGTGAATATTGTCTAACACCCATGAGTGTCCATGTTAGTGTAAAATTCAAATAAAATGAATTTTGAACTTTTTGGAATTAACGAGGGGAATGGATAGAGAATCTTGACTCACACCCATAGGTGACAAGGTCTATTTTATTTATTTAACTTTGTAACTAATCTATGTTATTTGATTATATTAACACACATGATCAAGAATGAATTTAGTTATTATATATGTAATGAAAGTCGTTTTGATTGTATGTTAACATAATAAATAAGCAAGATTGTTCAAAACATTTTTTGGTTATGATAGTAAAACTTTGAGTTCATAAGTTTATGGTATACAATTATAGGGTGATAAATACATGTATTTATATGTCATCCTAGTAGGAGATTGGTAAATTTTATGGACATATATATAATAAGTAATAATTATATGTTATTTACTATCATAAAAGGTCAGTTAAAACTACAAGTGATGTAATACGATTAAGATTATTTAGATTTTAGTTATTAAATAAAGTATGCGTTAAATATGTGTAGATACTTAAGCAACAAATTTATAATTGATGATGGCTAACTAGAAATTAAGGTCAATGTGAAAAAAAAAATACTTATGATTCCTAAACTATATATAACTTTTTTGGCGAATAATCTTAAAAAGAGAGAGAGAGAGAGAGTAATTTCTCCAAAATACTTTTGTATTAGTTTGAAAGATCAAATCATAAGACTCAAATACTTCAACATATCAATAGATACAAGTATGCCTTTGCATCTAGTTATGACAAATTATGACAAATTAAATTTTACATATGGTATCTTACTGTTTTAAAAATATGTTTTAAATCTAAACCATTCTTTCCAAGTCTCGTGGGTAACTCATTGTAAAAAAAAGTTCAATATGAAGGAATTTGAGAAGCATGGATAAAAAAATTCCTTCTATATACCTCTATTTCTCTCTTTATATGTATTGTTTTAAGCAATTATTCTCATGAGTTTACAATAACAAAATGTGCTGCTTTTCAATTGAAGAAGCTAAGGGGTAACCTAGACCTAAGTTTTGCAGCGTTTTGTTGCGTTTAAGTGAGAACAATTTTTTGTCAAATCATGCATCCCGTTGTTTTAAATTTACAGTTACTTGAACCAATATTGTAGATTGCATTATAACTATTATCATATTTCGTATAGTACTACTATTATTGCACATTTTGTATTTTTGTATCTCGTGTTGTGAGCCAATAAAAGGATTAAGAGTCGTATATAGACTACCCGGGATAGATGTGATGTATTGTAGGATAATTCGATGAGATGTGAAGCCATTTCATAACTAATGAATTGAATAATACTTTAACATCTAGTTGAATCCTCCATGGATTAGGATATGCCCATAAATTGAGGTGTCATTTTGCAGCATAACCTATACTTTGCTTCAACAATTTTCTATTCAGCACTAGAATAAGATATTTTTAGTTGATTGTTGTGGGGTGAAGTTATAAATTTTGTATTATGATGGTAGATATTGAAATTTAAAATTTTGGAAGGATAAAAGTATGAATCTATTGAATTTTAGCTAAAATTAACAATCATTTGTGGTATTTAAAAGAAATCAATTGAATCTCCCTTTTACAATTATCTCAAAGTAGACATTAAATTTAATGAGGTGAAAGTTTGAATGGAAGAAACGATGATGAGTTGTATTAATAGACTTTACATGCTAAAGAAAATCGTTCTCTAAGTTAAAAAAATTGATTTAGATTATTGTATTGATTAATAAATCTACAAGTTTAGATTGATTTTTGTTTATGGACATGATTAAATGTATGTAATGCTTACCAAGAGTATAAAAACAATGTCAATTTTATTTGTTAGGAATTGGTGACATGTATGCACATGTATTGTAGGTTGTTAATACATATGAATATATCAATAGGACATGTTCAACTTCAACAACATTTTAGGCACTATTTTTCCATCTAATTCTTAACCGATTTTCATGATTCTTGAAGCATTAGACTGCTTTGTTAATCTATTATCAAACGAGATGCAAAAAATTGGGATTAAAAGCAAGCATTCTTCTAAAATCCAATAGAACCGCAATAACATCATGATGAACCCTAGTTTTGACCAATGGAGCTTCTAAACCAAATTCATTCCAAGATAGTAGCCCAAAAATCACGTAAAAATATTCATTAGAAAGCTCATAAAATAAACTACGTGATGTAATTTTTTTTACAAAATTTCATCGATTATAACTCAAGTTATGCTTAAATCAATCGAGACCAAAAACACACCTAAACTACCCTAAACATAAAGTTCTTGCTCATGTCTTCCTCCCAATCCTACCTTCCATCCCCCTCATATTTTGAACCATAGATGAACGTCTCATCCAACGGTCCATATATAAAATTATGGAAGAGAGCGATCCGTGTGCTAGTCGTCTCTACCAATCAAATTTCATTTTATGGATACCGTCTAACTCACACATGACTATTTAAATCCCTTCATTTCCGTTGCCTTCCTCACACGACGAAATTATCAGTGCATTACCACTTTGATCTAATCCTCAATTTTCCCAATTTCTTCTGAAACCCTAATCCTAAATCGATTCCCCAACTTCGGCGTTCTAATGGCCACTGAGGAACCAACTGTCGCCGTGGAGTCTGCGCCTGAGCCGGCGGAAGAGAATCCCGCTGAGGCTACAGCCAATCCCAAATCTGGCAAAGCAAAGAAAGCTAAAGAGCCCAAAGCCAAGAAGGCTGCAGCTCCTAGGAAGCCACGAGCTCCTCCTGCTCATCCTCCTTACGAAGAGGTATTTCATAATTCAAATTTTTGCTAAATGGTTCCGATTATGTTGTAGGTTTCCGTAATTCAGATCTGAATTCGTGTTAGTGATATGTCTGTGACAGATGGTCAAAGATGCAATCCTTACTTTGAAGGAGAAGACTGGATCAAGTCAGTATGCTATCACTAAATTCATTGAAGAGAAACAGAAGAATCTTCCTGGAAATTTTAAGAAGCTTCTGCTTTTCCATTTGAAGAAGCTTGTGGC
This sequence comes from Gossypium australe, assembly GCA_005393395.2. NCBI lineage: Eukaryota > Viridiplantae > Streptophyta > Magnoliopsida > Malvales > Malvaceae > Gossypium > Gossypium australe. The sequence goes on from CM016624.1 coordinate 18,866,950, forward strand.
TGCTGGGAAGTTGGTCAAGGTTAAGAATTCGTATAAACTTCCTTCGGCTAAGGCTTCGAAGCTGGCTACAACTGCTTCTGCTCCGGCTAAGAAGAAGCCGGCTGCTAAGTCCAAACCTGCTTCGAAGCCCAAGGAAGGGAAACGTGCTAAAACAACTTCTAAATCCCCTGCTAAGACAAAGGCTAAAGCGGCGGCTAAACCAAAGGCTGCTCCTAAGGCTAAATCCACCGCAACGAAGACAAAGGCTGTGGCTGCTGTGAAGCCGAAGGCGACTGCATCTGCTAAGCCAAAAACCGTAGCTAAATCGAAGGCGAAGCCAAAGGAGAAGCCGGCTAAGGCTTCGAGGACTTCAACAAGGACTTCTCCTGGGAAGAAGGCGGCTGCTCCTAAAGCTGCTCCGAAGAAGGCTGCCGCGCCTAAAAAGGCTCCTTCGAAGAGTGCTAAGCCGAAGAGTGTCAAATCACCGGCGAAGAAAGCTACGACGAGGAGGGGAAAGAAATGAGAAGGGAGGCTAGTCGAAATAGGGGTAGTATTGTAAATTGGAGTGATGTATAGTGGGTATATATGGATCCACGTATACCCACGTGATATAACATTCAGATCTCTTTTTTAATATTTTTATTTGAGTTGGTTTTTTTTTTTTTTTTGGTGAGTTTAAAATTTGAAACAGTTGTTAGATGTAACTTTCAGTTGAATGTATTATGAGATAAACTTAGAGAATTGATCTCTCTGACCTGTTTTCGCTTCATTGTGGTTTCGATATTGGGTTGTAATGATAGCTTCACCAAATTTGATGGATTCAATTATTCTTTCTCGAGTGGAACTTCTAATTAACCATTTTTTCCAACTTCAAATATCGGTTCATGGGAGTTAGGGTAGAGATGGGCCTCGAAATTTCCAGCCTTTTATGTTCTACTGGTGTGTCAGCAATATTATCCTTCTCTTATTGATATTTACATGTCGAATAGCTTATAAATCTATCAGTGAAGCCCAACCTCATCTGTTAAAAGGTTAAGGAGAAGATAATGGGAATTTTGAACAAGTTTGATATTGCGCCATGCTTCTTCCGACTCTTCCACCAACATCATGATTGATGATGAATTCTAAAAACGAATCAACCCCAAAGATTGTACCTTATTATTTTAAGGTAAGCAAAAAGTAAGGCCACTGCATTACATAACCAATCTATTTATATTTTTATTTATATGCTTTGATGCATTTTAGGATATAGATTTGTACAATGAAATTAATAATTTAATTTATATATTTATTTAAGGGCTTTTGGGAAGATCCTTTTTTCCCCTTATTCCTAGGATAGGATGGTTCAAGTTCAAATTGTCTGCTTCTAGGCTCTCGGTCCATGGCCCAATGGACCCGAGAAAACAAAAGATCCGTATCCACTAACATTGAGTTGCGACTTGCGCGTTATTAGTTGAGGTTCCGTAGTCTGGTTTTTCTAAAACATCCGGCAAAATGGTCGCCAGTAGGATGGTTCGCGTTGCTTCAGCCGCTAATGGAGCTGCTCTATCATGTTCTTCTTCTTCTTATGCAGAATCTACTCCAATAGGTAAACTCTCATCTCTTTTCAATTCCCGGCAAAACCCCACTTTTTCTAAGAATCCCAAATCTTCAAACCTCAACAAACAAACTTCTGCAAGTCAAGAACCACTTCACAAATTTCTCAAATCAGGGGCTATTACTCTCGATAAAGCAGTTCAAATTTTTGATCAGATGTCCCAAATGAAACCCTCTCCTCCAATGTCATCATTTAATCTGTTGTTAGGTGCCCTTGTTAAGATTAAGCAGTATAATCATGCCGTTTTGCTTTGCAAGAGATTGGATTCTATTGGGTTTTCGCCTAATTTCTTTACCTTGAATATTCTACTTAATTGTTTATGTCGTGCGGGTAGAATTAGTGATGCTTTCGCTGTTTTCGGTAGGCTTTTTAGGTGGGGTTTTAGACCAGATACTCTAACTTTTACATCTCTGATTAAAGGGCTGATTGTCGAGGATAAGGTTGGTGAAGCAACTAGGTTGTTTGGGAAAATGGTTGTATTTGGTTGTCAGCCTAGTGTTATTAGTTATGGGGCTTTGATTAATAGTCTGTGTCGAATGGGGAATACGAGTATTGCTCTTCGGTTATATGAGGAAATGGTTAATGGAAATGGGGTGTGTAAGCCTAACGTTATTATTTATGGTAGCATTATCGATGGCCTGTGTAAGGAGGGTATGGTAGAAAAGGCGAGTCAACTTTTTTCGGAAATGAAGGGTTGGGGAATTTGTCCGGATGTGATTGTTTATAGCTCCCTACTTCATGGTTTTTGTTGCATAGGTAACTTGGAGAAGGCTAAAAGTCTGTTTCTTGAGATGTTGGATCAAGGTGTGCATCCTAATGTGATCACTTTCAATGTGTTAATAGATGCACTCTGCAAGATGGAGAAGTTGGAAGAAGCGAATCAGTTGTTGAATTTAATGATTCAGAGTGGAGTAAATCCTGATATAATAACATATAACACATTGATGGATGGGTATTGCTTGGCTGGTAAGCTTGATTTTGCAGGGGAATTGTTTGCTTCCTTGCAAAGTAAGGATAATGGACCAGATGTTGTTAGCTTTAATATAATGATCAATGCTTATTGCAAAAACTGGAAGGTTAATGAAGCTATGAGGCTTTACTGGGAAATAATCGCAAAAAGGATTAAGCCAACAGTTATCACGTATAACACCTTATTGACTGGTCTTTTCCGGGCAGGAAAGGTTGACGAAGCAAGAGAACTGTTTGGTAAGATGCAGTTTGGTAACATTGCACCTGATTCTTGCACGTATAACATCTATGTGGATGGACTTTGCAAAAACGATTGTGTCTCAGAGGCACTGGAACTGTTCCATAAGTTAGAAAGTTGCAAGTTTGAATTTAGCATTAAGGTGTTCAACTCCCTTATTTATGGGCTGTGCAAAACAAGGAAGCTTGAAACAGCTTGGGAGCTATTTTATGGATTGCCAAATAAAGGCTTGGAACCAACAGTTGTAACTTATTCTATAATGATCGATGGGATGTGTAAGGAAGGGCGACTAGAAAAGGCAAATGATTTGTTAATAGAAATGGAGGAAAAGGGTTGTGCCCCAAATGTTGTCACGTTTAACACACTCATGCATGGTTTTGCTCAGAAGAATGATACCCAAAAAGTAGTGAAACTTCTTCATAAAATGGTGGAGAAAAAATTGTCACCTGATGCATCCACTGTTGCCGCAGTTGTAGATTTACTTTCAAAAGATGAAGCATATCTTGAAACTCTGAAATTACTTCCTACATTTCCAGTCCAAGTGCCACCTAAATAAGGCCAGAGTGAAACTTGTTTGCGAGCTTTGAGTGTCAGTCAAAATCCTTGACTTGACAGAGCTTCTGCAGAGACTTAACATATTGAGTGGAGGTTTCAAAATGTGTTGGATTATACACATGTTACATCACTTTCATTTCAGTCCAAGCCCGGAATTATTAGCATTCTAACATTCTGATACCAATTCTTCAATGTTATATCTGTTGTAAAGTTTATGGTTTGAAATCCTGGGGAAATTGCAAAGGCAGTACGTATAAATGTCAATATGGTTTGAAGGATTATTTGAAGGAATAGTTGGTTCTGACAAAGTTATTACAAGGTAGAATCATGTAATAGTTGGTGGGAAAACATTCAATGTCTTAGAAGTTGGGAATTTGGTTGCTTGATCACAGTAGAATAACGTGTTTGTGGAGTAGTTGCTGGCAAACTCAGCTGAGAAACTAATATTTCTTCATGGCATTTACATTATGTAAGCTTGCAATCAAATCTTCTCTTATCTTGGTTCAAGTTCAGATTAGAAGAACAAAGCCTTCCACAGTGAAGCTGAGTTGTCCTCCAGAATAGCCCTTCAACCAGAACGTCTGGGAGGCATGAATTTTCTTCCTTGGCTTAATATGTATTATTAACTAAATTATCACTTTGATACTTGCTCTAACTTTTTATCAGTTTGACCTTGTACTTTAGTTCTGTAGAGTCCATTACCCCAATCCGGTTGTCCGTTTTAAAAAAAAAAACCCAACCAATCATATATATATATTTTTTAAAAAATAAAAAAAGTAAAAAAAAATAGAAATTCTAAAAAAATCATTAAGAATCCAAAAAAAAATCATAAACAATCCCCAAAATTATTATAACTTAGAAAATTATAAAGACTAAAAAAATCATAATTTATTTTTGAAAAATGATAGAAAAACATTTTTTAAATTATAAGTAAGCGAAACTAATAAAAAAAATCTTAAATTTTTTTAAAAAATGCATTTGTTTGGAATTTTAGATTTTTAGAAAATTTTAAAATTTCATGACTTTTCTTTTTGTATTTTTATGAAAATTTTGACATTTTAAAGGAATTTTGAGTTTTTAAAGTACCATAAACTTCTTAAAAAAGCCTAAAATTCTAAACAAATTTTTATTTATTTATATGTTATGACTTGTTTTTAATTTATTGAAGTTTTGCATACTTATAATTTTAAAAAATAATTTTTAGTTTTTTTAAATAATTTTATGAGATTTTAGATTTTTTTGGGCTTTTCAAAAGTTTTTATGGTATTCTTGGAAGTTTAACGATTTTTTTAGTTTTGTTATATTTTTAAAAATTTTAATTTATTTACATGTGGCAGTATGTCATTGGTAGGTTGACATTTTTTAATGGAAATTTGGGTTAGGGTAATGGGATTATATAATTAAAGTACAAGGGTCAAACTGATTACAGAAATAAAATGCAAGGACCAAATTGAGAAAAAAATAATACAAGTATCAAAGTGAAAATTTAACTATAGTTCAGGGGCCAAAAGCTGTATTAGGCGGTTTTTTTTTTTTTTTTTTTTTTTTTTTTTTTTTTTTGCGGATACATATGATCCATCTTACTATTTGTGGCTGGGGAACAGATAAGAGTGGTCAAGGCTCAATCAGTTGTGGTTTTGGGTAATGCTTCTATAACTTTTCGAGGAAGCAACACAATGAAAGCCTGTCTTGTTTTTGTTATAAATATTTGATGCAGATAAAAACCGAGTGGACAAAGTTTTGATGAACAATGCAGTAAATTTGGAATTATCTTGTAATGAAACTATTTCTGTACTAAAATGAATGTCGTAAAACATAAATGATTGAGTTTTGTCATCGTAGTTCGTATAGTCTTCTCGACAAGTGGAAAGAAGGGGGGGGGGGTGAACTATTGTCACAAATTTGGATGGAATTTGGCTACAAAAAGCGACTGGGACGGCAAATCTTCAAAAGAATCTAAAGTCTAAACACCTACTTTACCTAACTTCCTACATTTCCCACTCTCTCTCCATTGAAGTTTGAACCCAAATCATTCACAACTCTTATATCTATCATTAACATAATTTTCTTCTAATTACAATTATTATATAGCTTGCAAACAAATCATTTACAAATCATTAGATGGCATGCCCTTACAGAGCCATGATACCGGAGGGGATGATACCTCATGGCTGCTCTTAACCCCTTTCAAAGTTAACGGTTTGTGCCTGTTGCCATCTGAAAGTTGGCTCAAGTGAGTGTTGCAGGTTGAGACATGATCTCACATGAGGAAGGAAAAAAAGAAAGGAGAGATTTTCACTATCGTAAAGTTTAGTGCATGACTTTATAGGTCTAGGCGTTAAGGGGAAGTAGCCCATACTTTGTTGCATGGAAAAAAGTTATCACAACATGGGGAACACATAAGCAGACAAGGTTCAATGGTGGCTCCCCTCCTCTCCCTTTTCTTTTTAATCTCCTCCCGAAGACCTATAAAATCCTACAAAGAAACTACTCTGCTTCCAATTTTTACGACCTTCTTTTCTTTCAACATGAGAATTCTTCTGACTTACGAAAACATAAAATCAAAAACAAACGTTTGATATTGTCTTCATTTCACCTTCCACAAGCTGCAAGTGTGCATGTTCCCTTCAGTCAGCTCAAGAAGATGAACTTCTGCTATTTTCTTTTGCCTTTTGACAACACTCAAAACTAAACATATCTGCTGAACATATTGACAACCCCCTGGAGTTCTGACCCACACGGAATTATGAACTTCACATGGGTTTTTTTTTTCCATGTGGATTTGACCCACCAAGAGTTAATGTGTCTGCCCGTCCGGTACCGATATAGGCACCATGTAACAAAGAAAAAGTTATGATGAATCCTGAAGGGAAAAATATGAGACAAATTTAAAGTTTACTTTCAATCTTTCACCATTTTAGACATAAAGCAAAAGTGATAGCAAACAAAGTTATGGTCTTCTAGTAACTAAATAATATTCTTTGCAAGACTCTGCAAGCAAAGTCCACAATGAACACTCCAAATCCCACAAACATAAACAAACCAAAAAGATAGACAAAGATTGAATTTTTAGCAATCAGATGTTCACATTAAGATATATAGCTATTTATGAAAACATATTAAAAACCATGAAAATCAGGATACAAATTCTACCCTTACTTTTCACCTGTTATAGAATACGCATATTTGATCATGGAGACAGTGAAGCTGAAGCTGAAAATATATAACTATTAAACCAAGTTGAGGGGAATGAAGCCTGGTCCGAAATCATTCAAAGCACATTTAAGGTCCATATGAATGAATGGTCTCGAACCAGTCAGCATTCCCCGCAACAGTTCACGTTATAGACGCTCAAGAGAAAAAGGAAGAGAGCAAATAAGGGAAAAATTTTCATAGATGCATAGGGGGAAAGAGAGAGACCGATGAATATGGGATTAGTACATTTGATTTTTCCATGCACAAGTTTTACGCAATGGGGTCCTTTATATACGTAGTGATCGAGGGAGATTCCACGACACGAGTCCCACTAATTTTCATAACCCTTCTTTTCACACATAGAGGGATCCAGGTGGTTTATAATTTTAGTTCTACTATGAACCCCTTATACCACTTCGTATATATTCCACTCCAATAAGTTAACGCCACCTCGTTTTCTTTTTTTATCAGATCATTAAAAGCTGTCTAAAAACTTTACCCACCGAAAACACACTAATTTCCCGTTGAAAAAAAATAATCCAAGTTACCCGATTCTAACTTCTGAAACCTATCTTTTAACTCTTCCTCTAAGAGTTTTTGCCCCATCATCTACAAGCTTTATTATTTTTTTCATCTCATTAAAATCCTTTCTATATGTGAATAACAAAATTTAAGAATATTAAATAAAAAATTAAATGGTAACACACAAATATATTAAATTAAGAATATTAAATTAATATAATTATTTATCCTAATGTTGTCTATATACTATTATTGTTTTTAATTTTTGTGGACATACTATGATATCATTTCTATATATAAAAATAAAAATACTAAAGTACCATCGAATAATATAATTTATTTTAAAAATGAAATGATATTTTAATAATTTTTCAAACCGAGTTAGTACTCGATTAATTCGTGACACCAACTCATTCAATAGTTTATTTAATAGTATAAAAAGTATAACTTATTTTAAATACAAAAGGACATTTTTATAATTTTTCTAACCGAGTATTTGGGACATCAATTCAGTTAATGCAATTTTTCTAATCGGGATTTAAATAATAATGTAGATAAATATAAAAAGAAATGTAATGTAGGTTTAAATAATAATATAAATAAAACATGAAAAATAATTCCAATTTCAAAAAGGAGGAGGAATGGATCTAAAACGCTAATGAACAATAAATGTATCACTCTTAACAAAAAAGGCTGTGAACAAGTTATTGATGAGTAAATGTTTTGTAAATGTTGCTATTGTATTAATGATTTTGAGGTCAACTTCAAAGCACCCATTTTTAGCCTCTATATTAGGATTTTGGCACCGGCATTAGTTTGTGTCAACTACTTGCTTTTCAGTCAATATTTTTTTGTATATATATTCCAACCAGTTGGTAGCATGAAATTTTGATAAATATTTAGACGAAGAAAAAACTTGTTTGAATTAGGCAGTAAAGTTGCTTTTTATAAAGCGTAAAGAAAAATCAATCCATGTGTTTTCAACCGACAGCTCGAATCTGTTAGAAACAAAGTAGCAACCCTACTGTAAATAACAACAGTGGATATTTTCCTTAGCTGAATGCTTAAATGATTCCAATAATTATAAAGAGGGGATTTTGTAAAATTTTCTTTCACTCATTTCTATCAATTTAATTTTTGAGATAACTAGCGGTATTATAATTTTTGAGTTTGGATATTTTCTCTATTAATATATCTTCACCCAAAGTATTATTATCCATTTCATTGTTACTGATTTAATTTAACATTTATATTTGAATCTTATTAATACAAGACTTTGGGATAAACTATGCTGGTGATTCATACCATTTATAATACGGAGACCACTAAAAATGGTAGTTTAGAATATATATATATATATATATATATATATATTTTATTTGCCTTCTTTGGTGCTAGAGAGATATTTATAATGGGAGGTTGGCTTAACGCGAGTCTTAATCATTAAGCACTTTACTCCATAAATACAGATAATTGAGTGGTAGATTGCTAGTTAGAAATATCGTTGGAGTCTAAGTAGAGTGATTTTAGATTTAGGGAGGTAACTGATTAACGGGTGTTAGCATGTGCTCTTCCTTATATATCTTTTGAGGATTGTATGGGCTCACTTTATATGACATGGCACTTGGTAAGGTTGAGACTAGTCTCTTGGAGCGATCAAGCTTCGTTGAAATCTATCTTCAAACGTTAAGTGGTACAACGGAGGTCCGACTTAATTGAGCGTAATAATTACCTCTTAGATAAAAGACAAAGTCAAAGTGATTTGGATTGAGTCAAAACTGTGGCGAGGTTTAGGAAGTTTTGGTGAGGCTTGAAGAGATTTCAAAGTGTTATGATTAAATCTGCATTAATTGTTGTTAGAGATGCATTCATCTCTGATTAAGGTTTTTAAAATAACATCATTCTTTGTCACGGTTGTTTCTTTGTTCGGGCTGTTCTAGTTTCTCGCTTAGAACATATAAATAGTACTCCTTTGTGAATTCAAAACCTTTATTTGTTTCTATTTGTTTTTTGCACTTAATCTTTTTTCTTATTTTGTTGTCTTTGGTCGAGACATTCCTTTTGCATTTCTTGTTTTTCCATTCTTATCATTTGTTTCTTCGGGGTGGATATTGATTTTTCTAAATTCCAATCAAAGTATGTTTTGATGGTAGATGAAGAATAGTCACGTTCCACAACCATGGTAGAAAAGATATTCATGCTAAAACTGGTGGAAAAAACACGTTAACGAACAAATATAAATATTTATGTTAAATACAAGATCTTAACAAATAATATAAACAAATATTTATTTTTTTATGTAAAAAACATTAGATCTAAAAAACAAAACAAATTAAATAAATATATTTATATCTATTTAAAACATCAAATTTGGAAAAACAATTAAATAAATAAGATCTTTCAAAACGAGAAATGGAATAAGGGAATCGAGTTTTACTAGATGTTGAAGCCTGTTTTCACAATTTCCTTAAGACAGATTCGATCTCTCCTACGGTACTTGGAGAAACGTTGGTCCTCTGTCTCCTAGGATACAACAATAAAATGATCGTCGCAGTAGTACCTTTGTAGTGATTAACGAACAAACCTTGCATTCTTCTATTACCGAAACGTTTGAAAATTTGGAGAGAAAAGAGGAAAAGAATTTTTGAGAGTGAAAAAATTCGTTGTGTGTCTGTCAAGAATTCTACAATGTTCTTTAGGCTTTTATAGGCATTCAATATGGAGGAATTTTGGAAATTTTCATGAATAAATATATAAATCTGCATTAAAAGAGCCTTTAAATCAATTTGAATAAAATCAAATCAAATAGAGATATTTGTCCTTTTAAAGGAGATTCAGAGGAAAAAAAATTTCGTATTGGCCACGTCGTGAAGGTGATGGGTTTGGATCTACACCCCACTGTGCGTGAGGCAAAATTTCAAGCTCAATCATTCAATAACCTTTAAGCAGGTTCTCATATATACATATCTCATACTTGGTATTTAACCAATGTGGAATTTAAGCATTTAAGCATTTTTTTTCCATAACAAGTATTCATAAGTGGCTTATTTTGAGTATCAATTTCTCATTCATCACTCAACCATTTTGAGCATATAATATACCGTTGTCAAGGTCTCATGGAGTAGAATATAAAACCATAATTTTATGATTCAACTCTCTACCTTTACCAATTAATAATATGCCTAAAATTTTTCAAAAATTACAATTTTTCTAACAAAAACTTAAGAGGTTATGTGACTCTTTTTGCCTCCCACCAAACTACTTCCCAAGATGCTATTAGGCACTCTTGTTCTAATAAGGAGATTTGAGGAGGGGAAATCATCAATCTGATATGAATTTCATCCTCATGTTAGCTTCATAGGAGTGCTTAACTTTTTCATTTGACATTAGCTCGTTTGGAGTAGCAAACCCTTGTCCCTTTACCTAAAAAAATTTTGTCGAGTTATTTAGGATATTTTCCTTCCTACAAAGCTTTTGTAGCTTTTTTTTTGAGGGGCATTTCACCTTCGCTTTAAGTAACCCTCTTCGCATCATTTTGGCCTGTGTGAAGAGGTTGAGTTGTTTTCCTTGCCAAGTGGTTGACCATGGGGAAACCTATTTGCCTTTGTTTCCCCTTCTTATCTTTATTTTTGAAGGGGGTTAATGTTGTGTGTCAACTTCCTAAGACTTCACTTTCTTTTGCGTATATATTCAGGGCAGCAGCAAGAGGGGTTGACAAGGGTCCTGCCCCCCCTAAACTTGGAAATTTAAAATTTGGCTATTTGAAATTTGTGAAGTTCTAAATTGGTAAATGATGAAATTGTACTTTGGTTCTCAAATGATAAAATTTTGATCTAATATTTTTAAAAATTATAGAAATATAAGCTACTAAAATGATGAAATTGCATTTTAGCTATTATAACATTATACAACTTAATTCCAACCCTCAAAAAAGTTTCTAGCTCCACCCCTGCATATATCTTGAGGCTTCTAGGACCTTCTTTACTGTGATATCTTCCCTCTTTCTCCTTCTTGAGAGTGAGGTATTCACGTCATGTACGGTATGAAAAGCCTCTAGCGATGAACGTTTAAGATATATAAGGAGGTTGGGAGAGGGTTGTTGTATGGTGTTTGTATTATTAGTTGAGTTATCTATCTGCCTTATTTGGTGTTGGAGGGAAGTATCTATAGTGGGAGATTGACTTGGCATGAGTCTTAATCATCAAACATTTTACTTCATAAGTATAAATGATAGTGGCAGAAGGGGTGAGCAAACAATTAATTTTGTAACAGCTTAATTTTCAGTGGTGTCGAAAATAGTGGTTTGAGACCACTAAATTCGACAAGTGAGTTCAAAAATTTCATTATTTAGTAATTATAAGTTAAATATGATTTTAGGAAGACTTTTGAAATAGTGATTTGTGTTTTAGAAAAAAAATGTTAGGTTAAGTGGTTTTGAAAACGAGGTATCGAGACCTCGATTTCATAAACAGAGCCGTAAATATTTTTATAAATATTTACGGAGTGTCATTGAGTTAATATTAAAATTTCATTAGAAAATATCAATGTTTTGATAGTTAATTAAATAAAAAGGACTAGATTGAAAAATGTGCAAAACTTGTTAATTAAAGAAAATAAGTGAGTAAATGATTTAAATTGTAACACCCCAAACCCGGCCCAAACACTACAACCGGATCTGGTATGTCACTAAAAAATTTTTTTGGAAAACATGTTGTATTTTCAGAAAAGCCCAGATATATTTTCATATAGACTATGCCTTTGTAAAATAAAATCCAAACTTAATTACATGCTTTAATTTAATTTAAAATAAAAACTTAAATGACTAAAAGTAATGAAAGCCCATAGTATAACATAATATAAACTAGTGGCCCATGGCCTTATTACAACCAGATTTGAAGTCCATTAATTAAAAATATAAAATAAAACTTGAGTCTCTTTTTGCCAAATCTACATATTCTTCTGCATGGCCACCTTGCGTTCCTCTCCAGCCCGGTCCGAATCTCTAGGTATCACCTGAAATGTTAATTAAAAGGGTGAGTCGCGAGACTCAGTGTGCAACCCTCATGCACCACTAGAGTTTGGGCCTTAAGCCCATTAAACAAAATAAACAGTGTAATAATCATAATAAAAATTAATAACAAATAATATGCAAGGCCCAACCCGTTTGCCTAGGTTTCCATCCGCTACACGCCCCCGTACCAACCGTTCACACCATTGGGGATTTCTACAATCGACCCACACCGCTACACACCATGATGGCAGTCATGCTGCTCATCCACATATGATGGCCGAAGCCCTTATAACATATAATGGCCGAAGCCCGTATAAAATTTAATGGCCGAAGCCCGTATAACAATTCACGTCATTAGCTGCTACACATATAACGTATGACTTCCTCCTTTCATCAACCCAACCCATGCAATCACATACAAGTATTTTACTTATAACATTTAAACATATTATTTACTAACCTGGGGATCCGCTTTTACCCTCCTTGGGCTTTCATCAATAAACCGAGATTTCGGCATTTATCATAACATATAAAACACATGAACATACAATAATAGGCAGATCTAGATGGTGGGGAGGTATTACACACCTGTTATCGCGAAGATCTATTATTCTTAACGTAGAGCCTTATTTGTCGAATCCCGAAAATCCCTAAGAAAATGTCACCTTCCTACCTTCGGCTTTTCCACCAAATCGGCACAGGAGACTTTTAATGAGACAGATTCGGCTACTAAAAGCAGAGAGGGAAAATCGACAGGCCTTAAATAAGTGTTTCGGGTTAGATCTGAATGAAAAGAAGGAGTGAAATCGCATAGAATAAAATCCCGAAACTCACCAGATTACTAAGGAGTATGTGGCTTATGGTGCACCTTCGGGAAACAGAAACCTCCATTGTAGATTCGGCTATGGAGAAGAGAATATGAATCAAAAGGAATTCGGCTTTTAGAAAAAGAAAAAGAGAAACTGTAGGAAAGGCTTGGAAATTTCGGCAGAGAATGAGAGAAGAATAGGGTTTCAAAATACCGAAATTGAAGAATACTACACCCTATTTATAGAGAAATTTCGGCATATCATCCACACACAGAGTTGAAATTTCGGCCAACTCTTCCCTTCTCCTGATAGCCTTTATCTCACCTGATAACCCAATCCTTATCTCCTCAAAAATAGTCCTTATCTTTCTCTTCATTATCTTCCTATTTATCAATAAAAGAATTAAAATCCCTATTTTGTAGCTAGGGTGCCGTCCACTCCTAGGGCTTGTAGGTGCCGAATTTTTGTCTTAAAAATTTGGGCTCTAAGTGGCCATACTAGGCCCAAACTCCTCCCTCCTTATGACGCCACCTTATGCCCACTTAAAGCTCCTCAAATCGTTGGGCCACAAGCTCAGCTTGTCACTTAATTAACTATCTACTTAAATTATAAGCTAACACCATGTATTAGCCAACTAACCCAAATTTTTAAAACCCAATATATCACTTTAAAATACCCAGAGCACTAATTTAAACCCTAATCCACATATTTAATCAAAAAGTCAGCCCGATCCTTAGAATCTCAATTTAACATATTAAACTATCACATTAATGCGCAGGCCCACGTTTAGGATGTTACATAAATAATAAATAATGAAGGACTTAAAGGACAAATATGCCTAATTTGACATGGCTGGACGGCATGTTAATGAAAAACATTAAAATAAAACAAATGAAGGGCAAAATTGTAAATTAAAGAAAAATTAAACAAATAAATAGAAATTAAAAGAGATTTGTAGACAATCTCTTTGAAATTTTGGCAAAAACGGCATGAGAGAAAGCTTCTAAAGCTGGTTTTTCTTTTATTTTGCTACAAGTGAGTTCAATTTTACTTGTTATATGATGATCTTATAAAGTGAATTTGATAGATATTGATTTTAGGACTAAATTGTGAAGAATTTAAGAATTAGGGTTTGCTATTAAATTTTTATGTATCAAAGGCTGCAAGATAGCCTAGAATACCTAGATAAATTGTCAATTGAGAAAAATTAGTTCATTTGGTAGACTAATTAGTAAGGGACTACATTGCAAAAACTATAAAATTTGGGGTAATTGTGTAATTTCAAAATTTGAAGGGTACTGATTGTAAAATGAATTGAAATTGAAATATATGCTAATGCATGAATAATTTTATATCTTAGATTAAGAGCCCGTAGATCAACGAGAAAAAGGGAAATTAACAGAATAGTTCTTGATCTACTATAAACTTACAATTTAACTTAGTTAAGTTCGTATGATTAAACTTTAATGTTATATGTTAATTTGTTGAATGGTAATATATATTTATTTATATCATTTGTGAAAATAAAATTATTGTTAAAATTATGAAATTAAAGTGAATGTTCGAAGTGAACGGAACGCAAGATTCAGTACAATCGTTCAGTGTAAAGGAGGAATTGACGACAAATTACCCAAGTAAACCGATGTTCAACATTTTTTGCGAACTTCCTTGTTTTCTTTCCGTTTAGCTCTCATGAGCTTCAATTAACTCATATGAGTTTCAGTTTAACCCTTTTGGGTTTCAGTTCAGCTCTTTTGAGCTTCAGTTTAACCCTTATGGGTTTCCGTTCAGCCCTTATGAGATTCCGTTTAACCCTTACGGGTTTCCATTTAGCACTTATGTGCTTCTGTGCAGCCTTCGGGCTACCGTACACAATGTACTCATATTCGTAAAACGTTTTCCGATTTGACAAAGTCTGGTAAGTGACATATGGAATAATATTTGAAGACTTAATGATTTTATCGATTTTGAGATGAAATAAGTGAATTCATCAATTGAAGTTGTGATTGGTAGGAAATGTATTTTGAACGATTTATTTAAATGAGTTGTTTTAGTATATTCGGTAAGATTTATGTTTAAAGCTAACGAACTTACTAAGCTTCATAAAGCTTACTTGTATCGTTTAATGTTCTTTGTAGATTTACGAGAAGTTGGGAGATCGGATCAATACATCGAATCACACTATTCAACTTACTGGTAGATTTTGCTAAACATACTATGTTTTATATGGCATGTATAGGGATTGAAATGGTTGTGTAAATATTAGAAATTACATTTTGGTTATGTTTCATATTAACTTATATATGTATGTTTTGTCATGTTTGGTATAAGTGTTGGTATGAGTAATGAATGAATTGGTAAAACATGTTAATATAGTAGTTGCATGTGTGAAATAATTTATGTTCTAGTTTAGATTGTTAGAGCATATGTAATAATATGGCATAGTAATGATAGAAATTGGTTGTTTTAGAGATCTTGTTATGGCCTATATGTATGAAATTTGAAATGTGTAGGTTGAAGTCAAGAATGGGTGAGAAAAGAGGCCATAAAATGACCTATTTTCGTCCACACGGGCAGAGACACGGGCGTGTGTCTCAGCCGTGTGTGACACACGGCCTGACACATGGGCATGTGGTCTGGTCGTATGTCTCCTGCACCTTAAAATTTCAAAATAGAATGCCCAGGTTTTTGCACACGGCCTAGGACACAGGCATGTGGTTGGCCGTGTGATTCAAGTCAGAGAGTTATACGGGTATGGACATGGGATGGAGCACGGTCGTGTGCCCCACATCGAATGCCCACACGGCCTAAGACACGAGCGTGCCTCCTCACACGGCCGGCCACACGCCCGTGTGGCTTTGAGTTTTCGGTTTGGTCCATATTTATTTCTAACACTTATTTTGGGCCTTGAGGGCCCATATAATGGACAATATGAATGTTTATGATTGGTTCTTGATATGTATGTTAAATGTTATGAAATGTTCGCGTTTAATCCGAAAGTCCGGTAATGCTTCGTAACCCTACTCTGGCGACGGATAAGGGCTAGGGGTGTTACAAATTTGGTCGGTTTGGTTTTTTTTTTTATTTTATTTTATCGACTTAACTGCCATCACATGTAATAATTAAACCGATTGACTTATATGGTATAAACTGACCTAACATCAATTGATTTACTGATTTATTTAAAATATATTTAAAACAATGAAAATATAAATATATTTAAGATAATTAAAAATATTAAGTTGGTGAATTTGGTTATGAAATTCAATAGCGGATAGCCGGATTGACATAACCAACTTAATTGGCCCTACAACTGATTTAATTGACAACACCATTTAAACCAAAATCAACTTAACCGATGAAGTCAATTTTAACTGATTTATACAATCTCCTAGTGGCGGATCATCAACTAAGAGTAATATTAGAGTGTATGTGAGATGACTAGACAAAGCGACAGTAGACTTGGGAGGTGACAAATTGATGGGTGTTGGTAAGTTCTCTTCACTATATATCTTCAGGAAATTGCGCAGTTCCATCTAATGTGACATGGTGTTCGAAAAAACTGACACTAAACTCCTAACGGATGGAGCTTCGCTAAAATCTATCTTTAGACATTAAATTGTATGGTACAAAGCTAACTCAAATAAAAGTCCATCAATCATTGATCCATGTTGCATGTTAAAACTTAAATATATATAAACTTCAACTTAACAATTACTACAATATATATATATATATATATATATATGATTACATAGATTTTAAACAATGCTATTCTAAATATTTGATAAATTAAAGAGAAGTTAATGATTATGCTAGGGAAAGGAGGTGCAGCAGGATCTATCTAACCCTTTTATTCCCTTCCCCTAAGGTAAGGACAGAATTGGGCAGTGAATCTGTAGATGACATATATTGCAATCAGGGAAGATAATTTAATCATTTGCAGCTGTAAATTTCAGTCTCCTAATCTACAGCTTACCGAATCTAACCAGCACCCTTACTGAAATCTCTACCTTAAATATATTAAAAATTGAAATTGTTGATCCCAATAGGGCAATGGAACTATAAGATCATCCCAAAGTCTTTCCTTTGATCATGAAAAGATAATGATTTGAACCGCAAATCATTGTGAAGATTTACATCATTGTCAAAGGCGGTTTGTTGCTGTTTTGAATTAATTGATCATTTGCGAAAAGATATGATGGCCTTATAATTGAATCCATTCCTTTAAAACATTTTGGCAGAAAGCATATATAGTTAAAATTTTCTTGGTTACAGCCTTGATTTTAGTTGCATCAAAATGAATTGTGAACTACCAAAAGGATGGGATGTATGAGATAAGAAAGCTAATCCAATAGTTAAACCCATTATGAGATACAGCTAAGGAAAAAAAAAAAAACACAAAACAAACTCTGAATTATCATTCAAGCTCCTGTGGACATCCGTCAGTGTCCAAATTTCCAACCATATGATATAACATCAACAAAAGTTGGCCCAGAAATGTGCTGTTTGTGGAGAAAAACTTGCACTATGATTTGCGTCTGTAGGTGGAAATTTTTGGAGTCTGTTTTGGGACCCCATTTTGTTGAATATCATCAATCAATTAAACTCAAAAGCAAAGAGAAATGTAAGATTATATATAGAGCTTTTGTAATATTTCACTTTCTGTTTCCACATTTCAAGCACGTTCTACTACAAAATTCCTATTTATATATATTTTCTAGTTGAGCTTTATAATCAGTAAGATTTTCATAAAAGCATCCCTCCCTGTCGAATCCCAAATGGGGTTTTCTTTTTTTTTTTTATTCCATTTCACCGTTAAAAACTAGCATACAGTCTCTTTTCCATTAAGATATATGTGGTTTTGTCAAATCACTTAGCCTCGATGAAATTATACAGAAACAAAGTATTCGAGAGTATGGCATATCAAACTCGAAATTTGGCTCATCTTTATCAAATAAGTGTACAATAAAAAAGATATCAAGAGATTGATCTGACAAGATTTGCATAAATATGATATTCTAATGTAGTTTGTTTCCTGAAATTTGGTGATGGGAAATGCTATACAGAGAAGCAATAATGAAACAATACTTTGCTATATTTTCGTCCTCATCCTATCATCTTCAATCCGATATATAGGGGACAAATGCTTGTTGTTTTGATATCGGCAACTGCTGCTACGTTGCTATTAGCTAGCTAGCATTTGCTCCTTAATTATACCAAGTGAGATTAAGCTTAATGTCCGTATTGATTAAGCTTCCAATTTAGCGGACTCAAATAATTTCAGCACTTAAATTTCATCATCTAATGCTCCTTAATAGACTAATCTCAAATATGATTTAAGTAATAAATAGCCAAATAGGTGGTATTCATGCAATTTTACATGTTTTCTGTATTTATATATATATATATATATACACACTAGTCTTACGCACGTAATACTATCAAATTATAAAATGTTAATTTAATTCAATAATTTTATTAAAATATAATTAATAAATTAAACTATTTTTTATCATTTTATACTAGTATAAACATTTAGATTTAAATCCAAAATATAAATAAAACTTAGCATAAAATTCAAATCTTAGAATATATATAATATTTATCTATTTTAATATTTTTATCTTTAATTATAGGTGAATTATTTAAAAGGTGAATATTATAATACTTTATTAATTAAAATTGATGTATTTTCAATTACGTATTAACTTAAAATTTGTTTTCAATTAGGTACTAAAGAGTGATTGATATTTATAAAAAATATATCTTTTACTTAATTAATAAGTTATATAAATTTTTACAATTACAATTATAAAACTTATTATTATCTTATATTATTAATTTTTTAGTTTTATATTAAATACCATTTACTATTATTTTATCTATAATATTTTTCACTCGTGTATTATAAAGGCTTAATGGTGTAAAAAGCCCTCAAACTTAAAAAAAAAAAGTGCTCCTTTTTTTTTTTGCACTCAATTGAGTACCGGAACTTTCAAAATGCATCAAAAAGGCCCTCAAAATTCTTTAAAAAGAGCAATTAAGCTCTTATGTACTCTTTTTTTTTTCACTCAATTGGGTACTTGAACTTTCAAAATACATCAAAAAGACTCTCAAAAGTTTTCAAAAAAGCAACTAAGGCCCTGCTCTTATTAAAAATTAGAAAAAAATTATAAAAATTTTAGAAAATTTATTAAATTTTAATAAAAATATAAAAATTAATATTGATTAAAATTAGAATTTTTTTATAAAAATCTTAAAAAATAAAAAATTATAAAATTTTATAAATATCATAAAAAATTAACGACCCCTAGCTTTTTTCAATTAAAGTCATCACATGTCGTAACACAACATGATATGTGGCGAAAAATGATAAAAAAGTAAAAATTATAAAAAATTATAAAATGTTTCTTTTGGTACAATAATTTTATAATTTTTTACGAAATTTATATTTCTTTACATTTTTATAATTTTCTTACGATTTTATAAAATTTTATAATTTTTTTATATTTCTATATATTTTATAATTTTTACAATATATATATTTATAATTTTTAATATTTAAATTTTTTATTAAAATTTAATAATATTTATAGCTTTTATTGATTTTAATTTTTTATAATTTTTAACAAAAGCAGGGGCTTAATTGTTTTTTTTTTAAGTTTGAGGGTCTTTTTGATACATTGTGAAAGTTCAAGTACCCAATTAAGTGCAAAAAAGTAGGAGCTTAATTGCTTTTTTTGAAAAGGTTTGAGGGCCTTTTTGATGAATTTTGAAAATTCAAGTACCCAAATGAATGCAAAAAAAAAAAAAAGAGGCTTAATTGCTTTTTTAAAAAAAATTTGAGGGCTTTTTGCACCATTAATCCTATTATAAAATATTTACTACAAAATTATGAAGTGTTTACGTCTTTGTTATTAATTGTTTATAAAATGTTATAATTTTCTATTATGTTAAAGATCATATACTATTAATTTAGGGTAAAATACCCAAAAATACCTAAAAAATTATTTAATTACGAAAAAGGGCCGGTTTGAAAAATATTTACGGAAAAGGGCCGTTTCACCCCAAAACGCGTCCACGTCAGCGCGTTTTGGGGGGAAACGACAGCAAAGCGCGCCCCTGGGAACGCGCTTTGTGCCACCTCAGCAAAGCGCGTCCCCAGGGGCGCGCTTTGCTGCTGAATCACCAGGAAAACGCGCTGACATGTACGCGTTTTGCCCCCCGGGTCCAATTACAGTATGATATTCTAAGGTTTCTGGGATAGGGTAAAAATATATTTAGGGTTTTGGGCAAAATATATTAGCCAAAAAAATTAATTGAATTTTGTGACAGTTGTATCTGGTAAAATAATTTTGAGAAGACGCTTCTAAACAAACAGTGACCAAAAACGCTTCAGGAAGGATGCACTGTCAGCAGGAGTACTGAAAAGAGCTCCTACGTGGACGCTCTTTTGCTACAGTAGTCTCCGGAAAAATTAATTTGAGAAGACGTTTATGAACAAACAGTGGCAAAAACGCTTCCAGCAGGGTGCACTGTTAGCAGAAGTACTGAAAAGAGCTCCTACGTGAACGCTCTTTTGCTACAATAGTCTCCGGCAAAATTATTTTGAGAAGACGTTTCTGAACAAACAGTGGCAAAATGCTTCCAGCAGGGTGCACTGTTAGCAGGAGTACTGAAAAGAGCTCCCACGTGGACGCTCTTTTGCTACAGTAGTCTCGGTAAAATTATTTTGAGAAGACGTTTCTGAACAAACAGTGGCAAAAACGCTTCCAGCAAGGTGCACTGTCAGCAGGAGTACTGAAAAGAGCTCCCACGTGGACGCTCTTTTGCTACAATAGTCTCCGATAAAATTATTTTGAGACGACGTTTCTGAACAAACAGTGGCAAAAACGCTTCCAGCAGGGTGTACTGTCAGCAGGAGTACTGAAAAGAGCTCCCACGTGGACGCTCTTTTGCTACAGTAGTCTCCGGCAAAATTAGACTATAAATCAGCCAAATTTCATTCTCAGGTTGCATAAGGGAAACTGAGGCAAAAGAAAAAAAACTAAAAATGAGTGAACGTATTAATGCTGTTATTTATTACGATGGTGAGGTTTGTGACACCGAAAATGATATTGTTTTCTTATCGGAGAACACAACGCGATTGAGTTTTAATCGGAACGTCGATTTGGTAGAACTTCGCAAAAGAATTAGGCGTAAAATATTCGGAACAATGCCAATGAAAGTTCAGTCTATTAAGTATAGATTTTGCGTTTCGGTTGTTCTGGTGAGATATGAATCATTCGACATCAAAGGTCCTCGAAGCTTTGAGGCAATGGTGGAGACTCATATTGCCAGTGGATCACCCTATCTCGAGGTATATGTACAATTTTCATCTCCAAGTGATCTTTCTGCGGCCTTAACATATACTGCTGTTCGAGGGGAATACACGACCCCAAGCCGATACTCTGTTAGTGGGAGGCAAAACACGGAAGTGCCCGTGTTCGGTGGTAGTATGGAAAACATAACCCCTGCACGACACTCGGTTGGTGGATGGGACATGCATATCCGTCCTTCGACATCCGATGATAGAAATACGTATTGGGGGACGTCATCAACTTCTAGTGGTTGGCAATCCACATATAATTGGGAACGTTATGAAAGATGTTTAAGGAGGGATAATGTACTCCCCATGACATCCACCGGCGAGGGACCCTCGTTTGTTGTAGGTTATGGAGGGTCAGACGATGAATCCGATGTGGATCCACCTGGGGAGCCCGGGCCCGATGGTGCAGAAGTTAGATTACTTTCTGAACCGGAGCTTGTTCCAATTGTACCAGAAGATGTTGAGGGCGGTTCAGACGAAGAAGAAGAAGATCCGCTATTCAGGGCGTACTCGCCTCCAGTCCACATGCATAATGTCGATCTATCTCAATATGATGCATTGGATTTTTCTGAACTACCACACCGGACACGTGACCGCACAACTTCTTCGTTGGATTCGGACCAATTAGAAGTTGGTAACCAGTTTTCCAACAAGAATATTATTCTTGCTGCATTGAAACAATACAGCTTCAGGAACGGGGTTAACTACAATATGGTTAAATCCAAGCTCGATAAGTACGAGACGAAGTGTGCAGTGCAAGACGGTACATGTTCATGGAAAATCACGGCGTCGTTGAGGAAAAGGACAGGCTTGTGGGAGATCAAAAAGTACAAAGGTCCACATACATGTCTTGCAGGTACAGTACACTATGTGTTCAATGTTTTTGAATAATACTAATATTATGTAATGTTGCATTATACGTACTTCGTTGACAGGTGTTATACAAGATCATCCGAAGATGGATTCAGACATGTTGGCTGACTTAATAATCCCGACGGTGAAGGCCGATCCCAAGACTACAGTGTCGGCCTTAATTGGCAATATTCGTAACCAATTGGGGTACACGTCCTCTTACAGAAAGGCTTGGATAGCCAAGCAGAAGGCGTTAGAAAAGTTGCATGGTCGGTGGGACGCTTCATATAATGAAGTGTGGCAGTGGTGTCAGGTGCTGGAGAGATATGTCCCAGGCAGTATAACAGACCTTGAAACGGAACCGGCGTACTACAACGATCGTTTGCTCCGTGGATGCGCAGTGTTCAAGCGTCTGTTCTGGACATTTAAGCAATGCCGAGATGCCTTTATATACTGCAAGCCATTGGTACAAAATGACGGTACCTTTATGTATGGTAGATATACGCATCGGCTATTGCTAGCTGTGGCACAAGATGGCTGTGGGAGAATCCTTCCGATTGCGTTCGCAATAACACCGGGGGAGTCAGCTGATGACTGGGACTTCTTCCTATATAGGTTAATGAGGCATGTCTGCCTCCAACCTGATATATGCGTTATATCGGATTGGAGCTCTGGAATACTAGCCGCAATAGAACGCCAGGGAAGCATGTGGCATCGCACACACCATCGATATTGCCTAAGGCATGTTGCATCCAACTACTATGGGCAACATCGATCTAAAAGTCAGCGACGGCAAGTGACCAATATGGGTATGAAATATCTATTAGTATAATTTCGTTTATAATATTCAATTTATTCTCAATTAAAGAGTGGTATGTAATATTCGCTATCAACGTATATTGGTAGGGTACGAGATCAATAAGGACCGTTTTTAGGAGATGTTGGCGAGTTTGCGCTCAGATAACGACGAAGGCGCAAACTACCTGTGCAATATTCCTTTTGAACAATGGACACAAGCATACGACAGCGGCCTATGATATGGTCATATGACCACAAACCTGGCCGAATGCATAAATTCTGTTCTAAAAGGAACCCGTCATCTGCCGATTACATCGGTTGTGCGAGATACATATTTTTATTTAGCGGCACTATTTCCGAAGCGAGCAGCGAGTTATAGAGGGCAGATGCAAGGAGGCCATGCATGGAGCCTGAAGGTCTTGCAAGAAATAAACAGGGGGAAGGCACAGGCCAACACGATGCAGACAGTGTGTCACGATCGCGACAGCTTATGGTTTCCTGTCACAGAGTTTGACAGATCGAACTAAGGTATTGTTGGCGGGCAGTATCGTGTACACTTGACAAATAGGACCTGCGACTGTGGGAGATTTGATGCACTTCGTTACCCATGCGCTCATGTACTTGCGGCTTATCAGAATCTCCGTCTTGATCCCATAAGCTATGTCGACGAAGTGTATAAATTAGAAAACATGTACAACGTGTGGAGACATGTATTCCCATCAGTCCCAGATGAATGTAAGTGGCCGTCAGTATCGCTTGCACTGTATAAGCTGTTACCGGATAGACAATTGAGGCGCAAACCAAAAGGTCAACCTTACTCGAGTAGAATACGCAACAATATGGATATCCGAGAAACGAGCAACCAAAGTAGGCTGTGCGGATGGTATAGGAACCAGGGGCATACATCTCGCTTATGTCCAAATCGGAATAGTTGACCGTGTTCTTAGCTTTTTTGTCTCTTGGTGGCTATGTAATTACATTATTTTTTTTTATGAAAACGGTGAACTTTTCTACAAGAACTTTTATTTTATTCAAGTTATTAAAATTAAATTACAAAATTACAAAAAATTAAATTACAATTAAAAATAAAAATTAAATTACAAAATTACAAAAAAATAAATTACAATTAAAAAATAAAAATTAAATTACAATTAAAAATTAAAAATTAAAAAACTTTTATTCTATTAAATATATTAAAACTAAATTACAATAAAAAAATTAAACCATTTCTATTTTATTAAAGATATTAAAATTAAATTACATTAAAAAAATAAAAATTAAATTACAATAAAATAAATAAAAAAACTTTTTATTTTATTAAAAATTAAAATTAAATTACATATAAAAATAAACAACTTCTATTTTATTGAAGATATTAAAATTAAATTACAAACACAAATAAAAAACAACTTTTATTTTATTAAAAAATTAAAAAAATTATATTACAATAAAAAAATACAAAAGCTGATCTGAATCAGTGTTGATGCCGGTCGAAATTAGTGCCATACGGGGGTGGTCGGCGGTTTTTCCCTGGATTCCTCCTTCTTCTAGCTTCCGACGGGGGTCGTGGAACCTCGGACAGGGGTTCGGGTTCCTTCGGCAGTGGGTCTAGTTGTGGGTGTTGCAAGGATGACCCACCTTGATAAAATAACGACCCCGGAGGTGTTTGCATAAACCACGGCGGGGGTGTCTAAATCCCGTGTGGCGAAGGAGGCTGGTAAAAGGAAGTGCTCCCTGACGGCACCTCCTATGATCCCTCACGCGACGACGGCCTCAAGATCGGCTGGCCAGTCGGAGTAGTCGGGAACGGACTCGAACCCGGCCATGCATTCCAACCTGGGGTGGGACTAGGAAAAGGAAACATATACGGGTTAGGATACATATAAGGGGTAGGGTACGCACCTAACATAAAGGGTAAAGGTTATGATGTCGGTGTCGGTGTCGTCGACTGAACTGATGGGCCCGGTGACTGTGTGGGCACTGTTGCTGGGCCCGGTGACTGTGTGGACACTGTTGATGGCCCCGTCTCATCACCCCTTCTCCTTGGATTTAAAGGGCCCCGACATTCCCTTCGTTCACGAAGTTGCCGTCACCCCTCTTCTTCCGACAACAAATACGGCTTACCATGGATCCTAAACCATGGCATGTATTCCGGCACACACGCTAACTCATGAAGAGGATCGATTTTCGGATAGGTAAATAGTCATACCGGTTCTCCCACGTCTCGATATGTGCTGACCAAAATCTTGGCTAATCCCTGTGCAGCTGCCGTAAGTCCACTTTGTGCTCATCATCGAGCACCTCAGGTGACACGGGAATCGGTTGCCGGAATCCAAATTGCAGCAGAACCAGATCTGACTGGTGCATCTCCACGGTCGCATAGGTGATCAATGGGACTTTCACGTGCCAACTGTTCGGATTTTGGAACAACTCCTCCGGAATTACTGCCCGAATTTCTGGATCCTCGTACGGTGTCCATTGAAACTATATTAACATTACCAACATATTAATTATATACATAATAGTAGACACTAAATACGAAATATTAAATTATAAATACGAAATTCAAAACTTACTTGTGATTCCGACCGTTAGTCCAATAGAAGCCGTATATCTTCAAGCGAGGTAGGTATTCCAACATGACTCGCCGAATGGTTCCACCTAATTAAATAAATTTTAGCATACAATTATACTATAAATCTACAAAATAATTGTAAAATATAACATTAAATTTACCTCGTTATCAGTGGGAATGAATATGGGTGGTCGAGTCGAGGACGTAAAAATAGAAATCGATACCATGCCCATGACTGCAGTAGTGATAGGCAACCTCCGATTTTTGCTTTACTCGGCCGCGTCGCCTCACACATCTCCCGATACAACCTCGATAGCACGACTGACTCCCAACTCAATTCACCGGCTGCTCTGAAATCAACAAGTTTCAGCAGCCATCTCAGGTGTACGAGGTTTCTAGAAAGGTCCGGCATCAGATAGCCTCCAATTATTTGAAGAATGTATGCCCGAGCATACCGTATTCTTTCTATTTCGGTCGAACCCTCCTGCGGCTCCAGGAATGTGTCTCGTAACCAGGCCATATCGACTCGAGCTCCTTGAATTTTATCGGGAATGGCACCCAGAAGCTAGTAGATATGGCTTCCCAATCACCAGAAGTTGAGGACCCGGTGACTACCGACCCGTCCACCGGCAATCCCAACTGCAACTGCACATCTTCCAGAGTGATTGTACACTCTCCGCATGGAAGATGAAAAGTGTGCGTCTCGAATCTCCACCTCTCTATCAACGCACTGATCAAAGGCGGCTCCAACTTGAGCCTCCGGCCTATCGTGGCCACGTGCCAAAAACTCGCTTCCCGCAGGTAATTCTCGATCAACGGCGATGGGGGACCATGCATGTTGCGAATATAACATTCCAACACCCGATCTACAGACTGTTTAAAAAATTATAAAATAAAAATTAATTAAAATTGCATAGACCTAAAAAGCATTAAATAAATATTGAAAAATTAAAATTAAAAACTTACCATTTTCAATTGCTCGACGGAGATGTGCTTGCTGTCTAGACGAAGTAATTCCTTGGCCATTTGTAATACGATCAAAAATTTTAAAAGTTTAAAAAATATATATTAAAAAAATTAAAAAGGGATTTTTTGTAAATATTAAAGGTGTAACACCCCTTACCCGAGACCGTTGCCAGAGTCGAGCACGAGGCATTACTAGACTTTACTACTAATTCAGTATAAAATTTAAAACTGTCCATCTGCGTCATAGTCACTAAATTATTTATATCTGGAGCTACGGAACTCCAAATTAAGATCCGTTAATTTTCCCTGAAACTAGACTCATATATCTTTTTACTATAATTTTTCCAGAATTTTTCATATGGCCAATTAGTACAGTTTATTCATTAAAGTTTCCCCTGTTTTACTGTTCGACTGTTCTGACCTCTCTTCACTACGAATCAAATTACTCTTCGTACAGAATTCATATGACCTTCTTATTTAGTTCCTTTGAAAATAGACTCATTTAGGATTCCATACATATAAACTATATCTCACAATTATTTTTGTAAAATTTCTAATGGTTTTTCAAAGACAGAACAGGGGATCACGTAATCATTCTGAACTAGTCTCACAAAAATTCAAATATCTCAAAACATAAGAATAATTTGTTTGTTATGTTTATTTTATGCGAAAATAGACTCAATAAGCTTCAATTATATATCTTATTCACTTTCTAATTCCATTTCTTCTATTTTTGGTGATTTTTCAAAATCACGTCACTGCTATAATTCAAAAATTGTTTCATTGCAAAATATTGTTAACTAGTTTATAACATCTTTACTCCATCTCATTTAAACTCTATACATGCCATATAAATCTTTAAGCATAAAACAAAAGCTACCGGAATTGATCTGGATAGTGAGCTTTGCTGTGATGATCCGATCTACCAACTTCTCTTTAATTCAATCTACATAAAAATATCAAGCACACACAAGTAAGCTTAATGAAGCTTAGTAAGTTCATAGGTTTAAAAGTAATGCTTACCACACATAATATTTCCAAACAATAAAAACATTTACTAAAGTTCCCTGCCATTCACAACCATTGTTAAAATACTTCACATAGTTGAGCTCAACATTAACAACTACTCAATCTCTTCCATTTGATTCACTTCTTTAATATTACTTATTATCAAATTAGGAAACGTTTTACGAATTTGAGTACGTCGTTGCTCAGTGCCACGTTTCACAACTCAGTATGGATGATACCATACCTACATTTCTTAACTCAGAATGGTTAATGCCATACCTACATTTCACAACTCAGTATGGATAATACCATACCTACATTTCTTAACTCAGTATGGTTAATACCATACCTACATTTCACAACTCAGTATGGATAATACCATACCTACATTTCTTAACTCAGTATGGTTAATACCATACCTAAATTTCACAACTCAGTATGGATAATACCATACCTACATTTCTTAACTCAGTATGGTTAATACCATACCTACATTTCACACTTTTCCATGGATTAACCATGGTCTTACCCGTCAATTCATCACATGTCACGGTACTAACGTACTCAATTCTGCGTTTTTCCTAATTTAAATTACCGCCTTTATTCTTCATTTTATCATAATTTTCATAATTCCATAGCAAATTCATATTTAACAACACACTATACCATTCAATCATTCACAAATAAACATATAAATTCAACCATATAAACTTACCCGGCTGATTTGTAGAAGATTTTAAAATTTAGGGACTACTCTGCAACTTTTTCTTTTCCTCTTTCTTCTTTGGTTTCTTGATAGGATGTAATAGTATGAAAATAAGCTTTCTCCAGAACTCCTCTGACGTTTTGGCTGAGATAGTGTGAAGATATATCTAAATTCTTTTCAATCTTATCTTTAATAAACATGTCAAAATTACAAAAATTCCAATTTTGCCCTTATTTCCCTTATCTTCTGCTGATTTCCTTGCCTTTGCCGTCCAACCTTCTCACTTTTAGGTTTAATTGCTCTTTAAATCCTTTTTCTTTTAACACTTGAGCTATTTAATTCTTGTAGCAATTTTGCATTTGTTACAATTTAATCCTTTTTATTTAATTGACTACCCAAACATTTAAATTTCTCAACCAAACTTTAATACTAACTTAATAACACTCCATAAATATTTATAAAAACATTTATGGCTTGATTTTCAAATTCGAGGTCTCGATACCTCGTTTTTGACCCATTTAACCTAATAAATTCTTTTAATTCACCAAATTCATCAATCCACAAATTATTCTAAATTCTCACTTGGCTCATAAATATTAAATTACTATTTTATTTAATCTTACCTGTCGGATTTAGTGATCTCATATCACCATTTCCGACACCACTGAAAATTAGGCCGTTACAAAAGGACTATTTCGAAATTTTAGAGGAAGTTTGAAGGACTTCAAGAGAATTTTGAGAGGAATTTGAGAAAAGAATGAATAAGGATTAAAGTGTGAAAAAAATAAAAGGGTTGGGGGGTTTTTATAGTTTTTTTTACCGTTGGGCCCCCAACGGTAAAAAAAAATTGGTCGTTTTTTTTGACCGTTGTAGCCTAAAGCGCGTCCCTAAGGGCGCGCTTTGATGTCGTTTCCCCCCAAAACGCGCTGACATGGACGCGTTTTGGGGTGAAACGGCCCTTTTTCGTAAATATTTTTCAAACCGGCCCTTTCCGTAATTAAATAATTTTTTAGGTATTTTTGGGTATTTTACCCATTAATTTATATCTTTAATATTATAAAATTATTAATATGCTATCAATTATTTATGCAAATTTTTTTTACTAATAAGTTTAAATTTTTTTTTACTAATAAGTTTAATAAAATTTTCAACATCTAAAAATATATATGTTGAAAAATAATTATAAGTTAACATATTTATAAAAAAATTAATTTTAAAATGCAAAATTTAATAAATTAGTCAATTAAATATTTATTGAAAATTTGTTTAAGAAAATAATTTTGTGGCACAACAAAATTTCAAAAAAAAATCATAAAACTGAACTATTGTTGTGTTATTTATGACAGTAAATTTTATCAAAATTAGTATATGTGTTTATAGACTAATAAGACTTGCATATTCTTGACTTTCAACTAAAATGATCTTTTTCGTTATACTTGAACTCTTAGTTGCTAAAAGAGTGAGCTCTTATCATAAATCAATTATAGAATAAAATTATAACTTACTAGTGAAGAAAGTTTACTTTATTTCTGGTAAACCAAAGCCAAAATTACTATCATGAGTGCTCACAGAAAATTCTTCTAAAATTCGACAGAGTATCCATGTATATCATGTACGTCAATTTAACTATATCGTAGTTTCTATTTATGGGAGAAATCACAAAAAATTTTACTTGAATAACAAGAGAGGGAAAAATAATTTTTTAATTGAAAACCCATAGTTCCCTTAGAATTCTATGTGGTGTGTGGCACTAGCACGCTAGAATACCTAGTGTGCCGCCCACCCCTATGATTATATGGGCTCCTTGGGCCTTTCATATATTGGGTATAATAATATTTGAGTCTAATTTTAATTTTAATTAAAATAAGTTTATGTAATTATTCAATCCAAAAATCAGTTTTTTTATTCTCAAAATATTATTTTATTCAATTAAATTATTTTCTAAACTCAATTCTAATTTTATCAAGACATGACGACTTTACTGTATTAGAATCTATTAGCAAATAATTTAATCGTCCTGTTCAATAAAATTACTATGACTGATTAATTTAATTTTTATTCTGAACTCAATTATTGAATTACAATCAATTAAATAACAATTCAAAGAAATTGAATTAATTTCTAAGTCATCTCTTGTTCCTTTCAAGAAATGCATTTACTGCAGATAGTAATACATGAAATCTATTTCTCTTTCATCATTTTCATTCATTCACAATATCAGTTCTTTTGCAACCCATGCAGAGTTGTCTTGAGCTAGTGGACAATCAATTGAACATATATAATTAGAGTTTAAATAATTTGTAATTAAGTTTCGACTCTTTGTCTATTAATTATAATATTATTTAGTCATGGAACCAATCCACTAAAAAGTATCATAATTGGACTCCTCAATATACACCATTACAAAAGAAACTTAAATTTATGCTTTGCCCAATGGTTTTGTCATTAGTGTGTTACCCCTATAAGGTATCCTTAACCTCTTTGAGTTAAACTTGTTCACCCAATATGATATTATTTTATCTCATAGTCACTATTGCATCTTCCACGGTGAAAAAGATTATTACTAACAAATAGTAATAACAATCACATGTCCCTAACGAATGACTTGTGGCCACGTTCTTTTTTTTTTTTCATAATTCATACAATGGTAGTGAGAGGATACTATTTACTCTTTAATCGAGTTATTATTTTCAGTATCATAAGTGAAGTCATGCCATACATACTTCATATACTCAATATACCAACTTTCAGCTATAATAAATATTGAGCACATGCTTTCAATATATTAAAGTAAATGAGTTACATATGAACAGTTAGTCACTTACTTAGGAGTGAGGTAAACCACACTATGAATGTCACTGATGAACAAATTCAACTTGGATACTATCCAATGTATTGTCAATCTAAACAATCACACATATATCTCTATATTTTTAGGAGTCATCTGCTTCGAAACCTAAGACAATATATCTCTCCAATTGGACTTGATAGAAAACATAATAGTCACTTGAATCAATTGCTCAATTTTGATTCCTTAAACTACGAACCATTTAGTTTGCCTATTAATATAAGTTGTCTTTCTACAACATAATCCATCCCTATAATGCAACTTAATATACGAACCATTTAGTTTACCTATTGATATAAGTTATCTTTCTACAACATAATCCATCCCTATAATGCAACTTAATATTAATTAAACCTTAGGTAATCAAGAAACTAATATTTGCTTTGTTATTTTGCTTTTTTGTGCAAAAACTAGTGAGGACATTAATTATACAAAATATATTAATTTACTATGGAATTTTATTAATTAATCTCTTCGAAAAAATAAAAACATAAATAAGGGCACAAAATCTCAACACTATCATATTATAAAATTTAAAATATAATTAATTTCAATATTATAAAATATGGTATGTAATCAATAATTAATTGTATGTATCAATTAAAATATATCTTATAGGAATCTCTAATTTGTTAAAAAAATTCGGTTTAGAAACTATTGTTGCTCAGCAAAAAAATATTTTTTTATAAAAAATCCAAGCAATTGTGTTATTTATAACAATAAACCTTTTACCAAATTCATTCTTATGTTTTGGGATAAACAGTAAAGGGTGTTCCTAGCTTTTGACCACCATGATTTTTTTACTATTCTTGAATCTCAACTTATATATATATATATATATATATATTTTCAATTTTTTTAAATTTAAATATTTTTTCAACTTTTATATATTATTTTAACTTTTAAAATTTATATTTATATATTTTATAATTTTATAAGATTTTGAAAATTTAAATTATTTATATATTATATAGTTTAAGCAGCAAAGTGAAATTAAATTAAATAAAAAATTGGGATAAGTTTATCAAAAATTGTATGGGATCAGTTTTCTTTTTAAATAAAAAATCGGCCATCTTAATTTGGGGCTGTTGGGCTTACATGACCTCAAAAAAGCCAGCCCGACGTTCTCTCTCGCGTTTAAATCTAATGTATTTCTTTCAATATTAATTACATTTATTAAGTTTCCTTTTTGTTTTGCTTGGATTTTTATAGGGTAATTATTAAAATAGTTATTTTTATTTACTTCATATTATATTTTAATTATTTATGTTTGAAATATTATATTTTAGTCACTTATGTTATCATATTGAAATATTTTAGTAACTGAATCATTAATTGTCGTTAACGATATAACAGTATGCTGACATTACACCTTAAATTATTATTTTAAACAAAAATTATAGGATAAATTCTACTATCGGTAATCATATCTTTTTCGTTTTAAATAATTTAATTTTTTGACTAAAATATTTGAAGAAAATAAAATTGACTGGTTGTTTACCCTAATTATGTTTTGCTTGCTTGTCAGTTTAACCCATAAAAGAAAAAGAAAAAAAGTGAGAAATGGCAGGAGAAAGTTATGAAGATCGTAATGCAATTGAAACGCCGGAAGATTTGGCGGTTCCTCTTCAACCCGAAGAGACGGAAATGCAGGGTGCGGGAGGAGATGGAGAAAAGAAGTGGCCTGGATGGCCTGGTGAGAACGTTTTTAGAATGTTGGTTCCCGCCCAGAAGGTGGGTACTATCATCGGCCCAAAAGGAGAGTTCATCAGGAAAATCTCCGACGAATCAAGGGCCCGGATTAAGATTCTTGATGGACCTCCTACTACCTCCGAAAGAGCTGTGAGTCCTTCTCATCAAAATTCTTTCACTTCTTCAAACTTCGATCCACAATGTTTAATGCTACGTTATGGTATGGCTTTTGTTTGTTTCTTTCACTTGTTTTACTGTGTGTTGTTTCTAAAGTCTCTTTTTTCCTCTTGTTTTCAGTATTAGGGATGCAATGCAATGAGGTCAATGTTTATCCAGTAGCTCATAACTGTTAAATCTTTTTAAGCTATTTGAATTCGAATACTAGTAGTATCATATTTAAACTGCAATACTAAGTAATCCCAGTTAATGTTTTATGTTCTAATGTTTCGGAAAGGAATTATCATCAGTGGTTTCAACAGTGTCAGATTGGACAAGACAGAGAGACAAAAACTAAACACAAGTTCTTAAAACAAGTGTTTGAACCTTAAAAAATGTGGATAAGGAAAAGTTTTAAGAACAATGTCCAATTAATGTCAACTTAAAACAAAAAAGAAAACATGCAATATAAAAGCATGTTAGTATAACCGAAATGAATGTTTGCAGGCCCTTCGCAAATCTTAGGCACCAAACCAATGACAAAAGTGGTTTTAAACTAGAAGTTAAACACTCAAGATTGCCGGTTGAACCTTACAAGTGCTGAAAAGTTCTTCTGTTTTAAGAATAAAAAATGCCTTGTTGCCAAGAAGATTTGCACTTTGTCTGGTAACTCCAGAACTTGAACAATTGATCTCTTTGCAGGAAAAAAAGAAAAAAAACCCTAAAATTGTCGAAGCTATTCGATTTATTATTTTAAATCGTACAAACTAACATCTACAAACATGTTAATTAAAGGCTGGTGTTATAAATGTATGAATCCTTATCACTTTGTGAGCGAAGTTCTATAGATATAGGTAAATTGTGCACAAGGATTCACATGGAAACCTGAATCAGCTAGCTTGTTGATGGGCTCAATTATATTTTACATGTCTAAGATATTTTGAAACTTATATATATATGATGAAATGCTTGTTATAATACTTTGAATTGTGTTTGTTTGCATGTGGCTTTCATTATTGATTACATTCTACATTTAGTGGGTTTGAGATTTATTATTTGATGAAATCTATAATTTTGGGATCATTCTTTTTCATTTTTTTCTTAGATGGTTTCTTTCTTTCTATTGTTAAGACATACTGTTCTTACTTGATTCTTTTCTATTAGGTTGAATGATAGGGTTGTACCTATTTTTATCCACCTGTATAAGCTCTGATAATTATGCGTATCAGTTGCTTGCTTTAACGAATCAAATTCCAGTAACTAGTAGCATTAAAAAAAAAGAAAAGAATTTGTGCAGTTGTTCCCATTCTCATATATTTTTATTTGAAGTGGCCTTATTTTGATTTTAAAGCTCTCAATGTTATTAAATGAATTTTGTTTGCCTTCCTTTGAAGGCCAATCAAGATTGCTAATATATAGCCCTCTATGTTTTCTAACTTAAAATCCAGGGATTATCCCTACTTAGTGGATGAGTGTGAAATTGGTTACTTGATGATTAAATCTTTTTGTTCGCATAAGGTCATGGTTTCTGCCAAAGAAGAACCAGATGTTCCTATTCCTCCATCTATGGATGGCTTATTGAGGATTCATAGGCGTATTCTTGGTCTAGATGGTGATTATGATCATATTACAGCAGGTGCAAATGGCAGAGTTATCACACGTCTTCTAGTGGCAGATACTCAGGCAGGAAGCTTGATTGGCAGACAAGGATCCACTATAAAGTATATTCAAGATGCTTCTAATTGCAATATTCGAGTTCTTGGAGGAGGTAGTTATGAAAACTATGTTGATTGCTTGGCTGTTAGATACTGAGATGTCCTGCTCAGTAACTGTATTTTGTTTTATTAATATACCTGCTTCCACATTGCTACTCTTATGCTGTTGTTCCAACAGAACACCTGCCAGTTTTTTCTTTGAAAGATGATAGTGTTGTTGAGATAGAGGGTGGGCCCACATGTGTACACGCTGCAATTGAACTTATTGCAGGCCATCTCAGGAAGTTCTTGGTTCACTGCAGCATTATTGGGGTATTTGAAATGCAAGTAAGCCTTTTTTATCCCAGTTTAGTTGACTGGTTCCTGGCACCTATTTGTTTTGAAGGTTCTAATGTCAAATATTACCCTTTGTCTGTAAAAACTCATTGTCAAGGGCTTTTTGTTTAGCATTACACCATGTTACCGGAACTAGGGCCTGAAGTTTATTCTCATGAATGGTTAGCAATCCTTTGGCCCGGATAGTTTGAAGGTTCTAATGTCAAATATTACCCTTTGTCTGTAAAAGCTCATTTTCAAGGGCTTTTTGTTTAGCATTACACCATGTTACCGGAACTAGGGCCTGAAGTTTATTCTCATGAAGGGTTAGCAATCCTTTGGCCCGAATAGTTGGTATGGCCTTCAGCATTGCCCAAATTAGTCATTACAAATCTCTCAGAAAACTATGATGGTAAGCCAGCTTGGGCAAGTCAACCTTGCAGATATTGGTGCTTGTGTGAGCTTTCCTAAATTTGGCTGTGGTTGAACTCAGTTTGTCCATTTTGCTTTTCATTTTGCTCGGAGATATATCATTACTTGTGAGTTCTTTGTGCCTGCACCAGTTGAACATTCTACTCAGAGTAGTTATTCAACTTATTATATATAGGTGTATGATTCATAGAAATTAAATCGTACACTATAAACAGTGTGTATTATTGATTAAAGTTCTGCTTCTTGTCAGATGCAGAATGTGAGTGCCAATCAGAATATGGTCGTGCCTCAATCCCAGCGCCATCTGCATGGTTCTCCGATTGCTGATAGTGAAGCCCTTCTTGGTTCTAAGCCAAAATATATGTATCCTGAATCTCAGTTTGACGATTGTTATGAACCTCATGAGCTACCTTTGCATGACAAGAATTCCTATCAGGGCTCACCACTATATGGGAAGCATGGTTCTATGGGAGGTCATGCATCAAATGTGCAGGCCAAACAGTCTGTGGTGACAAAGGTGTAGTCCTCATGTCTAATCTTCTTTCATTTTGTTTTCTTTGAGTTGCGGTAAACTTGCACCAGTTGTTGGGCTAAAACAGGTGCTAGAAAATAAAACAATATTGTTTTGAATGCAATATTTGGAAGGATATTAAGGTACAAATGCTTAAACACAACTAGTGTCCTTTGATGCCCCTTGAAAATGGCTGGGATAGAAGTTTGCACCCGTTCCTCTCTGCTGTGGATGTAACAATCTGTTAAATATTAGCTGATTAACTTGTTAATGCTGCTTCACTACTTCGGCTGAACTGCTGAGTATCATTAGGCAGTAATACACATGTTAGCATTAATCCAAACCTGTAATCATTTACCCTTAACCTCTTTGTTTTCAATGTTGTTTTATAGATGCTACTGATTTGTGAATCCTTGATCTTTGCTGCTTTTCTCTCCACATTAATAGTTGTTATTTATATTGCCTGTATTTCCTTTTACTTATTTGCTTCATGTAGTAGTCAAATGATCCAAGTTCAAGAATGAATTACTAACTAGTGCTTATTTTGCATACTGGATAGATCATACAACACATGCAAATTCCTTTATCATATGCAAATGCTGTAATTGGGACATCTGGTGCAAATATAAGCTATATGCGCCGTGCCAGTGGAGCTGCTATAGCTATACAAGAGACAAGAGATGTGCCTGGGGATATGACTGTTGAAATTTCAGGATCTGCCTCTGAAGTACAAGCGGCTGAGCAGTTGATACGGGTAATCTGGTTTGACAAGCTCTACTGTTATGTTGAATTTCTTCCCTAGTTTCTGCTAACTTTTCAACTTTCCCTAGCATATTAATAGTGGACTTTGAAATATCTTTTATTTAACTACAACCTATCAGAACATTCAGTTTTGATCAGTACCAAAACACCATGAATTGTTTTCCTCTTTTCCCTATTTAAGCCCTTTAAACATTCAGTTGTAATAACCAATATTCTATCATGCATCTTATGTATCTCTCTTTTCTTGAATGATACAGAACTTCATTGCCGAAGCTGCAAGTGTGATGCAGAGTCTGCCAGGCGGGTCAATCAGCGAGGAGTACAGTCCTTATCCGGTACATGCTCCTCTTTATGCGTCTTCTGATGCCAATGGTCATGTCAGCCATGCGCCTGTCATAGACTATGGTTCAATTTATGGCACTAGTTATGGTTATTGAGGTAGTACCAGATTACTTTAGGATCGGAAGTTTTGTAGTCCCAATCTGCCCTTGATTACGTTTGACTCAATTGTTCCTTCCTTTATTGGTTTATTGAATTTTAGGATAAAATTGTGAATTTTGCCTAGGACTTTTGCTACATCTCAATTTTAATATATATATTCTTTTCAGATTTATAGTTAAGAAAAACTATTAGTCATACATCATATCGACTGGAATATTCAGATTTAATCCTGCAAAATCCTTTCTTTCATAGATTTGCTAAATGTTGCACTACAATCACAAAAATGAACACGAGACAAACTGGTACCTGTTGGCTGTTTTCGAAGCAATCTTTTTGGTATCGCATAAAATTAGAAAATCAAAACCAATGATGATGACAACAAACAATATAACCACAACAAGGGAACATCTACTTTTACATAGCTATGTATCAAGGTATTACTGACTGTCGCCAAAAATGTGTTAATGAACTCACTTGAAGATCTTCTAGTAACCATTTCAATCTGATCCCAATCGTACTCGTTAATGAGTTTACCATACGTACCTGTTCCAATCCATCAACATGACAGTGTGCCCTCTAGTTGACTTGATTTAAGCTTAGGAAGCAATTCAGAAACTGCCTTTTGAAATGTAACACGATTCATCCTGCCATTGCTTCCATTTAAAATCATTTTCGACAGAAAAGTAACCTCTTGGGAGTCCAAATGTTCACCCAGTAGCTCATTCCAAAATTCATCATCCTCGTTGAGGTTGGGTGCTTCCATGAGTTCTACTACTTGCTTCAGTGCTGCTACATTCCTACCGGCACCACAACCCATGGCGGTAGCAGCCCCCACAGCATTTGCAAATGCCAATGTTGTAACCAAGGGAATATTGTGTATAAAACCGAACGCAATAGCTGCAACAAAACTATCTCCGCAGCCGACGGTGTCCATGACTTTCACCTGATGAAATATTTGAAAAAATCGAGAGACATTAGAATGATCAATTTCAAAAGAATGGTCAGATATAACTTAATATATAGTAATGGAAAACTTTCAGACAATAGATGTCATATTTCGGGGACAAATAGATGTGTTAAACGTGGCTGGTCTAAATTGTTAAGAGAAACATATATATGTTTTGTATGTCCCTAAAATTTTTGTAAATTATATCTTACAGTATCAAAGAGTTACAAAAGTACATTTTCAAGAAACAGAAAAAAACAACCTTAGCTTAAAGCAAATTGAAAAGATATTCAAGGAATTGCGACAAATTAACATTCACATAATGACTAACCTTTTATGCTTTTGGATATACATTGAAGCTAAGCCTATAACTCACCTTAAATGCAGATGCACATGTAATATTTGACGTGGTTATCAGAATTGAACCCCTAGGGCCCATCTTCACAACCACCCATTTAGTGCGGACCCCTGTCCTCAGCAACTCCTGTCCTGCTAGTATCGGGTTCGCTATGCCAGTCAATGATTCGGCCTGAAAATTCATTAATGCAAATGCAACTAATTAGGTAAACAGTCAATAAAGCTAGGAGATAGAAAGATACAATTCACATCAAATACTATAGAAGGCCAAATGGTTCCTACAGGAATTCAAAGTTCCAAACTTCATAGTAGCAGGCATATTTATTATCTTTGAATGGTGAGGAGTACTCCTCACCAACGCTCAATAATCCAAAAAACTCTGTGCATTTTCAGGCAGACAATGTTGGCAATACACTACACATCACTCATCCACAAAGATCATCAGATTAAAAATGCCCATTGATTCAGTGAAAAGAAGTGCCACAAACCTCATCAGATGTTAGAAGGAGGACATCACTCATCCTCAAGAAATGCCTAAGTGCCTTTTGTTCTTCCACGGTTCCGCGTAAAAGATTCTTCCCACGGGGCCCTGGATCGAAAAACACTGATGTACCAGCTTCAATTGCATAGTCAACAGCTGACATTATCAAACCAGGGCAAAGCTCATCAAAATCATAACCATTACAAAACAGGATTCTCGATCGCTTAATCCCCCTCTTTACTTCTTCAGAAAGTGTACTCATCCAGCTAAAAGCGGGCTCCTCAAAAAAATCAGCTGGACTAATGAAACAATAAACAGGGACAGATAAAACGTTTAGCAACCATTTTCTCAAACAAAATTGGCGACCCTTTGTTGACGAACAGAGAAAAGACATGTTTTGATTTTTTACCTGCAAAAACCATGCTTTTGTGAAGGATCAACAAGCACCCAGCATAAGAGAGTTTGATGAGAAGCACTTGGATTGTTAACAGCATCAGCTTCTTCATTCATTGCCACCATGCCAATTCCTTCATCACGAAGCACATCTAGAAGAAACTTACCATAAATTTCATTACCAACATAACCTATTGAAATACAATTGAGTCCCAGCCTTGCAGCTGCTATAGCTACATTACAGTTTCCACCAGCTTCCCAATATTGCTATAACCCAAAAAGAAAACATAGACAAAAGTTAGTGATTGTTCCAAAAAACCCATGAATTTGAAAACCCCCGTTTGAAAAGAGTATTTTTCTTTTACCTTGTCAGGAGGAGAAGAGGATAACTGTTCCATGATGGCTTTGCGAGCGCCTTTAGAAGACGGGGGTAATTTGGGAACATTGAGAACAATATCAACACAGAGATTGCCGAGAGTGGCGACATCGACGGTTTTGAGGGCGGCGTTTTTGGTGGAGTTGGAGGAGGGGAGGGAGCGAGGAGGGTGAGTGGGAAGAGGGATATGGAAACTCCGGCAGCTAGAGGCAGAGCAGGGAGAATAAGCGGTGGTGTTTAGATGGAGGGGAAACAGGCGGCGAGAAGGGATAGCGTTAGGAGGGTGAAGGCGGGGCGGGAAAGGGTATTGGAGGGGTTTAAAGGCTATGGATTGGTGATGCATTCAGCTGAATCAATAGTAAACAACGAGCCAAAGAAGAAGAGTAAGGGGGAAATTGAGAGAAGTAGTAGAAATGAGTGAAACTCGGGATAGTTGGAAGTTAATTTAAAGGGAAAGTAAGGAGGATTGACTCGTTTTCTTCTGGCAAAGTTGACGTTGCGAGTCTTTTAAGCATATTTCAAGTTGACGTTTGAGTAGAGAATGGTTGAGTGGAATGAAATTTTATTTTTCATAAATTTGGTTCAATAGGTTTTAAAAGATTGGAAATGACATGGATTCAAATCAGTAAATTACAAGGGTGTGATTGTCAAAGCTCGCATAACACTAATCAAAACTGGAACAAAAGAATATATTATACAAGTATGATTGATTATTATCTTATATAACATCCAAAAGTCATTAAATAAATTCGAAAAATCAAGAAGTGAAACTGTATCATTCCAAAAACTCAACTAAACCCAACCAAACTCATCTCTATTACCATATTGTACTAAATTGACAGCAAGTATCATGCTTGTGTCTGATGCAGAGACAAATATAGGTCATAGAGAATGCAAGAAATGTAGCATTAACTGCAAATTCAACACAGTGCTTGCCAGACAATGTTAAAAGATTAAAAAGCACTAGGAAAAGAAAGTTTCATGAAGATGAACTCAATCTCCAAAATAAGTGCTAGGTGGAGAGTGAGACAAGTAGGCATAAAACTCATGCAGCTAATTTTCTGCTGTTAATGCTTCTTTATTAGCTTGTGCAAAGACCATATTTATGAGTAAGTATGCATCCATGTGCCTATTATAAACTAAATTTACAAATATACGAAATGAACTTGAACATTATGTTAGGTGATCACAGATGACTGAACAAGCTATATAACTTTTTACTCTGCAATGAAACCCACAAAAGCACTGTCAGATACGACTTCTAATTACTTCACACCTGTTGTAACTAATGGATAATCAATTGATATGCAAATACAAATGGAAGAGAAGTATTAGTCTTTGTGGATGTTGATCATGGTTAGAACAGATATGCATCATCATCATCAGATTGCGAATTCAAACTTAACATTATCCCCAGAGAATGGCGTTTCTACCCCATTAGTCTGAATAGAATAGACCTGCAGTGGTACCTTCACCGTCCAGAAGCTGACGGTAATCACATCTTTGACTGTCAATTCTCAGCTAATCAGTGCTCAGCACTGCACACCTCCGAGCTTCTGCAAAAAAGAGGCAAAAAGGAAACCATTTTTCGATTTAACCCAAAAATGATGCTCAATTTCTTAACAAGACCAATGAAGCTTTAAAGCGAAACTAGAAACCAGTAAAAGCCAAGTAAAAAAGAAAAGCATTTTATCTTAAAACAAAGGGCCGCCTGAAGCCCTTCAAAAGGGAAGAAACCCACCCACAAGTTGGAAGTCTTAACTAGCAGTTGCCGAGTCTCAGAAACACATTTACAGAAAAAATTTCCATCTTTCCTCACCGACATGTTGGGTTTATTATTTATGTTTTTGAGTTATTTGTCCCACATCGTGCTGCATAAGGAGGTTAGTGCTAGGAGAACTTATAAAAGGAATGTGAGCACCAACGTTAAACTCACTTACCTGGACGGGGCGTATGGGCGATCATTGAGGCCCATGGCCTAGGTTGGCGACTCACATTGCACTTGGTGAGGGCGCCAGCTTAACATCTCCCCAAGTGGGAGAGTGTACGTCATAATTTGTGAGAGAGGGGGCCTGCGTACGCGCGGTCCCTACCAAATTTAATAATTTAAAATTTTGCTATTTAGAGCATGTTTGGTTGGGAGAATATAAATAGATTACCGTCCAATTGTTTGGTTGATTGTCACTGAATGGATGATTGAGCGTGTGAAATAAAAAATTAACCCCAAATTCTCACCATCTAACCCGACAGCCCCTCTCACCCATCCTCGTTATATATTTTAAGCATGTCCTTCAAGGGCAGCGTTAAGAGCTGAGCCCATGGAGTAAGTGTTAGACTTGGATATTCCAAATACATGGTTTGGAGTATAATAGTTTTATTATATATACTTCTGATTATATTCCTTCTACATCTTTTATTTCTGCGTATGTTCACTGCTTGCTCAAAAATTGCTTATTGGCTGTGAAATTGTATTCTTCACAAAGCTTTATGGAATTTTGTCTCCAGTATTCAGTTTTATGCGTGGTCATTTACAAATTAATCAGCTATAGTATTTACTAGTTAGGACCATTTCCTTTTAAGTGCTGCGGCTCTTCTTTGAGTTTTTAAATCAGAAGCATATTTAATGTGCTACTTGAGGTTAAAAATGTCAATAGTCTCCTTTATTTGTGCTAATAACTCTTATCATCGACGGTTTAAGGAAAGCCTTGACGCAATCCGTGAATAGAAGTACTAGAAATTGCGATTAAAAGTGCCTATATGGGCTTTAATTGAGATTTGGTTTTACTTGCTGGGAGTTCTCCGGCAGTTGCTGCTCTTGTATCAGCAAATTGTTAAATTCAACCAATATGAATTCTAATGCATGAATATAATCAGTTTACTTCCACTCAAGTATTTTTTGGTTCAGCACTAATATGTCATGATTTCTTAAGATTAAAGAATTGAATCACTGGTCATGCATCATAAAAGTTACTGTCCTGCTCATGCAATATTATGAACCTGTTAATTGCATGCATATGAATGGATAGTAGGAGCCCTTATGGTTAGCCATTGTTGGAGGTTTCGTTAAAATTTGGAGAGGAAGATAAAGATGAATTTGGGAGAAAGAAGAGACCAGCCAAGATGAAGAAGATGGAGAAAATAAAAAATTCTTTTAATATATAATTTAATATAAAATATTATTTCAAAATTTCAAAAAATATAAATATAAAAGATTTTAATATAATTTAATATAAATATAAAACAATCTTTTAATATTTTATATTTAAATATTATTCTTTAATATTAAATTGATGTGAAAAATACACTAAAATATTAAAGGGCATATTCGTCATTTGAGCCTTTTTTTTTTTGCTATTATTTATCTATTCCTCATAACTAAACGCATAAATATTATTATAATACTGATTCAATTACGGCCTTATTCCATTCTCGCAGAATGACTATTCCATTACGGTTCTATTTCATTTTAGTGAACTAAACGTGCTATAAGAGATTTAGTGCATAAAAATAATAAGGAATCTTGAATGATTAGCTTATATAGGCCAGACAAAATTTCAATGTATCTCATTTATTCCAACTTTTAACAATTTCGCATTCGAGTTTTCAACATGAACCTCATATTTGGAACTGTTTTTGAGAACTGAGATCAATTAATTTATAAAGCTTTTACGGCTTTGTTTTGACTATCAATGGATCTGATAAGTGACTTTGTTTTATTTAGTGTGAGTTTTGTTTTTTCACACTTTTTTTTTTGTGAAAATAGAATGATAATATTGATTCAATTAAGACTCGTGAATCTATAGGCATCAAATTTTAAGAGTGCTTCAATACAAATCGAGGGTTCCCCACAAAAGCACAAATATTTCTATTACAAACGGTGCTTTGGTTATCCTGTTGAAAGTTGTTCTCTAGTTGAGCTAACTGGTTTGCACATTGGTTACCCTCCCTATAAATGTGCTTGAGTGAAGTCGAAACGATCACTTAGACATTAGTGACCTGCAACCATTCACAAGTGTAGACGAAACAAGATTGTTAGTTGCACTATTGCAGATAAAACTAACATCAGTAGTGGCATCACTTTCAAATTCAAGATGAGCAATATTGTGATGTAAAGCTAAGGTTAACCCATCGCTAATTGCCTAAAGTAAAGCTTCGACACTAGTGACGAGCAAAATATGCCTGAAGCATCCTCCAATCCATTTGCCTCTATCATTTCTGATTAAAGTGCTAGCCTTTCCCTTTCCTTGGTTACCAATAGATGATCCATTAGCGTTTAATTAAAAAACCCTTGAAAACGAAAGTAAAACGGGAATCGCCACCAATCTTTTTTTGCTGAGGTGTGATTGGGTCACCTCAAATAGTGGTTGTTTTTAATAACCAGTTTGATTTATCAAAACAACGATTTTGGTCTACGAAACTCAGAAAATGGATTCGGGAGTCGATTACGTACAAGGAAGGGTTAACACCCTCGATACGCCCAAAATTGGTACCTAATTAATTAATTAATGTCTTAATGTCGAAAAATTGAAAAGATTTCAAAAT
The DNA here is from genome assembly GCA_005393395.2 of Gossypium australe. Taxonomy (NCBI): domain Eukaryota; kingdom Viridiplantae; phylum Streptophyta; class Magnoliopsida; order Malvales; family Malvaceae; genus Gossypium; species Gossypium australe. The sequence goes on from CM016624.1 coordinate 18,911,068, forward strand.
ACAAATCCTTTAGGAAATATTTGGATAATTCGAATTGAATATCGAAATTCTCTTGTTCCGAAAAGATGAAATATCACATCCAGCACGATAAGACACTATGATTCAACCCTCGATACCAAAGCTCATTTCATGATTTCCAAAATTCACACTTTGTAATTTTAAAAAGGGTATTCCGTACTATTTGAACAAACCAAAAAACTGAAACCCAGCACGATTGGACACGATTCCTCGAATTTCCAAATATGAAATATTACCTTATTTAAGGAAACACAATCAAAAACTTAAAAGGATATTTAGTCATTTGGACGAACGGAAAATCGAAACCCAGCACGATTGGTCACGATTTATTGAATTTTCAAATACGAAATATTACCTTATTTTTGAAAAATCCTTATCCTGAGATAACAAAACATCACATCCAGTAAGTTAGGACACGATAATCTTGAATTTTGAGAATAAGCTTTTTATTTATTTAAAACTTGTTGTGATTTAAAAAGATATTCCATTATTTAGATTAAACGAGAAAAAATTGAAACCCAGTAAGTTAGGGCACAATTTATCGAATCTCTAAATACGAAATATTACCTTTATAAAAGAATCATGTGTATAGGGTGAAAATTAATATAACACCAACTTGTAAAAACAAAAAGAAACAAATCATGATATTAACAAGCATAACGGAATAATAATAAACGAGTAGTACAAATGACAAAAATAAAAAAAATAAAAGAAATAAGCTATGTAACTTAAAAGGGAAATAATAGATAAAAGTAATAAAAGAGATGGAAATGAAAATAAATAAGAATAATAAGAATAAATAAAAAAAAACTTAATAGTAAACCGATAAATGAATAAGTAATATATAAAATAGTATAATAATAATAAGAATAATAATAATAATAATAATAATAATAATAATAAAGTAAAAATGTGTTAATGAGGATAATAATAGTAAAAAGCAAATAATAATAATATGTTAATAATATAATAGCAACGATAATAATAATAATAATAATAATAATAATAATAATAATGATAATAATGATAATAATATGGTAACAAAAACAATAATAGAAATGATAATAATAATAGTAATAATAATATAATGATAAAAATACTAATAATAATAATAATAAATAGTAAAAGATAAGTAAATAATAGTGACTGTAATAATAATATTAATAATAATAATAGTAGTGATAAAAATGAAATAATGATAATGGGAGTTAATAATAGTAAAAATGTAAATAAATAATAGTGTTAATAGAAATAAAAATAATACTAGTAGTGAAATAAAATAATAATCATAGTAATAATGTAATAATAATAATAATAATACTAATAGAAATATTAAAATTAATGATAATAATAATAACAATATAATTACAAAAACAAACATGGAAGGGCTAAATCGGAATCAGAATAAAATTAAGGGGGTTAAAACAGCAATAAATTAAAATAGAAAGGGATTAGGGACTAAAATGCAACACGCGCCTAAACGTGCAAGGACCAAATGGGTGAATAACCCGGTTCGTAACGCACAACGTTTCGCTTGACTGAGGCACGGATCAAATTAAAAAAAGAGATGAAATATCAGGGCAAAATTGCAAAAAAAATGGAAAATGCAAAATGGGGCTTGATCAACTGGCGCTGCAAAGGGAAGGGACCCATCGGGAAATATCCCTTTGAAGGGACAGGCGCAGTTTCCCCTACAGCTAAACGACGTCGTTCAGCTGCATATATATATGCCCAAAATTGCCTAAAAATTCAGATTTTTAACCCTAACACAGCAGCCACAGCCCCTCCATTATCTCAAAAGAGGAAAACCAAGATGCAGCCCTCTCCTTCTCTCTTTTCGGTCGACCGATTGGTCTTCCTCCGGTGCCCGTCGCGTCACCACCGCGTCTGGTGGCTAACGGCGCGCAAAACAGGCTTTTTAGCCTCCGATTCAGGTAGGGTCTACTTCCTTTTCTTTTATTTCGTTTGTAAAATCAAAAACTTAAAATAAAAAATAAAAATAAAAAAATAACAAAGCAGTAGATAAATAAAACCAACAGATGAAAATCGACCTTTTAAGGCTTCTACTCTTGTTTTTTTATTTTTGATTTTTCGTTCGTATTTTTTTGATTTTTTCGAATCTAAAAAATATCCCCCCTCTTACATTTGATTTTGTTTGTGGCTTTATAGCCGATTTACAACAGATTTTGCTTTCTATTGTTTCTGTCATGTTTCGTGCTCTGTTTCCCTTTCTTTTTTTGCAGGTGTTAGGTCAACAACGACGAAAATCTCGGCTTTTTGTCATTTCGGTGCTGGAGAGGTCGAACCTTGGGCGTTGTGCGCGCCGACGGAGGCACGTGGGCAGCGGCGCGCTTAGGGCACTAGGGTCTCTGAATTCTGAATTTTTGTTATTGGGTTAATCTGCTTTGCGCTTAAAAAGTTGGGCTGTAATTGGGTTAATTTTAGTTAGGTCTGTGTTGAGTTGTTTGGGTAGTTGTCATGGGCCATTTGGGTTTGGGTTTTAATTAGTCTTAGGTTTGACTTGGCTTTGTAACGGGCCCGGGCGAATTTGGGCTCATACATTCATTACCGGAGCAACTACGATCACATTTCCAATCAATTCAACCATTTATACCAACTATTAAGTCCAATACACAATCAAATACATAGTCAACCATATTTTACATTTTATTCTTATTAGTCCCTATATTTAAGATACTTGTATTTTTCAATATTTAATATCATATTAAAATCTGATTTCACATTCTTTCATTAGAGAACTTGTACTTTCTATCTACAGCATAATCTCATGACAATTTTCAATTTAGTCCCTGAAGTTACAAATTTATCTAACAATTTCAATTTACTTTCTAATTTAGTCTTTATCATAATCTAAGTTTACTAACTATTAATTTCTTCAAATTCAAGCCTAATTCATCAATCCATCTCTAACAGTAACTTGCTAAAAACTAAACAATTGAACAAATTGATACATGGGCTAGCTAAATCAATCTCCATTGATCATAAATTTATAAAAAATTGAAGAAAATGGATTAATTACTTTTTTAGATTGGTGGTTGAATGCTTGAATGAGCTTAAGGTTTTCTTTCTTTGTTTTTCTTTAGGATGGACAGTTGGAGAAGATGAATACTTCATCTTTGGTCTTAGTAGTGCAATTATAAACTATTACAAGTGCAACCGAAAGTTCGAATTGAATTAAGAAAGGTTTTTAAATTATGTTGTAAACGCTATTTGGTCTTAGTAGTGCGATTAAAATGATGAAATGAATTGAATTTAACACTAGTTGCTCTAACAATGAATGTAATACTTTGGTGCTATGACTCGGCGATCGAGTTTGGTATGGGGGTGTTACAACCATGGGTGGATAAGTCAATCGGTTTGTCATGGTAAATCTAAGTAGGTTGATTAGGGTGACAATTAGATATGTTGTCAATCATTTCGGATGAGATATGAAAATTGGTGCTATAAATGGCGGTTAGGTGGATCCTTATGCCTCTTGGGGTTCGAGGAGTTCTCTTAAAGAGATTTCTCAATTAGGAGTTTCACCAAAAAGTTGGCTATGAAGAGTGGTTCTTAGGCTTGATCATTTGGGATAAGGATCCAAGGAGTCTGTTCAAGGTGGAGAGATATATAATAGATATACATATCATCAAAGAATTTAAATTTTTTATGTAAGAAGAAGTCATAATCTGAAATAATGATAAATATTTACTTGAGATATATTTCCAGAGAGGGACAAATGCATAAAACCAAATAAATTAAGCTCAATTTCAATTTATTTTATGCATTAGTAATAGATTGAGACAATCAATGAATATTTTATGGATAGCTTGTTCAAAAAAAAAAAAAATGAACACTTGATTAATATGCAACATATCACTTTAATGAATCAAACATGAGTATTTTACTTATATTTAATGCTAATAGCTTAGCTTATTCAAGCCTTTTGCGATTCATTGATCCATGCACACAGCATAAACGATTAGTTGTTAGCCAATGTGAGGCGTGGTCTTCAGAATTCCATAGTTTTCCACCCAAACACGTACTCGGTCACAACGAAAATCCATGGTCGCCATCATTCCTTCTTTCACGATTTGGACGCTAACATTTGGATTTTCTTTTGCGATGATGTGTGCCGCCACCTCGCCGTTTATTCCCACCAGCTCTGCCCACGAGCTCTTTCCTGAATCTGTAGTCGGCAAACATTTACAAACTTTGTTAATTCTGAGAAAGAAAATAGGTTTTATTAAAGACTTAAGCCATGGTTTGTTACTTTAGGCTTCAATTGGGGGTTGGGGGGGGGGGGGGAAGCTTTCCAATGCAATCTGTCATTTTCTTTGATATAGATATCCTCTTACTTTTCTTTGTTCTGTGATATGATAGCCAAGAAATTACAAATGGGGGAATGAGCTAATACAAAATTAAACGTTGAATTTTAGGGAGGAGATTATTTTGAATGAAATGTGCTTTCCTTTTGTTTGAAGTTTTGACTTTTGAAAGCTTTGACCCTGGATAGCTTTTGTATACATTTTTCTTCTTTATCACAGGGGGCCTTCAATCCGGATAGAATTACAAATATTAATATTTTGTTTAATATCATCTTTGTAAAAATGATGGCATAAATTTATTGAATTTTCAATACTAAGCTGCTATCAACATAAACAATTAAACATCCTACATTTTTTGGATTGCTTCCTCACAATTACTTTGCTTTTAAGTCTTTTTTTGAACTAAAAATGTTATTTATATTTTTGGTACCAAAACAATTATATACTTCTGGATGAATAAAAGCACAATTTATCTAAAGATAATGATTTATTTATTTATCATAAAGTTACCATAAATGATATAAAAAACTACTGAAGGAAGAGCAGGGGGTGAACCCTAGGGGCCTGTCCCCCAAATAAAGTAGACTCTTTAAATTTTTTAAAATTTTAAAATTATATTTTAGCCCCCTTGAAAATATAAAAATTTAATTTAATTATTTAAAAATTATAAAGATATAAGCTATTAAAATTATGAAATTACGTTTTTGTTATCGCAAAAATTACAATTAAATTTGAGAAACTAACTTTCTCTAACTTGATTACAAATGTGAAGTGAGAGAGCTTGAATAATTAAATCTTTGACTCACATTACAACACGTGATTAATACAGTAAAAACAACTTGTAACTAAATAGTCTAAACTCTTAAGCAATTAAACTGACTTGAATTGATTTAAAACAAAATATATGTAATGTATGTTCTCTAGTAGTAATAAAAAAATTTACTTTTTATCAAATAACAAACTAATATTAAGCTTTATTTTTACGTAAAACAATTATGTTCATATCGATTAGTTGTATATACTTTTAATTCAAGGATTTTACTAATAAATATTTTAATGTCTAAAATAATTCTCCTATACGAGGGCTGAGGCTGAGGGTAATCCAACTTTACGCTTTATTTATTTATTTATTTATTTAACTTTTGTTATTAAATGAAAATTTTCCATCTCCAACTGGCAAACAGATAGGATTAGATCAAAGGGAAGCAGTTCATGCTACGCAATTAACATGGAGATGAATTCAAAAAAGGATATCCTAAAACTAGAACAAGCTTTTTACTTTGATCAAATTTGATATAAATGGGAAAATTTAACTCTTTTTGAGTGCCTGCAAAAAGGATAAGAACTTAGCAGATCACAAATCAAGCCTTGCTAAGCCAACCACCACGTACGCATAATATCAACATTGATAAAGGGACGGCGCCAAACTTATTATGAGCATTCAAAAATATCGGCAGGGACTTGGGACCATTTACACTAATGTGTTCATACTTTGGGACATGTATTTAAAGATCAAACACATCCTGCCCGATACAATTCAAAACTCACACAGCAATCCAAGAGAGAAGGAGAAAGAGAAAGCAATATGTCTGGGTGTCCTGGTAAGGCTAATTACTTTAGGGGTTTATTTTCTTTTTGGGTGGGATATTTCAGTTTTGATTAATGAGTTGTTTGAAATGCAATAGGGAAGAACTCGTGGCCAGAGTTGGTGGGCAAAGATGGAGAGGGTGCCAAGACAACGATAGAGAGGGAGAATTCAAATGTGGACGCCATAGTGTTGCTGGATGGAACGCCAGTCACTAGGGACTTCAGGTGTGATAGGGTCTGGGTTTGGGTTGATAGCAACGGCCACGTTGTTCGTCCCCCTACAATTGGCTAACAAGCTTTATTATTCTGGTTAATAAATTATGGAGTGATAATGAATAATGTAATAGCTATAGCTATAGCTATAGCTATTGTAACGAATTAAGGATGATATTAACATGCCATTATGACATAGTAATTATATGTTCATCTCAAATCTGCTTGTTTCTAATAAAACCCAAGAAAAGTTGGTACAAATTCATACAAATAATTCTACCTACTGGAGTTATTAAAAAACAAAATGAAAACAATTGATTGTGATTTAATCTAACTCTTGTCCACATTTATAATCAAGTCATCTGATTTTTTATTTTACAACTCAGCTGAAATTCGTCCTCTCATCTATAGGCCTAAACAAAAGCTTGTTTTTTCTTTTCTAAAAAATTTCAACTTTCTGTCATTTGCTTTTAAATCATTTCTTGATGGATAGCTAAAAAAAATTGTGATATTATGATTATGGTGGAACTCTCAACTTTCGTACTTTCATTCAAAATTGTATCTCTCGTGCTATTCGTGTTTTGTAATTTCTTAAATAAACTCTCTTAAAAAAATTATCATAATTTAGTTGAATATTTATTTTAATTAAACTCTATTTGAATTTCTTTTCAGCCATAATAAAATTTAAAATTCTAGTTTAACTAACAAAACAACATTTATTAATTCAATTAACTCAATTATTTTATTCTATTTCATTCGATTGAGTAGTTCTCCTGCACTAATAAACTTGTAACACTATCTTTACCAGAAGTGACACTGAAAACTTCTAACACCCACGAGCCTTTGCCCAACAAAAAAAGATCTTAAAAGTAAAAATTTATAGGGTAAACTACAATAGAGGTCACTCAACTATGATTTTTTCTTGTCTTGTCAGTCAGTTATGAAAAATTACAAAATGGTCACTCAATTATTCAATTTTATCTTTTGGTTACTGACTAATGTAAAAATGGAAACACTCAAAACTCCCAGATAATTGGGTGATAAAAAAAAAGACAAAATTGAATAGTTGAGTGGCTATTTTGTAACTTTTCATAATTGAGTGACAAAAAAGAAGAAAAAAAACATAATTAGGTGACTATTAATATAGTTTACGATAACCTATATTCCGATTTGACATTTTTTAACATTTATATATTTTGTCAATTTGACCCTCATTTTTTTTAGAAAAACTAAATTTGGCTCTCAAACCTTTTTAAAAGAGTCAAATTTGAACAACATTTTAAAAAAGAGTTAAATTACTTTTTGTAACGAAAATTCTAACTACAATGTTAAAATTTTAAATATAACAACTCACATATCAATACACATCTACTTCATGCAAATTTTAGAATTTTTATGAAATCTTTATTTTTATTTTTAATTTTTAATAACTTTTTAAATAAGCATGATATATAAGATAAATAATGTTATGTTAATATGAAGTACTTATGAACTGCAATATTTGTTATTACGCCAACATCGTTATTTGTTAAAAAAATGATTTGACTCTTTTCAAAAGGTTAATGATCCAATTTAATAAGAAATAAATATTAAATTGATAAAAAATTATAAACATTGAAAGCTAAATTTATCGTGGGTTAAGGTTTAAGATGAAACCAATAAAAGCCATTCTATTAGGCAGCAGCCCATCTTTGAAAAGTCAAAGATGGGGGGCTATAAAAAGTATAGTAAGTGGGAAGAAGTTAGGCACCAAAAGTTGATGTGAAATTTGGCATGAGATAATTGCAATTTTGGTCCCTATTTGAATAGGTACTTTGCAAGATTGATCCCTGAACCTCAACTATAAATAGGCCTAACCATTGCTAATTTTCATCATCCCACAATTTGCCATTCTCTACTTAAGGCATTGTTCTCTCTCCCTATTTGTATATTTTCACTTGTAATTTTGGAGTGAAATATATTTGGTAGTGCCCGAGGACGTAGGCGAAATTTGCCGAACCTCGTTAAAATTCTGGTGTTCTTTATTATTTATTTTTCATATCTTGTGAGTGTGATTGTAATTATTTATTGTGCTATTAAATTACGATAGAGGGATATTCTGGCTAGGAAAGATCTGGTACTTAAGTGATCCTCGTGATCCACCTCTCTTTCCTGGGAATTGAACTCAGTGTGATTTTTTAGTACAATAATTATACTCTTTTACACGCTTCCGCACAACAATTGGTATCAGAGCTAGATTCGTACTTGAGGAGTACGATCGTTTGTGGCACTATTCACGTATACGGTACTATTCACGTATACAGTAGTTGGGATTGAGGAGAAAAATGGCACAGGCATCGTCATCAGCAAGGACTACGGTGACCAATGCAAAATTTGAAGTGGAGAAATTTGATGGTACCAATAATTTTAGTATGTGGCAATGTGAGATCCTGGATGTCTTATGTCAGCAAGAGCTGGATATAGCCCTTGAAGAAAAACCTGACAAGATGGATGACAAGGAGTGGGCCAAGATTAATAGACAAGCGTGTGGTACGATCCGTCTATGTTTGGCCAAAGAACAGAATTACTCTGTCATGAGGGAGACATCAGCGAGGAAATTGTGGGATACATTGGAAGAAAAGTTTCTAACGAAAAGCCTTGAAAATAGGCTTTATATGAAAAAGAAACTTTTTCGATTCACGTATGCACCCGGTATGTCGATGAATGACCATGTGAACTCATTCAATAAAATTTTAGTAGACTTGCTAAATTTGGATGAGAAATTTGAAGACGAAGACAAGGCATTATTGTTGTTGAATTCCCTTCCTGATGAATATGATCATCTTACCACCACATTGCTTCATGGGAAGGATACAATCACATTTGATGCAGTCTGCAGTGCGTTGTATAGATCTGAGACTCGAAAGAAAGATAAAAGAGATCACAGAGATACAACTGCAGAAGTCTTAACAGTAAGAGGTCGTTCACGCAGCAGCAAGCCTGGTAGAAGGGGAAAGTCCAAAGGGAGACCCGCCAAAGATGAGTGTGCCTTTTGTCGTGAGAAAGGGCATTGGAAAAAGAATTGTCCTAAGTTACAAAAGGGCAAGGCTATTTCTAATGCATGTGTAGCAGAGCATAATGAGGAGTCAGACTTTAGCTTGGTTGGCATGGCAATGGCATGTCATACTGATGAGTGGATTTTGGATTCTGGATGTACTTACCATATGTGTCCTAATAAAGACTGGTTTTCTAGTCTTAAAGAACTAGAAGGTGGAGTTGTTCTTATGGGCAATGACAGTGCTTGTAAGACAATGGGAGTAGGTACAATCCAATTGAAGAATAACGACGGCTCAATCCAAGTCTTGACTGATGTTCACTATGTACCCAGCTTGAAGAAAAATCTCATCTCATTAGGGGCCTTAGAATCTAAAGGGCTCAAAATCACTTTGAGAGATGGATTACTAAAGGTAGCAGCTGGGAATTTGACGGTGATGAAAGACACAAGAAGAAATAACTTGTACTTTTTAAATGGAAGTACAATTATTGGATCAACATCAACAGTTTCTGCGAAAGATACAGATTCAGAGGCTACCAGGTTATGGCATATGCGATTGGGACATGCTGGTGAAAAAGCTTTGCAGACTTTGGCGAAGCAAGGCTTTTTGAAAGGTGCAAATTCTTGCAAATTGGAATTCTGTGAACATTGTGTTCTGGGCAAGCAGACGAGGGTAAAGTTTGGTTCAGCAATTCACAATACGAAAAGAATTCTGGACTACGTTCACAGTGATGTGTGGGGACCTACCAAAGTGGCTTCTTTGGGAGGTATGCACTATTTTGTTACTTTTGTTGATGATTATTCAAGAAAATTATGGGTGTATCTAATGAAAAGAAAAAGTGAAGTATTGGATGCATTTCTGAAATGGAAGAAGATGGTGGAAACTCAGACTGGTCGAAAGGTCAAACGACTTCGATCAGATAATGGTACTGAGTACAAAAACGATCCATTTCTTCAAGTATGTCAAGATGAGGGCATCGTGCGACACTTCACTGTTCGAGGTACACCACAGTAGAATGGGGTGGCAGAACGCATGAATCGAACTATACTGGAGAAAGTTCGATGTATGTTGTCCAATGCTGGATTAGGCAAGGAATTTTGGGCTGAGGCTGTTACATATGCGTGCCATCTAATTAACCGTTTGCCATCAGCTGCAATAAATGGCAAAACTCCTATGGAGATGTGGACTGGTAAATCTGCTACTGATTATGATTCTTTACATGTATTTGGTTCCACTGCATATTATCATGTAAAAGAATCGAAGTTAGACCCAAGAGCAAAGAAAGCATTATTCTTGGGTATAACTAGTGGAATAAAAGGATACCGTCTCTGGTGTCCTGATACAAGGAAGATTGTCTTTAGCAGAGATGTAACTTTTGATTAATCAACCATGTTAAAGGATTCACAAAAGGGTGACAAAACCAGTAGTACTTTACAGCAGGTGGAGATTGAAAAGGTTAATGATGATCCAGCTAATATTGGAAGAACAAATGATGAAGAAGTTCGACCCAAGAACTTCTACAGCAACAAGATTCAATTGCATATAGGAGGCCAAGAAGAGAGATTCGTAAGCCTGCTCACTTTGATGATATAGTGGCCTATGCACTTCCAATTGCAGATGATGATGCTCCTTCTACTTACACAGAAGCAATAAGTAACCCTGATGGTGTAAAGTGGAAGCAAGCCATGAATGAAGAAATGCAGTCTCTTCATCAAAATAGGACTTGGGAGTTGATGACACTGCCCAAGGGTAAGAAGGCAATTGGATGCAAATGGGTATATGCAAAGAAGGAAGGATTTCCTGATAAAAATGAAATTCGGTACAAGGCTAGATTGGTAGCAAAGGGTTACGCTAAAAAAGAAGGAATATACTACAATGAAGTGTTTTCTCCAGTTGTGAAGCATTCGTCTATTCGGATTTTGCTAGCCTTGGTTGCGCAATATGATCTTGAACTAGTTCAGCTTGATGTGAAGACCGCATTTTTACACGGTGATTTGGAAGAGGAAATCTATATGACTCAGCCAGATGGATTCAAGGTTGCTGGTAAAGAGAACTGGGTTTGCAAACTGACAAAGTCGCTTTATGGATTGAAGCAATCTCCGAGGCAGTGGTATAAGCGATTTGATCAGTTCATGAAAGGGCAAAGGTACACAAGAAGTAAATTTGACCATTGCGTGTATTTCCATAAGCTACAAGAAGGAACTTTCATATACTTGCTCTTATATGTTGATGATATACTAATAGCATCTAAGAGCAAAGTTGAGATTGAGAGATTGAAGACTCAACTCAATCTTGAGTTTGAGATGAAAGATCTTGGTGAAACTAAGAAGATTCTTGGCATGGAAATATGTAGAGATAGAGCCCATGGTAGAGTTAACTTGTCTCAGAAGTAGTATTTGAAGAAGGTACTATAGCAATTTGGCATGAACGAGCAGACAAAACCTGTAAGTACCCCGTTGGCTTCTCATTTCAAGCTTTCTACACAACTATCTCCTTTGACGAATACGGAACGAGAATACATGTTGCAAGTTCCGTATTCTAATACAGTGGGTAGTTTGATGTATGCAATGGTCTGTACAAGACCCGAATTTCACAGGAAGTTAGTATAGTGAGCAGGTATATGCATAATCCTGGAAAAGGACATTGGCAAGCTGTGAAATGGATTCTACGGTATATTCAAAAGACCGTGGATGTTGGATTACTGTTCGAGCAGGATAATACACTTGGTGAAGGTGTTATTGGGTACGTTGATTCTGACTATGCTGGTGATTTGGATAAACGAAGATCAACCACCGGTTACGTGTTTACACTTGCTGGAGGACCAATAAGTTGGAAGTCTACTCTACAGTCTACAGTTGCGTTGTCAACCACAGAAGCCGAGTACATGGCTGTAACAGAGGCTGTAAAGGAAGCTATTTGGTTACAAGGTATGGTTAAAACCTTGGGATTGGTTCAGGAGCATATTAACGTGTATTGTGATAGTCAAAGTGCTATTCATTTAGCAAAGAATCAAGTCTATCATGCACGTACAAAGCATATCGACGTACGATTCCATTTTGTGCGGGAAATTATTGATGAAGGGAAAATTCGTCTTCAGAAGATTAAGACTGCAGACAATCCCGCAGATATGATGACCAAGGTGGTAACAGCAACCAAGTTCGAACATTGTTTGAACTTGATCAATATCCTTCAAGTTTAACAGTTGAAGAAGGCACTATCAAGCATTGTTGGCAAAGGCAGAAAGAATTGTGTGAAGATAAGATTATTCTAATCAAATCTTCAAGGTGGAGATTATTAGGCAGCAGCCCATCTTTGAAAAGTCAAAGATGGGGGCTATAAAAAGTATAGTAAGTGGGAAGAAGTTAGGCACCAAAAGTTGATGTGAAATTTGGCATGGGATAATTGTAATTTTGGTCCCTATTTGAATAGATACTTTGCAAGATTGATCCCTGAATCTCAACTATAAATAGGCCTAACCATTGCTCATTTTCATCATCCCACAATTTGCCATTCTCTACTTAAGGCATTGTTCTCTCTCCCTATTTGTATATTTTCACTTGTAATTTTGGAGTGAAATATATTTGGTAGTGCCCGAGGACGTAGGCGAAATTTGCCGAACCTCGTTAAAATTCTGGTGTTCTTTATTATTTATTTTTCATATCTTGTGAGTGTGATTGTAGTTATTTATTGTGCTATTAAATTACGATAGAGGGATATTCTGGCTAGGAAAGATCTAGTACTTAAGTGATCCTCGTGATACACCTCTCTTTCCTGGGAATTGAACTCAGTGTGATTTTTCAGTACAATAATTATACTCTTTTACACGTTTCCGCATAACACATTCATTTTTATATTTATTATTTTCTTTAAAGGAATTCATTTTTATTTAGTAAGACTTAAATGTTTAGGGTTTATAATCAGTATATCAAGATTTAAAAATAAACATATCTGCTATTAAAAAAATGAAACATATATTTAATTTTTAATTATATAATTTTTGTCAAACATTATAAAGTTCTAAAACTATTTTAAGAAAAAAAAATTGACAAACCTATGGTATCTTAGGATTATACAAACTAATTTTATTTATTGCAAGTCTAACAGCTTAGCTTATTAGTGCCTTCTGTGATCTTCGCACATGGTATACTGTTAGCCAATGTGAGGCGAGGTCTTCACAATTCCGTAGTTGTCCACCCAAACCCGCACCCGATCACAACGAAAATCCATGGTCACCATCATTCCTTCTTTCACGATTCGGACGCTAACCTTTGGGTTTTCTTTTTCGATGATGTGTGCCGCCACCTCGCCGTTTGTTCCCACCAGCTCCGGCCACGAACTCTTTCCTGGATCTGTAGTCGACAAGCATTTACACGCTTTGTTAATTCTGAGAATGAATAAAACATGGTTAAGGGAGAAAAAAGAAGCTTACCACTGCAATCGGTCATTTTCTTTGATGGATATCCTCTTGGTTTTCTCTGTTTTGCAAAAGCAAATCCGGAGGGAAGTAATTTATAGATGGCCAAATGCATTAATAAGAAAAGAAATTTAAACGTTGGATTTTGGAGAGCGATGAAATGGGTTTGTTTGAATGGCCTGCTGTTTTCTGACCTTCGAAATATTGGAAAGCTCTGACCTTGGATATGCTTTCGTAAGCTTTCGTCACTTTTTTTTTTCGTTTTTCAAAAACCTGATATTATCTTCTAAAAATGATTGAATTAATTAAGTTTTTAATGCTCAGCTAAGTTTTCTACTTTGCTTTCGGAAGGAATAAATTAAGTTGCTTTTTAAGTCTTCATTTGTTTTAAATAAGAAAATAGTATTTGATGTATAATTTTTTGTATATTATTATTATATTAAACAATAATATATTTAGTATTTCCATTGAATGGAAACAGCTTTATTTTATCAATTAAAAATAAAATATTATTAAATAATAAAACCAGTTAATAAGGGTTACAAGTGGATCTTGATTTTTTTAAAATAATTTATTATAAATTTTGATTATCTCTTCTTCATGTTTTGACATAATGCTAAGAATTATTCATAACATTCTCTCCAACTTATAGATTAGAGGATAATTCAATACATTTAAATCTATATCCTCTTATATTAATAACAATATTTATACCAATTGAATTAAAACAGTATTTCTCTTTATTATAAATAAAGTAAATAGCCTCACCACCTTAAAGCACCAACAAAGCCAAAATATCACCGCCACTCTAAAACATCAAAATCATAAAATGTCAACACATGTCAGAAACAAAACACAACTAATGAACACTTGCCTTAACAAGGCAATGACACCAAAATGAGAGCGAATCATCACTAAACACCATTTGAAGCTCCATTTGAGTTGTCAACCACCTTAAGATCGTGAATACCACAATCATAGAAAGTAAATATGTTAATGCATAGCTCAACTGGTAGTAGGTTTGCTCATAAGGTGTCTGTAAAATTAAAGTTGGTGGTTAGAGCTACGATGATTTAGGTACTTTCATAACTATTTGCTATTCAATATTAATACTTATCCGTACAAATCTCTATCAATTAAGGTGTCCTTTCCATAAATTGTATATGATTCTTCGTAGAGAGTGAAAATAAAGTTCCAATACATAGATGATATCTTTAATTGTTGATAGTTTAAGTCGATTATTCAAAGAACAACACTTTAAAGACTTCTTCTAGATGAGTTGATTCTCTTATCAATAGTAGTTATCAAAGTTTTATGGTAAAACATAATTAGTTTTATTTACTCATAAATGGGTAAAATACCCAAATATACCAAAAAAATTAAAAATTTACGGAATTGAGCCGATTTCTAGAAAATTTACAGAAAAAGGGCCATTTCCCCTCAAAACGCGTCCACGTCAGTGCGTTTTGAGGGGAAATGCCAGGAAAGCGCGCCACGTGGACGCGCTTTGCTTATGTGGCATAAAGCGCGTGGTCAAAATTTTTTTGACCGTTTGGCCCAACGGTCAAAATTTTACCCTATAAAAACCTCCCAACCCTTTTATTTTTTTCACACTTTAATCATTCTCTCAATTTTCTCTTAAAGTCCTTGAAATTTACTCTCAAATTTCAAAATAGTCTTTTACTATTTACAAAAAAGCCCTTTTTAATTTTTTTAATATATTTTTTTGGAAAATTTTAAAATTTTCGATCGTATTACAATGGTCGGGGAATTATTTCGTCTAGACAACAAGCACATCTCCGTCGAGCAAATGCAAATGGTAAGTTTTAATTTTAATTTTCAATATTATTTAATATTTTTTAGGTTTATGCAATTTTAATAATTTTTATTTTATAATTTTTTAAACAGTCTGTAGATCGGGTGTTGCAATGTTATATTCGCAATATGCATGGTCCCCCATCGCCGTTGATCGAGAATTACCTGCGGGAAGCGGGTTTTTGGCACGTGGCCACGATAGGCCGGGGGTTCAAGTTGGAGCCGCCTTTGATCAGTGCGTTGATAGAGAGGTGGAGACCCGAGACGCACACTTTCCATCTTCCATGCAGAGAGTGTACCATCACTCTGGAAGATGTGCAGTTGCAGTTGGGATTGCCGGTGGACGGGTCAGTAGTCACTGGGTCCGCAACTTCTACCGATTGGATGGCCGTATGCTACGAGCTTCTGGGTGCCATTCCGGATAACATTCAAGGAGGTCGGATCGAGATGGCCTGGTTACGAGACACATTCCCGGAGCTGAATGAGGGTTCGACCAAAATAGAGCGAATACAGCATGCTCGGGCATACATTCTTCAGATAATTGGAGGCTATCTGATGTCGGACCTTTCTAGAAACCTCGTACACTTGAGATGGCTGCTGAAACTTGTTGATTTTAGAGCAGCCGGTGAATTGAGTTGGGGGTCTGTCGTGTTATCGAGGTTGTATCGGGAGATGTGTGGGGCGACGCGGCCGAGTAAAGCGAAAATTGGAGGTTGCCTATCACTACTGCAGTCATGGGCATGGTTTCAATTTCCATTTTTACGTCATCGACTCGACCACTCATATTCATTCCCACTCATAACGAGGTAAATTTAATGTTTTATTTTACAATTATTACGTAGATTTATAGTATAATTGTATGCTAAAAATTTATTTAATTAGGTGGAACCATTCGGCGAGTAATGCTGGAATACCTACCTCGCTTGAAGATATACGGCTTCTATTGGACCAACGGTCGGAATCACAAGTAAGTTTCAAATTTCGTATTTATAATTTAGTATTTCGTATTTAGTGTTTAGTATTATGTATATAACTAATATTTTGGTAATGTTAATATAGTTTTAATGGACACCGTACGAGGATCCGAAAATTCGGGCAGTAATTCCGGAGGAGTTCTTGCAAAATCCGAACAGTTGGCACGTGAAGGTCCCATTGATCACCTATGCGACCGTGGAGATGCATCAGTTAGATCGGGTTCTGCGACAATTTGGATTCTGGCAACCGATTCTCGTGCCACCTGAGGTGCTCGATGATGAGCACAAAGTGGACTTACGGCAGTTGCACATGGATTGGCCAAGATTTTGGTCAGCATATATCGAGACGTGGGAGAACCGGTATGACTATTTACCTGACCGGGAACCGATCGTCGTTCCTGAGTTAGTGTGCGTGCCGGAATACATGCCATGGTTTAGGATCCATGGTAAGCCGTATTTGTTGTCGGAAGAAGAGAGGCGACGGCAACTTCGTCAACAAAGGGAACGTCGGGGCCCCTTAAATCCAAGGAGAAGGAGTGATGAGACGAGGCCATCAACAGCGCCGACACAGTCACCGGGCCCATCAGTTCAGCCGACGACATCGACATCACAACCTTTACCCTTTATGCCAGGTGCGTACCCTACCCCTTATATGTATCCTAACCCATATATGTTTCCTTTTCCCAGTCCCAATCCAGGTTGGAATGCATGGCTGGGTTCGAGTCCGTTCCCAACTACTCCAGCTGGCCAGCTGATCTTGAGGCCGTCGTCGCGTGAGGGATCACAGGAGGCGCCGTCGGGGAGCACTTCTTTCTATCAGTCTCCTTCGCCATACGGGATTCAGACACCCCCGCCGTGGTTTATGCAAACACCTCCGGGGTCGTTATTTTATCAAGGTGGGTCATCCTCGCAACACCCACAACCAGCCACTGCCGGAGGAATCGGAATCCCCGCCTGAGGTTCCACGACCCCCGCCGAAAGCTAGAAGAAGGAGGAATCCAGCGCGTAACCGCCGACCACCCCCGTGTGGCATTGATTCCGATTGGCATCAACATTGATTCGGATCGACATTTTTATTTTTAAATTGTAATAATTTTTTTTTATTTTTTTAATAAAAAAGTTATTTTTTATTTGTGTTTGTAATTTAATTTTAATATATTCACTAAAATAGAAGTTATTTATTTTTTGTATATAATTTAATTTGAATTTTTTAATAAAATAAAAAGTTATTTTTTATTTTTTGTAATTTAGTTTTAATATATTTAATAAAATAATAGTTGTTTAATTTTTTAATTGTAATTTAATAATATATTGAATAAAATAGAAATTGTTTAATTTTTTTATTGTAATTTAATTTTATATATGTGATAAAATAAGAAGTTGTTTTTTATTTTTATTTTATTATAATTTAGTTTTAATATATTAAATAAATAAGAAGTTTTCTTTATTTTTATTTTTTGTAATTAGTTTTAATATATTAAATAAATAAGAAGTTTTCTTATTTTTTATTTTATTGTAATTTAATTTTAATATATGTAATAAAATAAAAAGCTGTTTTTTATTTTTATTTTATTATAATTTAGTTTTAAATATTAAATAAATAAGAAGTTTTCTTTATTTTTTATTTTTTTGTAATTTAGTTTTAATATATTAAATAAAATAAGAAGTTGTTTTTTATTTTTTACTTTTTTGCAATTTATTTTAATATTTAATAAAATAAGAAGTTTTTTATTTTTTTTTTTTGTAATTTAGTTTTAATCTATTTAAGAATTTTTTTATTTTTTAATAAAATAATAGTTGCTTATATGTTTTGTAATTTAATTTTAATATCTTTATAAAATAGAATTTGTTTAATTTTTTAAATTTAATTTAAAAATAAATATCCAATATTTGAGGAAAGAAAAAAGCGCGCACTTGGGGAAGCGCTTTCCTGGCATTTCCCCTCAAAACTCGCTGACGTGGACGTGTTTTGAGGGGAAATGACCCTTTTCTGTAAATTTTCTAGAAATCGGCTCAATTCCATAAATTTTTAATTTTTTTGGTATATTTGGGTATTTTACCCCTCATAAATTCTAGTATAATAAAATTGTCATGATCTTAACGAAATTAGACTTGGATTGACAAAAAAATTGAATTGAAAAAATTAATTAAATTTATTTTAAATAAATAATATTTTTGAAAATAAAAAATTTGTTATTGAGTAGAATAAATTATATGAGTTAATTTAAAGACTAATAACACATATAATTATACCAATACATGAAAAAGCCAATAAACCCATTACATTAGAGATGAATAGCACATTGAGTTTGGGAACTTAGAGTGCACCACCCATGTGAACTCTTGGGAGTTAGTCTTTCTTTATTAAAATATTATTATTTTGTCTCTTTCGGTTTAAGTAGAATTCATGTGGATTTTTCTTATATGTAGGGATTGTGGGTTAAGTCATAGATTTAATGAGATTTATTTTTTAAAATAAATTTTATTTTTCATGAAAACTAAAGTTTGAAACTTTGACTTATTTACTTGTAGAGAGAATTAATTTTTTTATTAGAAGATTAAAGTTTTCATTTTGTGATTAGTTGAGATATTAGAGTTCACTCTCAAAGTACTTGAAGGTTTGAGAATAATAAAAAAAATTGTGTTGGTTGAAAACTAAGAACCAACAACTCTTACTAAGCGAATAACACGTGTACTACATTTTATAAAATTTATTGTTATAAATAAGATAAGGGCTTCGTTTTAGAAAAAAATTATTATACAATCAAACACATTTTCTAAATTGATTTCTCCAACACTACTTTTGTGGCTATTTCAGTAGAATGAAGTGATTGTAATTTAACTCTTGTCATGGTTGTTGAAGTTAGAGAGCACTATACTTGTTGAATAGGAATTGTTTTATTAAATGTAAATTGTAAGTAAAGTGATTTGAGTTTTTAAAGGAAAGCCTCAAAAAGATATTTATGTATATTAATGAGAGAAATTGTAAGTTAATAAATGGATGAGACTTATATTAATTAAGCACAATAAATTAACCGTTTAGATAAAGTTGCACCAACATAAGAAATTTGTAGAATGCATGAATACTCTTTTGTTTCCGTCTCTATTTTCCATTAATAATCCAATTACAATTCAACGTAGAATTAGACTAATATTGAATCAACAGACTTACGCAAATCAAATATTTTCTTCCCACCATACTCTCTCCATCACCCCTACTTACACTCAACAAAGGATCGCACTATTATTGCCAATTATTTTAAACACCATCCCAACAGATGCTATATAAAATGCCCAAATTCTCACAACTAAAAATGAGCTCATCAGGGGATCATACTCTTAGGACCATGGCAAAACATTGAGCGCACGTAGCAAAATAATATTTTTCATCATTTTTATATTGTAATAAATTTTAAATGTAATAAAGATTTTTTTATTTTAAATAAAGTATGTTTACATAATAATAAACATGAAATGTATCAATTTTGTACTTAAAAAAATAGTAATTGAGTTCAAAAATGTTACATTATCATATAATATTTTATTCACCAATGCAATCAAAATCTATGTACATGTTCTTTAAATGCTTTTGATTGTAAGTCTTTAACTAACGAATCTACGATTATAAGATCAATTTTAATGTCTTCTATAAACACTTTTTGTTTCTGAACTTTCTCCTTAATGATAAATATAATTTTTATTTTTAAAATATTTGTTATTCTTGAAGAAAAATATTATTGTAAAGTTATTACAACAAATTTTCAATAGCTTGGTAATAGTACCGACTACCCAAATCCTAAATTATGTTCCCCAACCATAAAGCATGAATTGTGACGTTAAAAGATACCACAACCTCCATCATAAATTATGCAATTATAATTTATTTAGCACTTTTTTATGATATCATCCCTTAAACAAGTAAAATAAATAGTCAAAAGTGATTTCTTTTATAAAAAATGAATTTTTTATTACAAGGCTTTCAACAAAATTTAAATTTGAATATCTAATCAGTTCCAACTAAGTAGTTCTCAACATATAATTTCTTTTTGTTTCTTATAGGTACTATCAAAATTTTCTTTACAACTTTCTAGTGGTGAATTACAGGATTACTTTGATATTTGCTAAACATCGCAATTGCAAAATTAAATTAATTATTTTACTTGATTGAAATTCGTTAGTCTGTTAATTATTTTGTTTAGGATTAAACCTCTAAAGGATTGATTTTTTTGTATGGTATGCGCGCGTACGTGTGTTTAAAATCACACAACAAATGCACTCCCTTCAGAATTTAAAAAAAAAACCTTTGTTATAAATAAAAATATTCACTTTGTGAATGGCTAACCGACAGGGTTGGATTATAAGGAAGCGGTTCATACAACTGGGCATTAGCGGAGATATAAAGCTAATATATATTATAACTATAACTAGATTAGATATAAAGCTAATATATATTATAACTATAACGGGATTCTTACTTTCATCAACTTTGATATGAATGCAAATACTTAATTCAATTACTTTTTGAGAACATGCAGAAGGATAAGAAGATGCCATATCCCAAATACAACCTGCCCGACCAGTACACATAATAGCAGCACTAAAAATGAGAGGGTGCCAAATTTTTTATGAGCATTCAAAAATGTCGGTGGGCAGCTAGGTCCATCCACTCCAATATGCTTTATAGTTTTACTTTTACATGTTTAACACATGATCTAATCCACCAATGTAAGGTGTAAACACAAGTCCACAATCAAATCGATCAACTCGGAAGAGAGAAAGAGAAAGCAATATGTCGGGGAATCCTGGTAAGTTTAAGTTTATGGGTTGATGTTTTTTTTTTCTGGTGGAGCAATAATTAATGGCTTAATTGAAATGCAACAATATGACAGAGAAGAAGTCGTGGCCGAAGTTGGTGGGCACAAGTGGAGAGAGTGCGAAGGCGACGATAGAGAGAGAGAATCGTAATGTGAAGGCGGTGGTGTTGCTGGATGGAAGTCCAGCCACAATGGACTTCAGGAGCAATAGGGTCCAGGTTTGGGTTGATGGAAACGAGCTGGTGGTTCGTGCTCCTACAATTGGCTAACACCCTGTACTCTATCCTTATGAATGCTAATGGAGTTAATAATAACCGATCGCCATTATCAATAATGTAATAGCTATAGCTATAGCTATAGCTTTTGACATGTTGGTGAGCTAATTGAAATCATGTGAGAATGAGCACGTTGATGAAGAGAACAATGTTGTAATGATTTCTTGTTTTATGTTTATAAATTTACCTTAAAAAGTTACCGATGTTGGTATAAAAAGTCATCAAAATTATATAAAAAAAATTTACTCTTCAATAAAATTTTTCTCAATGTCTTATTGATAGGAATGTTGGAGTATTTATACATGTAGTTACAAGTATTATTACAGCACATAGCAGAGCCCCACTATTTTGTCCTGATTCTATTAGCTTTGGTACTGACATTCTCTGTCCCCAGTACTGATATTCTCCGCGAACTCCAAGCCTGCTGGACACGTGTCTACGGAGCATGCAGTCCTTTCTGTTCCTGGGACTGATATCCTGAGCGGGCTTTGTACCTGTTGGACATGTGTCTGAGTGGTCTATAAGGCACACGGTCCTTTCTTCACACTTTTTGGGTACGTGCAAACTGGGGTCGTGGCCTTCCCTGCATTGTTGCGAGCTGTTCTCGTTGACCCACTTCTGTGAGCCGTGTCCGCGAACTCTCCTTGCGAGCTATATTTGCAAACCCGCCTTACTATCCTCGCGTGATTCCCCTTACGCTTAGTCTCGGAGTAGGATCTATCCGGGTCACGGGTCGAAAACCCAGATCCTTTTTAGGACTCGGGCCGGTGGCTACTGATGTATAACAATTACTAAAACTGTAAATATCAAAAAGTCATCAAGAAATTATTTATAAAATTACCAAACTTGTATAAAAGAAAATTAATAAGATTATATGAAGTGTAGAAAACTCCAATAGAGTAAATGTGAAGTCAACTTGTGATTGTATTTTATTCATATTCAGGGGGCTGGAAATCTCATGTTTGGTTTAGGCTAGTGTTGAACAGGTTTTGTAAGTTGTAACAAAAGAAACTATAACCATGGCACGATGTTTCGAATAAGTCCAAGGTAATTGAGAAGATTTATAAGTAAGTTTTATATATATTGTTAATATCTACAGTAAGTTGAATAAAACCGGAATGTGTATTGAATGAATTTTGTATTATCGTCTTTTTAATCAGTATAGCAATAGTATTTATAAAGTGTATGAGTAACTGCTGCTAACAATTTAACAGCATAACTGCTTTGAATAACAGACTACGACTAACAACTAATAGACTAATAGAGTCTTTATATATACTCTAACATTCACTCATCTTCTCAACAGGAAAAACCTGAAGAAGACCACAAAATCGAGCAAAGGATGAAACAAATAGAGGTTTGGTAAGAATGTCAGCAACCTGATCATAAGCAAGTACCTCACCAATGACAACAGAACCATCAGCTACTTTCTCACGGACAAATAACAGGTCAAGCTTTACATGTTTGAACTTAGAATGTAAGACATGATTAGCAGCAATTGCGACAGCATTAGAGTTATGTAGCACCCTTAACCCGTAATCGACGCCGAAACAGGGTTACGGAGCATTACCAGACTTATAAATCAATCAATCACACATTTCGTATACATTTATCATTCATGTAAAAAACCATTCAAATACATTTATACAGTCCCTAATACAAGCCCTCGAGGCCTCAAATAGACATTAGAAGTGGTCCGGGACTAAACTGAGTTCTCTACAAATTTTTAAGAAAACATGAAAACTTTTTCAAAGTGCAAGGGTCACATGCCTGTGTGGACAGGGGACACGCCGGTGTGGCTATGGGACACGTACGTGTTTCAGGCCCTGTTTGACCCTGTGTAACTCTCTGACTTGGGTCACACGGCCAGACCTCATACCCGTGTGCCAGGCCGTGTACCCTTTGAAAAGACCTCACACGCCAGTGTGCTAAGCCGTGTGAGAACTGGAGGGTATACTGACTTGTACCACACGGCCAAGCCACACGCATGTGTGCTAGGCCGTGTGAAGCTACTGACTTGATTTCAAAAGAAGCATCAGGGGACACACGGCCGTGTCACCTAACACACGGTTGAGACACACGCCCGTGTGGAAAAAATAGGCTATTTTCGAAGCCATATTCCTTACCCATAATGGTACCAACCCATACACATCAATTGGCATACAACTATGGCATACATAGGTACTCAAAACCAACCAATATCAAATTTATAACATGAACATTTACACCACAACATGATATAACAAACAAACTCATTTGGCCATCTTAAAACATACCCAACATACTTCAAGGGTTACCTAAATGATCAACTACATGCATGAGACATTATCTAGCTTAGCATTCATAACATTCTCAAATTCCAACCACTTGATACTTTTAATACATATTCATCAACATGACTTTCATATGGCAAATATACACAACATACCAAAAGATCATTTATACATATTTACCCAAGTATACCAAAATAAGCCAAATCACATGGCTATACATATAACCAAAACAACATAAGACATATAGGCCACATTAGCCAAAACACCTATACATGCCATTTAACCCAAAATGTAAAGTCTAAGTACCAAAATAGAGTTTGGTAGTGCGACGCGATCTCTGACAACTTCTAAAATCGAGCGAGCTTCCAAACCACTAAAAACATAGAAAAATAAACAGAGTAAGCAATTAAGCTTACTAAGTTCGTAATTCAAAGAATAAAACTTACCATATAACTACAAATTTAGGTAAATAACTCGAAACATAGCTCAATTCAATTTGGCCAAAGCCTATCATACAACCCATAATCAAGTTAGTCATATATTCACATAAAACAAAAAATCATAAATGAGTTCATCAATTTATCAAATTCCCTTTACATGTAACATCTATGCTATATAATCATATATCAAATATCCACCATTTCCATACAAATACTTATACTTATCATATCGAACTTGTATAATCCTGTAGTACTACTATGCCCATTGAACCATCTAGAATATCGTAGGATACGCGGGTGGTACACACGAAGTGTACTGAACTGTAAACCGTCAATCCTTATACATGTATGCTCACACGAGTGATAAAAGGTAAGCTCATTCGAGCTGAATACCGGTAGGCTCATACGAGTTGTGGTGAGTTCGAAACGCATGTAAGGTCTCAACCAAAATCGGTAACCCTAATGACATGACACGTCATTTGTATCTTACGAATTTCTAGGGTTCAAATGGGGCCCGACATTTATAGTACTATATTAGTTATGCATTCCATATATATATATATACATCATAATTATTAAATTCACATACATATAATTCAATTAAAGTATATAAAAACAAAATGTGATTATACGAACTTACCTCGAATTAATACGGAGTAAGTCAATCGTTCACTCCACTTTTTCTTTTCCTCGATTTATGTCCGAACATTGCTTTTCTTGATCTATATAATATCAAATTTAAATCATTTAATCATTATTCAATTTAATTCACCTCAATTTCATATTAGGGCAAAATTACTATTTTGTAATTTTGCCCCTAAACATTTGACTTCTTTACAATTTAGTCCCTAGGCTCGTAAAATGAAATTTATGCAATTTCATCTATACACAAGCCTAGTCGATTTTCATAAACACCTAAATCAACCCATATATTTCACATTTTCGCATGATTAACACCAAATTTTCATTTTTCTCTATTAAGCCCTTAATATACAATTTCATTAAAAATTCTTTAACAAAAATTGTTTATTTAACAACCAAGATTCATTTTCTTCCATTAAACTTTTAAAAAAAACCAAAATTCTCTCATGGAAAAACCCTAGACTTTCCATCTTATTGCAAATTAACCCTTTAATTAGCTACCTTAAGTTATAAGGGTTTCAAAAACATAAAAATCAACAAAAACAAGCTGAAAAATCACTTACATGCTAGAGGTTTATGTTGCTGAAATTTGAAGCTCCAAAAATGGTTTTTCTTGCTGAATTTTCGGTGAAAGAATGAATGAGATGAAGCTTTTTCTTTTATTTTTATTATTTTATCAATTCATCACCTAATATCAACCTAACCCTAAGATTTTTTTATGATTTCACTCCATGTACATCCACTAACTCGATTAGTGGTCTAATTACTCAATAAGGACCTTTACATTAAAGTTCTATAGCTATTTGACACCATTGGCTAATAGAACTCAACTTTCTCACTTTATGCGATTTAGTCCTATTTCACAAACTGAGCATACAAACGGTAAAATTTCTTAACAAAATTTTTATACCATAATTCTAACTTGCTATAGACCACAAAATAATATTAAAATATATTTTATGGCCTTAGATTTGTGGTCCCAAAATCACTGTTCTGATTTACCAAAAACGGGTCGTTACAACTCTCCCCCCTTTAGGAATTTTCGTCCTAAAAAATCTCACCAGAAAATAGGTGTAACACCCCTATCCCGTATCCGTCGCCGGATTAGGGTTACGGGCATTACCAAAAGTCAAAACTTTTATTCATTAACTTATATTCGATATAATCATCAACGAATACAAAATGATCAATCAATATACATATCTTTAATATCATACAACAAAACAATTACAAACACCTACTTAGCACCACCACCTTCGCATTCATTTCATGCAACCATACCTCATGTACAATTTTGTTTTGAACCAATGCATATCAAAACTTTATAGTTGGAAATATTAATAAGCATCATATGGTTACATGCATATATCACCCGATTTCATACTTATAAACTCAGAAACAATATACCTTTTATATATACATATAACCGAATGCGCATCATCTTAGCTTTTAATGTCATAACCACAAACTAACTTTGCATGTTATATGTATATGATCAAAAACCGAATGTACTAACTAAACTTCCATAATACATGAAAAACTATGTCACGAATTTGTACACTATTGAACATTCATAAACATAGGTCACAAACTAAATTAACATAGAAATACAAGCATATTTACTCATGCCTTGACCGAACCTTCAATACCACCTTTCCATATAATTTATAACTACCTATACTCATCATTAACAAATGAATCTAACAAATCAATTTACATATACAAATTTTCATTATAAGATCATTATTATCGCCTAATCGCAACAACCATATTTAACATTCAATAACCCAAGTTAAAAATTTTCCAACTAAATACGTAACACTCATATCACCTATCACTTTTCCAATAATATCTAAACTTCAACCGAATACCAGCATTTATTAATAGCATGAGCAAGCCATTTCATCCAAACATATAAATGAAGTTTAACCAAAATAATTAGCCATTTTCGCAAGGCTATAATTATATACATGATTAAGTATCATTAGTAATACAGCTTAGTCTAGCCTATACATGCCTTTTAAATCAAAAACCAAGTTTATCTGTACCAAAAGAGAGTGGATAGTGTGGTTGACTTCTTTGAAGATCCTTCGAGTCCGTAGCTTGAATCAAAAATCTATAAAACAGGGATAGACAAGAACACACACAGTAAGCTTGCTAGCTTAGTAAGTCTCAAGCAAATATAAATGTAATGAACATACATTTAACCATGTTAATCTCCAAGCTTATAGTAAGGAACAAAAATATTTCAATATGTAAAATGTACATAGCCGAATACTAGTAACACACTTGATTTAAATATCGTCACTATGTCATCATGAACATTACATTATCAAATCACATGAATATCATATTATACCGCATACTCCGAATCACATGAACCGATCTAGGCATCGATCTTCTATTTCTACTTATACACATATGCAAAACACTTTCGACTCTTTCATCACTGATCTTTCCATTTTATAACCGAATTTTCACTGTAACATACATGTATATAACCCGAGTTCACATGTAAGTAATGTTCATACACATTAATGATAAGCTCAACATCATAAAATAAAATACTTATTGAATCATCCATTTCATCACATCTTATTTAACTAAAACAATAAGAATTTAGCTCACTTCATTCATTACTAATATAGTAGGCTAATTCTTACCTGAGCTTTTAGCACATAACACTATATATATGTCTCACCTTGTTTGATTCTCGGAATCTCCGTTTATAGCATATCACCGGCATTAAGCCTGCTAGACCCGAAGTCTGGAGTTTGAACACCGGCATTAAGCCTGCTAGGCAACAAGCCTGAAATAATTCACCAGCACGAGGCCTGCTAGGCTCGAAGCCCGATATAAATCACTGGCACAAGGCCTGCTAGGCTTTAAGCCCGAATATCAACATTGCTAAACATTCATTTCACATTACTTTGTGCTAAATTCACAACATTTCGCATACTTCGTATTTCTTCCACATATCAACCGAACTTAGTTATTCACATTACTAAAAATAAGATAAAATCAATCCAATAATACATACTACTACATTCGGCCATCACATAAATTTATACTAAAAATTATCAAATATTATCATTTAATATGTTCACAAATAATTCTTTAACACATACTTACTTAGGGACTTACCTCGATTATCAATGGACAACTTGAACCGACTATTCGACAACCTTCGTCTTTCCCCGATCCAAATTCGTTTTTCTTTGTTCTTGATCTAAACATATCAAAAATAAGCTCATTCAAGTACATTTCATTTCAATTTAGTCCCAAAGCACATAAATGGGCAAATTACCACTTTACCCCTGATGTTTCACATTTTTACAATTTAGTCCTATTTGCGTAAAACACAAAATACACAAAATTTCTCAATACCACTCAAGGGCCGAATATGCATAGGGACTATACATGTCCATTTCTTTCATTTATTTTGCAAATAAGCCCCTCTAAAAATTTATTTTTACAAATTAGCCCTAAATACTCAAAATCACTAAAATTTCCAATACAAAACAAGCTAATCTTTAACATATCATTAATATAAAATCATCAAACATCAAAAACTTCAAGAACATATCAATGGCCGAACATCATTCATGAGTTTATATCAAAATTTCAACATGGGTCAGCTAATACTCTAAGCAACGATCTCAAAAACGTAAAAATCAACAAAAACTGAGCTAAAATTCATACCTAATTAAACCAAATGGTTGCCGAAAATCAAAACTTCTTCAACCCCTTTTTCTTTTGCTAACATTCGGCCATGAGAGAAAATAAAGATGATAGTGGTTTTGTTTTAGTAAATTATAACATATATTATTATTTCACAAATTACTATACTAACCTTTTAATAATAATATTCATAACATAAATTATAAGGTCATTTAAGACCATGACCGTCCACTATCATGAAAAGTGGGCTAATTGCCCTTTTAATGCCTCAAATTAAGAAGCCACCATCAATTTAGCACATTTTACTATAGTTTGCAACTTTTACATTTTATGCGATTAAGTCCTTTTTTTTTCAAATTAAACACACACACGATTAAATTTTTCTACGAAACTTTCACACACATTAAATCACATAATATAAGCACAGAATATATCATTTAAAGATTTCTTAGACTTGGATTTGTGGTCCCGAAACCACCGTTCTGATTAGGGTCAAATTCGGACTGTTACAATAGGTTAGGGTACTATTTTCTCATGGTTTCCTAGGGTTCCCAAGTAGCCTCCTCAATCCCGTGACGATGCCAAAGAACTTTCACTAGAGCTATTCTTTTATTCCTCAACTCTTTGATCTCTCGTGCTAAAATTATGATCGGTTCTTCGTGATACGACATGTCGGGCTGAATCTCAACTTCGGTTGGAGAAATTATATGTGAAGGATCCGATCGGTACCGTCGTAACATAGATACATGAAACACATTATGAATCTTTTCCAACTTTTTCGGTAATTCAAGTCGATAAGTGATCGCTGCAAATCAGAGTTTTAAATATTTATAAAAGAATGATCAAACCTGGAGACTAACTCTGACAACGATATTAAGGCAAGTGTACCTATCGAACAGTAGTATAGCTTAGGCAAGACTGATTATCGAACCCAAAGGAACTAGAAGTATTAATACTCACTTTCTTTTTATTATTTGGCCTTAAAGTTAGAGTGAAGATTACTTTTAAACTAAATGGACGACAACTAAACTAAGGACACAAAGACAAGAAGACGAATTGGAAAATAACGTTGAAGGAAAACTTAGTTGATTTCGACGATACCTTCGGGAAGAATCCACCTAGACTTCACTTATTATCTAACCCTAGATTATATGATTTCTTTTACTTAGCTTGATCCGTAAGGCTCCCTAACCTTTATTAAACCCTCTCTCGAAGCGAATAACGTCTAACCCTAGGTTAATTAGTGGAACTCTCGTTCGCTTATAATAACCCTTAGGATAGCAACAAATTGATCAATGGACTCCCATATTAGGTTTCACCCTAATCCGGTGAAATCTCGTAACCCTATCTCTAGGCGTTCGATCAACTCCGCTTAATTATGTTAGATCTTCTCTTAGGCAGGGTCTATTCTTCCTCCACCTAAGCACATTAGATTTGGATTAAGCAACATAATTAAGAACAAACTAAGTAATTTATCATATAACTTAAAAAACAAATAATAAAATCCATCTAGGTTTCATCCCCTTCAAGTATCTGAGGGGTTTAGTTCATAATGAATAAACAAAACATCGTAAGAGAAAAGATAAAACAAAACATAAGAAAACCTTAAAACCCCTTGAAGGAATTGAAGGAGAATTCTGCCGTCTTGAGTATAATTCCGGCTTCTTGGGATGGATCAACTGGCTATCCTCGCGTTTTTCCCTAACTCTGACCTTCTCGGCTTGGCTCCTTGGCCTAGATTTCGATCCTCCTTCAAAGGTGGTACTTGGGGGATATATATAGGCTCTTGGAACGCGATTCTTTCTCCCTAAGTATTTTTTTCCGACTAAACTTGCTCTGTCCAGCGACAAAGGCATGGCCATGGCACACGCCCGTGTGGATCGTGACCTGACCGTGTTCAGATTTCTCTTGAAGCACGACCATGTGTGACGGGGCTGAGGCCGTGCTCTAGGTGTTCATCGAGGCACGACCGTGTGTGCTTTGGGCCGGACCGTGTAAATTTCATGTTAAGGCCCATTTACTCCGTTTTAGGCCCGTTTTGTGTTCTTTTCATCCTCGGGTGCTTTCCTGGTATAAGACATGAAAAGAAAGGATTAAAAGCACCTTTTTATATAAATTGAAGGATAAATCATCCAAAAGCATACTAAATGTGGGATTAAAATATGTTACTTTTACGGTTTATCAGTAAGCCACCGACTCAATTCTCTCGATAATCTCGTACGGTCCAATAAATCACGGACTCAACTTTCCTTTACGACTGGAATAGAGAATTCTCTTCCAAGGTGATACTTTCAAAAACACTTTATCTCTGACCTAAAAATCAATATTCGTACGCTATATATCCGCGTACGATTTCTGTCTATCGGAAGCGGCTCTCAAACTGTCGAATCACATTCACCTTCTCTTCGGTTTTTCGGATCAAATCAACCTCGTGTATCTTTTTCTCACTAAGCTCGGTCTAGTACAATGGAGTTCGACATTTATGACCATACAAAGTTTCATACAGTGCCATCTTAATGCTCGATTGAAAACTATTATTATTGGTGAATTCAACCAACGGTAAATATTTTTCCCAATTACCTTGGAACTCTAGGACACAGCAACGCAGCATATCCTTGAGAATCTAAATTACTCTCTTAAACTAACCATCGGTTTGGGGATGAAATGCAGTGCTATAATACAACTGCGTACCTAAAGCCTCTTGCAATTTCTTCTAAAATCGTGATGTAAATCGTGGATCTCTATCCAAAATGATGGATACCGGTACTCCGTGCAATCTCACAATCTCAAAAATATACAACTCGACTAATTTGTCCAGAGAGAAATCTGTACATGATAAACCGTAATATGAACATATTTTAATCCCACATTTAGCATACTTTTGGATGATTTAAGTCTTGAATTGTGGAATTTGGTGCTCTTAATCCTTTAATTTCATGTTTTATACTTAGGAAAGCACCGGAGGATGAAAAGAACGAGAAACGGGCCTAAAACGAAGTAAATAGGGCAAATCAAGAAATCTACACGGCCTGGGCCCAAGCCACACGGCCGTGCCCCCTTAACAGATCCGAATAGGCCTGGCCACGATTCACACGGGCGTGTGCCGTGGGCGTGTCCCTGCCGTGACAAAGAGGAATTTCACTCGGATTAGGGTACTTAGAGGCAAATAAAGACATTCCAAAAGCCTATATAAACACCCTAGAGGCCAACCTTCAAAGGGGTTCAGTTAGGCGTCTAGTTAGGCCAAAGAGCCGAGCCAGAGAGGCCAGAATTATGGAATTTACTCGAAGAAAGCCAGTTGATTCATCTCAAGAAGTCAGAGTTATACTCAAGACAAAGTATCTTCCCTTCAATTTCCTTCAGGGGGTTTTAGAGTTTTTCTTATGTTTTGTTTTATATTTTCTTCTGAAATGTATTCTTTTATGATTATGAACTAAACCCCTCAAATACCTGAGGGGGATGAAACCTAAGATGGATCTTGTTATTGTTTCCTAAACTATATGATAAATACTTGATTTGTTCTTAATTATGTGTTCTTCATTCTTGTTTTGATATTTCAGGATATTCATTCAAGTATTGATGTGCTTAGGTAGAGGAGGAATAGACCCTGTCTAAGAGTAGATCTAGCATAATTAAGTGGAGTTGATCGCAACCCTAGAGATAGGATGACGAAAATCTGCCGGATTAGGGTCAAACCTAATATGGGAGTCCATAGATCGAGTTAATGCAATCCTAGGGGTTTTAATTAAAAATAGATTTCAATTAATCAACTTAGGGTTAGACGTTAGTAGCCTCGAGATAGGTATTAATATAAATTAGGGAATCTTACGGATCAAGTCAAGTGAATAAATTGTCTGGTTCAGAGTTAAATAACAAGTGAAGTCTAGGTGGATTCTTCCTTGGGTATTGTCTTAATCAATTTGATTTTCCCACAAGTATTTTCCCCAATTCATTCTCTTTGTCTTTGCATCTTTATCTTAGTTGTTAGTTAATTTTAGATTAGTTAATAATTCCTTTAATTCTTAGGCTAAATAATAAAAAGAAAGTTAGTATTAGTACTTTTGATTCCTTTGGGTTCGACAATCTGGTCTTGCCACTAAACTATGCTACTGTTCGATAGGTGCACCTGCCTCAATCGTTGTCATAGTTAGTTTCTAGGCTTGATCATTCTTTTTATAAATTTTTAAGACTCTGACACACGATCAGTACGCACCAGAATAAAATGTGCAGTCTTCGACAACCAATCAACAACGATCCAGATAGCATCTTTCTTTTTCGGAGACAGAGGTATTCCTGATATGAAATCCATCATAATTCTATCCCATTTCCACTCTGGTATCATCACTGGTTGCAGCAGTCCTGAAGGTACTTGATGTTTGGCTTTGGCTTGTTGACAAATCAAGCATCTTGATACAAACTCTGAAATGTCACGTTTCATACCTGACCACCAGTACATCTATTTCAAATCACCATAATCTTATTACTCCCTGGATGAATAGACAAGCTACCACTGCGAGCTTCGTGTAAAATTCTCTGTATGAGCTCAGGATTCTTCAGCACGCAAACTCTGTCTCGAAATAATACACAATCATCGGATCCGATTTGAAACTCTGAATCAATAATCGACTCGCACTGTGCTCTTTTAGCTTGCAAATCTTTATCACATTTCTAAGCCTCACAAATTTGCTGTAAAAACGTCGGTTTAGC
This sequence comes from Gossypium australe, assembly GCA_005393395.2. Taxonomy (NCBI): domain Eukaryota; kingdom Viridiplantae; phylum Streptophyta; class Magnoliopsida; order Malvales; family Malvaceae; genus Gossypium; species Gossypium australe. Next base: position 18,944,284 of record CM016624.1, read on the forward strand.
TCTTAACTCAGCTAAGATTGAACCATCTTCAGATAAAGACAACTGTGCGTTCATTGCTCGTAAAGCGAATAACGATTTTCTACTCAAAGCATCCATGACTACATTTGCTTTTCCCGGATGGTAATCAATCACTAGCTCATAATCTTTCAACATTCGAGCCATCTTCGCTGTCGCAAATTCAACTCTTTCTGGGACATCAAATATTTCAAGCTTTTGTGATCAGTAAATATGTGGCACTTCTCACCAAACAGGTGGTGCCTCCAAATTTTTAACACAAACACGATTGCGGCCAACTTCAGATCATGAGTCGAATAATTCTTCTTATGCGTCTTTAATTGCCTGGAAGCATATGATACCACTTTGCCTTCTTACATTAAAACACATCCTAAACCATTCAACGACGTATCACTAAAAGTTAAAAACTCTTTTCTCAACTCCGGTTGAACTAAAACTGGCGCCTTGGTTAACAATGCTTTCAACTGATTGAAACTTTGTTGACATTTCTCAGACCACTCAAATTTTACATCTTTCTGTAATAATCGAGTCATTGGTTTATCTATCATTGAGAAATCCTTAACAAATCTCCGTTAATAGCCCTCTAATCTTAAGAAACTTCTAACCTCGGAAATATTTCTTGGTGGTTTCTAGTCAACAACCGCTGAAATCTTGCTTAAATCAACTCGAATGCCATCTGCAAACACAATGTGTCCCAAAAATCCAACTTCTCGGAGCCAAAACTCGCACTTGGTAAATTTAGCAAACAGTTGTTTATCTCGAATAGTGTGTAATACAATTCTCAAATGCTCGGCATTGATCGCTGAAATCAGAGCTTTAAAATTTATAAAACGAATGGTCAATCCTGGAAACTAACCATGAAAACGATTAAAGACAAGTGTACCTATCGAACAGTAGTATAGCTTATGCAAGACCGGATTGTCGAACCCAAAGGAACTAAAAGTACTAATACTAACTTTCTTTTTATTATTTAGCCTAAAATAAAGTGAAGTTGCTTTAAATCTAAATTAACGACTACTAAGCTAAAGACGCAAAGACAAAAAGAACGAATTGGGAAATAACTAGAAGAAAAACTCAGTTGGTTACGACGATACCCTCAGGAAGAATCCATCTAGGCTTATTTTCTAGCATTGAACCATACGATTTATTCATTTAGTTTGATCTGTAGGACTCCCTAACGTATATTAAACCCTCTCTCGAGGCGAATAACGTCTAACCCTAGGTTAATTAGTGGAACACTCGTTCTCTTATAATAACCCCCTAGAATAGCAGCAAATCGATCTATGGACTCCCATATTAGGTTTCACCCTAATCCGGTAAAATCTCGTCACCCTATCTCTAGGTGTGCGATCAACTCTGCTTAATTATACTAGATCTACTCTTAGGCAGGGTCTATTCCTCCTCCACCTAAGCACATCAAATTTGGATTAAGCACACATACTTAAGAACAAACTAAGTATTTATCATATAATTCAGAAAACAATAACAAGATTCATCTAGGTTTCATCCCCTTCAGGTATCTGAGGGGTTTAGTTCATAACAAATAACGAAAACATCTCAAGAGAAAAGATAAAACAAAACATAAGAAATCCCTAAAACTCCCTGAAGGAATTGAAGGAGAAATCTGCCGTCTTGAGTAGAATTCCGGCTTCTTGGGATGGATCAACTAGCTAACTTCGAGTGATTCCCACAATTCTGACCTTCTCGGCTTGGCTCCTTGGCCTAGCTAACTGATCGCTGTAAAATTAGAGCATTAAATATTTATAAAAGAATGATCAAACCTGGAGACTAACTCTGACAATGATATTAAGGTAAGTGTACCTATCGAACAGTAGTATAGCTTAGGCAAGACCGGTTATCGAACCCAAAAGAACTAAAACTATTAATACTCACTTTCTTTTTATTATTTAGCCTTAAAGTTAGAGTGAAGATTACTTTTGACGAAGACTAAACTAAGGACACAAAGACAAAAAGGACGAATAGGAAAATAACTTTGAGGGAAAACTCAATTGATTACGATGATACCCTCAAGAAGAATCCACCTAGACTTCACTTATTAATTAACCCTAAATTATATGATTTCTTTTACTTAGCTTGATCCGTAAGACTCCCTAACATATATTAAACCCTCTCTCGAGGCGAATAAAGTCTAACCCTAGGTTAATTAGTGGAACTATCGTTCGCTTGTAATAACCCCCTAAGATAGCAGTAAATCCATTAATGGACTCTCATATTAGGTTTCACCCTAATCCGGCAAAATCTCGTAACCCTATCTCTAGGCGTTCGATCAACTCTGCTTAATTATGTTAGATCTTCTCTTAGGCAGGGTCAATTCCTCCTCCACCCAAGCACATTAGAATTGGATTAAGCAACATAATTAAGAACAAACTAAGTAATTTATTATATAACTTAAAAATCAAATAATAAAATCCATCTAGGTTTCATCCCCTTCAGGTATCTGAGGGGTTTAGTTCATAATGAATAAACAAACCATCGCAAGAGAAAAGATAAAACAAAACATAGGAAAAATCCTAAAACCCCCTGAAGGAATTGAAGGAGAATTCCACCGTCTTGAGTATAACTCCGGCTTCTTGAGATGGATCAACTGGCTATCCTCGCGTTATTCCCTAACTCTGACCTTCTCGGCTTGGCTCATTGGCCTCGCTTTCGCTCCCTTCAACAAGTGATATTTGGGGGTTATTTATAGGCTCTTGAAACGCGATTCTTTCTCCCTAAGTATTCTTTTCCGACTAAAATTGCTCTTTCCAGCGTCAGAGGCACGGCCATGTCACACGCCCGTGTGAATCGAGACCTGACCTTGCTCAGATTTCTCTTAAGGCACGGCCGTGTGTGGTGGGGTTAAGGCCGTGCTCTAGGTGTTCGTCAACCGTGTGTGCTTTGGGCCAGGCCGTGTTGATTTCGTGTTAAGGCCCATTTACTCTGTTTTAGGCCCGTTTTGTGTTCTTTTCATCCTTGGGTGCTTTCCTGGGTATAAGACATGAAAAGAAAGGATTAAAAGCACCTTTTTATATAAAACAAGGGGTAAATCATCCAAAAGCATATTAAATGTGGGATTAAAATATGTTACTTTTACGGTTTATCAAATACCCCCACACTTAAGCTTTTGCTTGTCCTCAAGCAAAATTCTCAACTTACAATTAAAATGAACTTTCCCTGATTCACAATTTCTATCAACAATGTCTTATCATAATTCATAGATAATTTTATACATGGATAATTTAACTCAAAGAGTCCTAAAGATTCAAACGCGATAAGTCATGATTTTGTTCTTCAAAAACATAGGTGTCTTCCTTCTTTTAAATGACTACCTCTTTAATTCAAAATCGACAAGGATTGATATCCTCACTTAGGATTCACTCAAATCACTCTAGAGTGTTTAAGGTTCAGAAAAAGGATCGCTCATAAGTCGAGCCTGAAAAGTTAATCCTGTAGGCTTACCTGAAAATCAAATCTCCACCACTGTAATATAAGATGACAAACAAATCAAAAGGTCTTTGACAGGGTTGTAACGGGGCTAGGGTTAAAGGTGTGGATAAAGGCTGAATTAGAATGTTAGAATCGAGATTGACTTGATAAATTACCTAACTAGAAAAATGAACTTAATCTTTAAACACTAATAGGACGAGTTTTTTTTTTTGAGAAATTGAATTTGAACATACAAGCTCACTTAATTATCGTACTAATAATGAATTTTTTTTAAGAACAAGCTAAGTATAATAGTATGAAGGAATTTTTACAACTGAAATATAAAACATAGTTAGGGAACTTGTTTAACATCAAATCTCGACAAAAAGGTAGTTTAAAAGAATTGGTGATAAAAAAAATACAAAGGGTTTTTGGTTAAAATTAGTAGGTGAGTCAATTAAAGGAATGTTAGGCTCAACAGGGTTCACTAGGGGTTAATTATGAGGGTAGGTTTTTTTTAGTTGAGCAATTGGGTTAGAACCTAGGTGCCTTTATCATCTCGGTATATCAAATCATAATTATGGTCTCGACATGTATAATCAAGGCAAGTTCTAGAATAACAGTTCATAGTTGACACACTCATAATAAAAAAAATGAGCATGAAAAAGAATGTATGCTCTATAAGGTTCAAATACTCACAAAAATTATGGGTGTTTTGATATCATCCTTATGAATTTTAAATTTCAAGGTAGTATTTAAATTTAGGTCAACAACCTAGCAAAAATTTTAATTCCTGAAAAACGAACTTATCATGCTTGATTCTCTAGTATTCTTTTAATTTAAACATCAATGTACAATTAACTATGACTTATTCTAAAACATGTCAATAATCATCACAAATTAGTAGAAATTTCATCCTAATTAGTAATATGATAACTTTGCATAAAAACAAGACTAAATCAGGGATTTGAGAATAATGAAAAAAGTTTGACAATTTTATTCCATTTTTAACCTCAGGGATTTGAGAATAATGAAGAAAGTTAGGTATTTTTACCCCCCCACACTTAAGATGTACATTGTTCTCAATGTACAAATATAGATAATGCATTTAAAATCAAAAGGGAGGGGATAGAATACTCCCTGAGGTGTGGGCTGTTTCCTTGGAGGAGAGTAGGGGTCGTGGAGGATACGGCGAAGGCGTCGGTATGGTGGTGGTGCTGGTTCCCGAGCTTTGCACTAGATGAAGAAATTGGGGAACTTATGAAGGATTAGCCAGGGGTTATTGAAATATAATAAATAAACTAAAGATGAATTTAAAGAAAAGCAAGCTAAAGTGAAGGAGACTAAGAAGAAAATGACAAGAAAATACTAATGGATTATGAAGTCCTTATTAAAGGATGGTTCGCAAGGTGGGAATCAATGCTAAGATTGGGGATGTGGTGGCGGTGGTAAGAGTGATGATGTTATCGTGGTGGTCGGCGTGATTCCTTAGTAGCCTGGCGAACCTAACATCAAGAAACTAAAAGAAAATTAAACGAAAAGAGCAGTAGAGAAGCTTAGATGAGGAAAATAAAGGAGAAGAGCAGGAAATTGAAGCAAGAGAGAAAGCAAAAATAAAAACTAATTGGTCTCAAAGACCCTTGGCTTGGTGTTGGGATGAAGCTGCTGGCATGAACTCATGTTGATTGTTGTTTGTTAAGGAGTCTATGCGTGGCTTCTTCCGCTTCTTCGGCATGGTGTTGATTTGCTCAATGATCTAGTGTCTTAAAGGATCTGGGACTGAAGAGAGTTAAAAGGAGAGGAAAAATTAGATGGAGGGGAGGAGAAGAGGTGAGAGGTTTAAATAGAATTTCAGATTTTGTGCTCCCTCACGGCCGTGGTCACAGGGTGTGTTGAATTACACGGCCACCTCGCACGGCCATGTTATAGGGGGTGTTGTCACCCTTTTGGCCGTGCTTGGTCCTCCCATGCCTGTGCTTGTGAATTTTTTCTTTTGGCACAGTCATCATGCACGAGCGTGTCTCCCCCGTGTTTTATAAGTCAGTAACCTCAGTAATTTCACACGGTTGTGTAGCACGGGCGTGTTCTGGCCGTAGTGTCCAAGTCAGTAGCTTTAGTAATTTCACACGATTGTAGGCAAGGGCGTGCCCTTTCTGTCGGTGCCCGTGGGGAGGGTTTGTTGGATCCATGACATTGGGGAGGGTGGTTGGGCTGACTGCATGGCCTGTGTCCTGCCAGTGTGGTGGTTTAGGTGGTCCACACGGCCACAGACACGGCCGTGTGTAAGGCCGTGTGGCCTGGAAAACCTGCATTTTTGGTTAGTTTAAAGAGAAGAAAAATGAAAAGAAAAATAAAAACAAAGGAAAAAAATAAGGTTAGTGCTTGGGTTGCCTCCCGAGAAGCGCTCGTTTATAGTCTTAAGCTAGACTTTACCTCTCATTTGTATGGTCATGGTGGTTTAAGGAGGTGAAAATCCTTTCTCATGCGATCACTTCGGTTATGGATATATAGTTTAAGTCGAGTAATGTTTACCTCAAAAATGTCGAATTTAGGATTGCTTACCTCGACTGTGCCGTATAGGAAGACATTAAGTACCTCAAAAGTGATTTCTTCGTTTGTCTTGAGGTCTGAATTGGTGATTCGAGGGTCTTCCTTATTCAACAATACCTGATCTTTTATTTTGATGTGATTTGTTGTTCCTATCAGCTTGTTTGGGGTCTCCTTCAGTTTCACTTCATGCGGCTCCTGTTCCTCTCTGATTTGTGTTTTTTACTCTTTTAGTTTGTCAACCCTAAGGCTTTGTTCCTTATGTGTTTCTTCTTTGTCGGCACTAGGTCTAAAATCTAGCTCAGCTAAGTGATTTCGTGATGCTTCCTGTAAAGAAGGTTGAACCAAATGATTATCAATAGAATTAATGTTCATACCTTTATTACTTTATGTTCTAGCTGAGTCAAGGGCTTGAAGAGTGATTATTTCGTCATCTTCACGAAGTGTGAGTTCACCAAATTCTTCCTCTGTATGGTTTTTCTTTATTGCATCGGGATATGGCACACGAGCTTGGTACTCTGTATTTACCGGGTTTGGTAAATCATGGCTTACCTCAACCTTACCTTCACATACCACAGGTTCTTGCCTTGGGTCAGATTCCACTAACAATTCACTATTATGAGCTTGTACGGCTTGGGGCCCATGATTTAGCTCAGGTTTGTAGCCTTGTGGTGTTTCCTGTGGTGAAGGTTGAACAATTTGATTATCAACTGAACTTACTTTCTCACTTTCATCACTTGATGTCCTGGTCGAGTCAAAAGCTTGTAGACTGATTGATTCGTCACCTACACGAAGAATGAGTTCTCCTGTACCAACATCAATTTTAGTCCTGGCAGTTGCTAGAAAATAAGATTAAAGGAATCAAATTGTCCTTATTCATGTCTAAGACAACAAAATCTACTGGGAATATGAATTTATCAATTTTGATTAGAACATTTTCTATTATACCCCTAGTAATTCTGATAGTTTTATCAGTTAACTGATTGCTCATCCTAGTTTGTTTGGGTTTCCCTAGACCTAGTCGTTTAAACAATGTATAAGGCATGACATTTATGCTTGCCCCTAAATTAGCTAACGCGTTATCAATGGTTAAACTACCAATTAAAAATGGAATTGTAAAACTCCCTGGGTCTTTTGGCTTCTGCGGTAGTTTGTTTTGTAACACTGCCGAGCATGCTACATTTAATTCCATGTGGTGCACCTCGTCTAATTTGCATTTGTTTGTCAAGAGCTGTCTTAAAAATTTCCTCGAGTCTGGCATCTGAAAAAGAGCTTCAAGAAGAGGTAAGTTAATATGTAATTTCTTTAAAAGTTTAAGAAACTTACCGAATTGTTCTTCTGAATCGTCTCTTTTCATTGCTTCGGGATAAGGTATGCGAGGTTGGTACTCTTCGATTACCGGTTTTGGCTTTTCCTGTGTTGCCTCAACTTTACCTTCTTCTACCTTGTTTCCTTTTATCGGATTAGGTTTGTCTACCCCTGTGCTATTATGAGCTGTGACGACTTGAATTTGCTCTCTCGGGTTAGTTTCAGTATCGCTTGGTAGACGCCCTTGCGATCGTTCGGACATTAATTTTGCGAGTTGTTCGACTGCCTTAGTGGCTTCCCTTACTTGGCTCTGGATCTCTTCAATCGATGTTCGTTGGTTTGTTTCAGTATCTTTGAAACAGTTTTCTATGGCTGCCATGAATTTTGTCGGCATTTCTTCAGTGTCTGATTCCTTTTCCTGTTGGTGTGGTGGTTGTTGACGATCTGGAAGAAGTTCCGATCTTTGGCTACTTTGATCATCCCATGAGAAATTGGGATGGTACCTCCAACCTGCGTTATAAGTGTCATTATAAAAAATATTTTGAGGTCTAGAATAGTTACTTGTATAGTGAGCTTGCTCGTTTTCCATGCCATATCCGTAGGGTGGGTACTCAGGATTCGCCACTCCTCTTGGATTCGAGTCATATTGCATTATTGGGTGTACCTGCTAGAGACTATGCAAACCATCAATCTTTTTATTCATCATCCCTAGCTGGGTAGATAACCTGGTGACCACGTCGAGGATGAAAACATTGGCGGCTTTTATTGGTGTTGTCCTCATAACTTGCCACTGATAGTTATTTAGTGCCATCTCCTCTATACACTATACTTATCTGCCAAAATAAAAGAAAAATTAGCAAGGGAAAAAATTTTAAAATAAAGAATTTTTTTAAAAAAAATTGCAATAATAAAAAAATATGGCTAAAATAATAAAAATTAAGCTTTCTTAATATTTTAGTTCCCTGGCAACGGCGCCAAAAACTTGATCGCTGTAAAATCAGAGCTTTAAATATTTATAAAAGAATGATCAAACCTGGAGACTAACTCTGACAACGATATTAAGGTAAGTGTACCTATCGAACAGTAGTATAGCTTAGGCAAGACCGGTTATCGAACCCAAAGGAACTAAAAGTATTAATACTCACTTTCTTTTTATTATTTAGCCTTAAAGTTAGAGTGAATATTACTTTTGACGAAGACTAAACTAAGGACACAAAGACAAAAAGGACAAATAGGAAAATAACTTTGAGGGAAAACTCAGTTGATTACGACGATACCCTCAAGAAGAATTCACCTAGACTTCACTTATTAATTAACCCTAAATTATATGATTTCTTTTACTTAGCTTGATCCGTAAGACTCCCTAACCTATATTAAACCCTCTCTCGAGGTGAATAATGTCTAACCCTAGGTTAATTAGTGGAACTCTCGTTCGCTTATAATAACCCCCTAGGATAGCAGTAAATCGATCAATGGACTCCCATATTAGGTTTCACCCTAATCTGGCAAAATCTCGTAACCCTATCTCTAGGCGTCCGATCAACTCCGCTTAATTATGTTAGATCTTCTCTTAGGCAGGGTCTATTCCTCCTCCACCTAAGCACATTAGAATTGGATTAAGCAACATAATTAAGAACAAACTAAGTAATTTATCATATAACTTAAAAATCAAATAATAAAATCCATCTAGGTTTCATCCCCTTCAGGTATCTGAGGGGTTTAGTTCATAATGAATAAACAAACCATCGCAAGAGAAAAGATAAAACAAAACATAGGAAAAATCCTAAAAACCCCTGAAAGAATCGAAAGAGAATTCTGCCGTCTTGAGTATAACTCCAGCTTCTTGAGATGGATCAACTGGCTATCCTCGCGTTATTCCCTAACTCTGACCTTCTCGGCTTGGCTCCTTGGCCTCGCTTTCGCTCCCTTCAACAGGTGATACTTGGGGGTTATTTATAGGCTCTTGAAACGCAATTCTTTCTCCCTAAGTATTCTTTTCCGACTAAAATTGCTCTTTCCAGAGTCAGAGGCACGACCATGTCACACGCCCGTGTGAATCGAGACCTGACCGTGCTCGGATTTCTCTTGAGGCACGACCGTGTGTGGCGGGGTTGAGGCTGTGCTCTAGGTGTTCGTTAAGGCACGGTCTTGTGTGCTTTGGGCCAGGCCGTGTAGATTTCGTGTTAAGGCCCATTTACTCTGTTTTAGGCCCGTTTTGTGTTCTTTTCATCCTTGGGTGCTTTCCTGGGTATAAGACATGAAAAGAAAGGATTAAAAGCACCTTTTTATATAAAACAAGGGGTAAATCATCCAAAAGCATATTAAATGTGGGATTAAAATATGTTACTTTTACGGTTTATCACTAACCGCGGTCCTCAAAGGTGGTACTTAGGGGTTATTTATAGGCTCTTGGAATACGATTCTTTCTCCCTAAGGATCATTTTTTGACTGAAATTGTCTAGAGCCACGACAGGGGCACGGCCATGTCACACGCCCGTGTGACTCGTCTTCAAACCGTGTTCGAATTTTTAAGTTGAGGCATGACTGTGTTGATCGGGGTTGAAGCTGTGTTCTAGATGCTCGTCAAGGCACGACCGTGTGGACTTTGGGCCAGGCCGTGTCGATTTCGTGATATGGCCCATTTACTCCGTTTTGGGCCCGTTTTATGCTCTTTTCATCCTCGGGTGCTATCCTGGGTATAAGACATGAAAAGAAAGGATTAAGAGCACCTTTTTTACATAAATTGAGGAATAAAACATCCAAAAACAAGCTAAATGTGGGATTAAAATATGTTATAATTATGGTTTATCAAATACCCCCACACTTAAGCTTTTGCTTGTCCTCAAGCAAAATTCTCAACATACAATTAAAACGAGCTTTCCATAATTCACAATTCCTACTAAGAATGCCTTATCATAATTCATAGATAATTCATACATGGATAATTCAATTCAAAGAGTTCTAAAGATTCAAACAATGATAAGTTATTCATTTGTACTTCGAAAACGTAGGTGTCTCCTTTTATCTGAATAATTACCTTTAATTCGAAATTGACAAAAGTTGAAATCCTTACTAAAAGTTTACTCAAATCACTCAAAGTGTTTAAGGTTCATAAAAAGAAGCACTCATACGTCGAACCTGAAAAGTTAATCCCATAGGCTTGCCTAAAAATCAAATCTCCACCACTGTAAAATGAGATGATAAACGGATCAAAAGGTCTTTGTTACGGTTGTAACGGGGCTAGGGTTAAAGGTGTGGATAAAGGCTGAAATTAGAAGGTTAGAATCGAGAGTGAATTGACAAGTACCTACCTAAGAATACTTGAAATAATATTTACATTAACTGAAAATAATAATCCTAATAATACGAGCTTTTCTTTCGGAAAATAAGCTTTAACTGTATAAGCTCACCACTAATACTGAATATACTTCATTTTTTTTAAGAACAAACTAATAATAATAATGGATGAATTCAACTCATGCTCTGATTTAATTTGGTAACTAATCAAATTATATCTTGATTAAAGGGTAGTCAAAAAGGAATGGTGATAACAAATACAAAGGGATTTGGGTTAAAATAGGTGAGTCAATAAAAAGGGTTGTTAGGATCAACGGGATTCACTAAGGGTTAATTTATGTAGGTAGGCTATTTAGTGGAGTGAGTGGGTTAAATCCTAGGTGCCTTTATCATCTTTGTATATCAAATCATCAATGTGGTCTCAACTTGTATAAACGAGGCAAGTTCTAGAATAACAGTTCAAAGTTGAGACGCTCATAATCAAAAGGTGAGCACAAACAAGAATATATGCTCTATAAGGTTCAAAATCTCACAAAAATTATGGGTGTTTTGACATCAATCTCATAAATTTCAAATTTCAAAGCAATATTCAAATTTAGGTTAACAACCTAGCAATTTTTTTTGAAAAATAGAGTTATCATGCTTGATTCTCTAGTATCTTAAAATTTAATCATCAATGTTCAATTATCAATGACTTACTCAAAAACATGTTAATAAAAACCATAAATCATTAGAAATTTCATCTTAATTAGTAATATGAAAAATTTACTTAAAGATAATACTAAATTCAGGGATTTGAGAATAATACAAAAAGTTTGGCCGGATTTCAGAATAATGCAGAAAGTTAGGCCCTTTTTTAGATAAATATTCACCCCCCACACTTAAGATGTACATTGCCCTCAATGTACAAAGATAGATATAACATTTATGGGATAAATCAAAAGAGAAGGGGAAAGAATACCCCCTGAATTTTGGATGGTGTCCCTGGAGGATGGTAGAGGTCGTGGTGTGAAGAGGTCGGTCTGGATGACGAACCTGTGCTAGATGAAGAAATTGGGGAGCTCGTAGAGGATTAGCCAGGGATTATTAAGACACATCCTAAATAGCCTAAATATATATTTTAAGACAAGAAAGAAAAAGGAAAGGAGACTTAAGAAGGAAAATAAAAATAAAAGAAAAGGTGGATGGACCGGAGAATTGATGGATGGTTCGAGAGGTGGGTGTGACTTCTAGGGCTGCGGAGGTGCTGACGGTGGCGGAAGTAGCGTGGTTATCGTGGTGGTCGATGTGATTCCCAAGCTACCTGGCGAACCTGGCACTAAGAAACTAAAATAAGTTAAACTAAACTAAGCATAAGATTGTTAAAGAGAAGGAAATTGAAGCAAAAGAGAAAAGAAAAATAAAAACTAATTGGTCTCAAAGACCCTTGGCTTGGTGGGTAGATGAAGCTGCCGGCATGAACTCATGTTGATCGTTCTTCTTTGGTTGGCCTTTTTCACTTCTTGGACATGATGTTGGATGGCTCAAGGATCTAGAGATTTATTATAAAGAGGAAAAAGTCTGAGAGAGAGAAGGGAGATAAGAAAAGAGAGAAGAAATCAGATGGGGAGAAGGGGAAGGGCTGTGGGGTTTAAATAGGATTTCAAGTCTGGCACGTTCCCACGCCCGTGGACCAGAGGCATGTCGATTTACACGGCCGTCTCGTACGACCGTGTATCTGAGCGTGTTGAATCTCCCTGGCCATTCTTCTGCTAACCACGCCCGTACATGTGAAGTTAGTATGTTAGTACGGTTGGTAGGCACGAGCGTGTTCTGCCCGTGGTCGACTAGTCAGTAAGCTCGCACGTTGTAAGACACGGGCGTGTTCTGCCCGTGGTGTGTAAGTCAGTAGCTTCACACTGTCAAGAGGCACGGGCGTGCCATTTTTACGGAGCCCGTGGTGTAGTGGTTGGATCCGTGATGTTGAAGAGTGGTTGGGACTGATTCGCACGGCCTCTGATGAGTCAGTACGGAGATTCTGGTGGTCCACACGGTCACAGGCACGGCCGTGTGTAAGACCGTGTGACCTTGAAGTTCTGCACTTTTAGTTAGTTGTAAAAGGATACAAAGAAAGGAAGAAAAAAAACTGACAGATTTGAAAGTAAATAGTGTTAGTTGCTCGGGTTGCCTCTCGAGGAGCGCTCGTTTATAGTCTTAAGATAGACTTTCCTTGAAATTGAAAAAAAATCAGGAAGGTTTAAAGGTTTGAATATCTTCCCTCATGCTTGTAGTTCTATTTTCTTGATAAAGTTTTAGTCGAGAAGCGTTTACCTTAAAAGTGCCGAATGTTGGATTGTTTACCTCGACTGTTCCGTGGGGGAAGATATCGTGTATTCTTAGAGGGATTTCCTCGCTTACGTTCAGGTCTGACGTGGTGATGCGAGGATCGGTTTCGTCTAATAGCACCTGGTCTCCTATTTTGAAGTGATTGATGTTCCTACGAGTTCTTCAGGTGGTTCCTTCTGTTTCGCTTTGTGTGGTTCCGGTTCTTCTTTGATATGTGTCTTCTACTCTTCTAATTTGTCCACTCTATGGCTTTGTTCTTTATGTAATTCATCTTTGTTGGTTTGGGGTCTAAGACTTGGCTCAGGGTTGTATTCCTGTGGTGTTTCCTGTGATGAAAGTTGAACAATCTGATTATCAAATGAAGTGACTTTCTTACCTTCATCAATTGTTGTCCTGGCCAAGTCAAGAGCTTGGAGACTAAGTGATTCGTCACCTACACAAAGAATGAGTTTGCCTGTGGCAACATCAATTTTAGTTTTGGCAGTTGCTAGAAAAGGTCTTCCTAAAATTAAGGGAATTGAACTATCCTCATCCATGTCTAAGACAACAAAATCTACAGGATTTATCAATTTTGACAAGAACATCTTCGATAATGCCCCTAGAAATTCTAACTGTCTTATCAGCTAATTGAATGCTCATCCTAGTTTGTTTAGGCTTCCCTAGACCTAGTCGTTTAAACAATGTATAAGGCATGACATTTATGCTTGCCCTTAAATCAGCTAACACATTATCAATAGTTAAACTACCAATTAAACATGGAATAGTAAAACTCCCTGGATCTTTTAGCTTTCGCGGTAGTTTATTCTGTAACATTGCTGAGTATGCTGCGTTTAATTCCACATCGTGCTCTTCATCTATTTTGCGTTTGTTTGTCAAGAGCTATCTTAGAAATTTCCTCGAGTCTGGCATCTGAAAAAGAGCTTCAAGAAGAGGTAAGTTAATATGTAATTTCTTTAAAAGTTTAAGAAATTTACCAAACTGTTCTTCTGAATCGTCTCTTTTTATCGTTTCGGGATAAGGTATACGAGGTTGGTACTCTTTGATTACCGGTTTCGGCTTTTCTTGTGTTACCTCTGTTTTACCTTCGCCCACCTCTTTGTTTGGTTCGTCTAACCCTTTGCTATCATGATCTGTGATGGCTTGAATTTGCTCCTTAGGGTTAATCTCGGTGTTACTTGGTAGACGTTCTTGCGGTCGTTCAGACTTTAGCTTTGCGAGTTGCTCGACTGCATTAGTGACTTCTTTGACTGACTCAGTAAGTTCCCCGACTCTTTTCTCGTTATCTTTAATTGTTCTCTCAGTCTCGTGGAAACGGTTTTCCGTGTTTGTCATAAATTTTGTCAGCGTCTCTTCGAGGTTTGGCTTCTTCTCTTGCGGATAGGGCTGATTTTGGAAGTTTTGAGGAGGTTGTTGCCTTTGGTTTCCTTGATTTCCTTGGCTTCCCCACGAAAAATTTGGGTGGTTCCTCCAACCTGGATTGTAAGTATTACTATAGGGATTATTATTGGATCTGAAATTATTACCTATGTAATTCATCTGTTCGCTCTCTACATCTTGTTGGTAGGGTGGGTACTCAGGATTCGCTACAGTTCCACTTGCGTCGCACTGCATGATTGGGTGTACCTGCGAAGAACACAAACTATCAAGCTTTTTATTCATCATCTCTATCTGTGTTGATAGTGTGGTTATTGCATCGAGGTTGTAAACTCCGGCTGATTTTGTCAGTTTCGTCCTTGTAACTTGCCACTGATAGTTATTCAGTGACATCTCTTCAATGAACTCGTAGGCTGCTTCAGGAGTTTTATTGTTCAGAGTTCCACCGGCTGCTGAATCGATTAGTTGTCTCGTTGAGAGGTTTACACCATTTTAGAATGTTTGGACTTGTAGCCACAAGGGTAGACCGTGGTGTGGACACCTTCTCAAGAGATCTTTGTACCTCTCCCATGCATCGTATAATGTCTCTAAATCCATCTGTACAAAAGAAGAGATATCATTCCGTAATTTGGCTATTTTGGCCGGTGGGAAATATTTCAATAAGAACTTTTCGGTCATTTGTTCCCATGTAGTGATTGACCCTCGTGGTAACGAGTTTAACCATTATTTGGCTTTATTCCTTAATGAAAAAGGGAATAACTGAAGACGTATGGCATCATCAGAAATGCCATTTATTTTGAAGGTATCACAGAACTCTAAAAAATTAGCTATATGCATGTTTGGATCTTCGTCCTGCAAACCATCAAATTGAACAAACTGCTGAATCATTTGTATTGTGTTAGGCTTTAATTCAAAATTGTTAGCAGCTATAGCAGGCCTAACAATACTTGATTCTGCTCCTGTTAAATGCGGTTTAGCATAATCAAACATTGTACGTGGAGCATTGTTCTCCCCCACATCATGTGGTGGTGGGTTATTCTCGACCATCGCTTCAATAGGATTGGATCTGCCTTCTTGATCTTTCTCTGTGTAATTTAGGGCTCGCCTGATTTCTCTGCGAGTCCTACGAACGGTAGCTTCAATTTCACTATCGTATACCAAGGGTCCTCTCGGGTTCCTTCTAGTCATAAACTAGAGGTACCTACTGAGAAAAGAAAAAGAAGGAAAATTTAGCAAAAATTAAAATTTAACCTAAAAAAATAAAAATAAAAGTAAAATAAAAATAATGGCTAAAGGAATAAAAATAGAGCTTTCTTAATATTTTAGTTCCCCAGCAACGACGCCAAAAACTTGATCGCTGAAATCAGAGCTTTAAAATTTATAAAACGAATGATCAAACCTGGAAACTAACTCTGACAACAATTAAAGGCAAGTGTACCTATCGAACAATAGTATAGCTTAGGCAAGACCGGATTGTCGAACCCAAAGGAACTAAAAGTACTAATACTAACTTTCTTTTTATTATTCAGCCTAAAATAAAGTGAAATTGCTTTAAATCTAAATTAACGACTACTAAGCTAAAGACACAAAGACAAAAAGAACGAATTGGGAAATAGCTAGAAGAAAAACTCAGTTGATTACGACGATACCCTCAGGAAGAATCCACCTAGACTTCACTTGTTATCTAACACTAAACCGTACGATTTATTCACTTTGTTTGATCCGTAAGACTCCCTAACGTATATTAACCCTCTCTCGAGGCGAATAACGTCTAACCCTAGGTTAATTAGTGGAACTCTCGTTCTCTTATAATAACCCCCTAGAATAGCAGTAAATCAATCTATGGACTCCCATATTAGGTTTCACCATAATCCGGCAAAATCTCGTCACCCTATCTCTAGGCGTGCGATCAACTCTGCTTAATTATGCTAAATCTACTCTTAGGCAGGGTCTATTCCTCCTCCAACTAAGCACATCAAATTTGGATTAAGCACACATAATTAAGAACAAACTAAGTATTTATCATATAATTCAGAAAACAATAACAAGATTCATCTAGGTTTCATCCCCTTCAGGTATCTGAGGGGTTTAGTTCATAACAAATAAAGAAAACATCTCAAGAGAAAAGATAAAACAAAACATAAGAAATCCCTAAAACTCCCTGAAGGAATTGAAGGAGAAATCCGCCATCTTGAGTAGAATTCCGGCTTCTTGGGATGGATCAACTAGCTAAATTCGAGTGATTCCCACAATTCTGACCTTCTCGGCTTGGCTCCTTGGCCTAGCTAACCGCGCTCCTCAAAAGTGGTACTTAGGGGTTATTTATAGGCTCTTGGAATGCAATTCTTTCTCCCTAAGTATCCTTTTCCGACTGAAATTGTCTAGAGCCACGACAGGGGCACGACCATGTCACACGCCCGTGTGACTCGTCTTCAAACCGTGTTCGGATTTCTAAGTTGAGGCTCGACCTTGTTGGTCGGGGTTGAAGCCGTGTTCTAGATGCTCGTCAAGGCACAGCCGTGTGGACTTTGGGCCAGGCCAGTGTCGATTTCGTGATATGGTCCATTTACTCCATTTTGGGCCCGTTTTATCCTGGGTATAAGACATGAAAAGAAAGGATTAAGAGCATCTTTTTACATAAATTGAGGAATAAAACATCCAAAAACAAGCTAAATGTGGGATTAAAATATGTTATAATTATGGTTTACCAGGCATGCTCAGATTCATCCCGAGAATATATCAATATATCGTCAATGAACACAACAACAAATCGGTCAAAAAACGGTTTAAAGATACGATTCATCAAATCTGTAAACACCGCAGGAGTGTTAGTTAATCCAAATGGCATAACAAGGAATTCATAATGCCCGTACCTAGTCCTGAATGCAGTTTTCGGTACATCTGAATCTTTAAACCGTAACTGATAATAACTGGATCGCAAGTCAATCTTTGAAAATAATGTTGCTCATTTCAACTAGTCGAACAAATCGTTAATCCTCGACAAAGGACACTTATTCTTAATCGTAACCTTGTTAAGCCGTTGATAGTCGATACACAACCTCATTGATCTATCTTTCTTCTTTACAAATAAAACCGGAACACCCCACAACGAGAAACTCGGCCATACAAAACCTCTATCCGTTAACTCTTACAACTGAGCTTTCAATTCTTTCAACTCTGTCGGAGCTATTCTGTACGGAGCTATCGGTATCGGTGATATTCCCAGTGCTAACTCAATAGCAAATTCGACCTCTCTGATTAGTGGCAACCCGGGTAATTCTTCGGAAAACACATCTGGGTACTCACTAACCACTAGTACTGATTCAATCTTTGATTTAGACACTTTTGTATCTAACACATATGCAAGATAAGCCTCGCAACCCTTTTTCACATACTTCTGTGGTAACATCGTCGATATTACGACAAGTAAACCACTCAAATCATCAGATTCAATATGAAGAATCTCGCCATTTTGACATTTCAACTCAATAATCTTTCGTCTATAGTTCATAACAGCGTCATGCAGAGTCAACCAATCCATACCCAAAATTACATTGAACTTATTAAACGGTAAAAGCATCAAATCTGCTGGAAAACTGTAACCCCGAGTCATTAAAGGACAATTCTTGCAGACCTTATTAACTAGGACATACTGACCTAAAGGGTTCGATACTTTAACCACAAATTCAGTGGACTCTACAGATAAACTCTTACTAGACACTAATTTTGTACATAAGTAAGAATGGGTTGACCCTGGATCAATCAAAGCAGTTATATCAGTATTATACAGAGAAAAAGCACTGGTGATAAAATCTGATGCTGACGCATTTTCACGAGCGCGAATGGCATAAGCTCTGGATGGCGCTCGTGCCTCCGATCTCACTGCAGTATCCCTCGTAGCACCTCGGCTACCACTCATATTTCCCGTGTTTTGGGGTGGTCTCCCTTTAGAAGCTGTATTGCTCGGCATCACAGTTTAAGCTTCTTGATCGCGTGTTAGAGTCTTAAAATTTATAAAAAGAATGATCGAACCTAGAAACTAACTATGTCAACGATTTTTGAGGCAAACGTACCTATCGAACAGTAGTATAGTTTAGGCAAGACTAGAATGTCAAACCCAAAGGAACCAAAAGTACTAATACTAACTCTCTTTATCTTATTTAGCCTAAGAATAAAGGGATTTATTTATCTAATCTAAATTAATTAACTACTAAACTAAAGATGCAAAGACAAAGAGAAAGAATTCGGAAAAATAACTTGAGGAAAAACCAATTGATTAAGACGACACCCAAGGAAGAATCCACCTAGACTTAACTTGTTATCTAACTCTGAACCAGACGATTTATTCACTTGACTTGATCCGTAAGATTCCCTAAGTTATATTAATCCCTCTCTCGAGGCGACCAACGTCTAACCCTAGTTTGATTAATTGAAATCTCTTTCTAATTAAAACCCCTAGAATCGCATTAACTCGATCTATGGACTCCCATATTAGGTTTCACCCTAATCCGACAAAATCTCGTCACCCTATCTCTAGGCGCTCAATCAACTCCGCTTAATTATGCTAGATCTACTCTTAGGCTGGGACTTTTGCTCCTCCACCTAAGCACATCATACTTGAATTAATATCCCGGAAATATCAACACAAGAATTAAGAACACATAATTAAGAACAAGTCAAATATTTATCATATAGTTCAGTAAACGATAACAAGATTCATCTTAGGCTTCATCCCCTCAAGTATCTGAGGGTTTAGTTCATAACAATAAAAGAAAACATCTCAGTAGAAAAGAAGGAGAGATCCTCCGTCTTGAGTATAACACCGGCTTCTTGAGATGGATCAACTGGCTATCTTCGAGTGATTCCCACAAATCTGACCTTTCTGGCTCGGATCCTTAGTCTAGCTAACCGCCCCCTTCTAAGTTATACTTAGGGTGTTTATATAGGCTTTTGAGATAGGTTTCTTTGTCCCTAAGTATCCTTTTCCGAGTGAAATTGCTCTTTTCCACGACAGGGACACGCCCATGGCATACGCCCATGTAAGTCGTGGCCAGGCCGTGTTCGAACTTGTTGAATGGGGCACGACCGTGTGATCTTGGGCCAGGCAGTGTGGATATCATGATATGGCCCATTTACTCCATTTTGGGCTCGTTTTCCATTCTTTTCATTCTCCGGTGCTCTCCTGGGTATAAAACATGAAAACAAAGGATTAAGGGCACCAAATTACATAATTCAGGGCTTAAATAATCCAATAGAATGCTAAATATGGGCTTAAAATATGTTACTTTTACGGTTTATCAAATATCCCCACACTTAAGCTTTTGCTTGTCCTCAAGCAAAATTCTCAACTCATAATTAAAATGAACTTCCTTGATTCATAAAATTTATCAATAATGTTTCATCATAATTCAAAGATAATTCATACATGGATAATTCAAATCAAAGAGTCCTAAAGATTTAAACAATCAAAGTCATACATTTATAGCCCTGAAAACTTTAGGTGTTTCCCTTTACCTAAATAATTACATCTGATTCAAAATCGACAAGAGTTGACATCCTCACTAAAGATTCACTCAAACCACTCGAAGTGTTTAAGGTTCAAAATTAAGCACTCAAAAGTCGAACATGAAAAGTTAATATCATAGGCTTGCGTAAAAATCAAATCTCCACCACTATAATATGAGATGATACACAAATCAAAAGCTCTTTAACAGGGTTGTAACGGGGCTTGGGTTAAGGTGTGGATAAAGGCTGAATTAGAAGGTTAGAATCGAGATTGACCTGCCAAATTACCGAGCTAATAATAAGTAATTACATCAAATGAAAAATTGTACTACTAATACTCTAATACGAGCTTCTTCTTCAATATGTGTAGAGTTTTAAACGTATAAGCTCAATTACATAGAACAAATACTAAATATACTTCATTTTTTTTTAGAACAAGTCAAATAATGAATTCAACTACTAAAATAATATGATTAGGCAACCGATCAAATCAAATCTCGATATAAGGGTAGTAAAAAAGAATGGTGATAACAAATACAAAGGGTTTTGGGTTAATATTAGTGGGTGAGTCAATAAAAAGGATTGTTAGGATTAAACGAGGTTCACTAGGGGTTAATTGTGAAGGTAGGCTTTTAGTGGAATGAATGGGTTAAAACCTAGGTGCCTTTATCATATCTGTATATCAAATCAAATGTGTGGTCTTGACATCTATAATCTATGCAAGTTCTAGAATAACAAATCAATGTTGACACACTAAAAAAAAATGAGCACGAAAAAGAATATATGCTCTTATAAGGTCTAAAAGCTCACAGAAATTATGGATATTTGCTATCAACCTCGTAAATTTCAAACTTCAAGGTAACATTCAGATCCAGGTAGACAACCTAAAAATTTTAAAATTTGAAAACTAGACTTATCATGCTTGATTCTCTAGTATCCTTCAAATTTAATCATCAATGCACAATTATCAATGGCTTACTCTAAAACATATCAATAAAAGTCATAAATCAGGGAAATTTTATTCTAATCATAATATGAGAAACTTACTTTTCGAACAAGGCATAATTCATAGATTTTCAAATAGTACTATACTTAACCCCCCACACTTAAGTTGTACATTGCCCTCAATGTACAAAGATAGGTAATAACATTTAGTAGATAATCAAAAGAGAGGGAGAGAAGTGAAACTTCCTGAATTATGGATGAGATCCTTGTAGGATGTTCCATGGCAAATGTGATGACTATGTAGAAGCGATGTTTTCGTTCCTTGAATGATACATTAAATCTATTTACCCTGCGAAGTCGTCGGTTAATTTTAATGACTTAGCGTTAGATTGTAACATCCTGTATTTTTGGGCCTATGCGTTTAATGGGTGGATATGTTTAATGTGTTAATCTAAGTGTTAGGGGTCCAAATTGGGCTCAGGCTTAGGTAGAGGCCTTGATTAAAATTATCTGTTTGGGCATTATAGGGTTTAAAAGGTAGTATCTGTGTTTAAAATACCAAAGTGGGCTTGTGGCCCAATATTAGGAGGTGACGCCACACAAGGGAGTAAGGGGCCCAAATTTAAGTTTCATGGAGCCCAATTATTTTAATTTAAGTTAGCTAATTTTTGGCATTAGGGTTAGGTGGAGTGGATGGCAACAAGGCTCAAAAATAGGAGGATTTATGTGAATGGGATAATGTAGATATTATAGTTGATAATTTGGAAGATAAAAGGAGAAAAGATAGGAGCTATCTACAAGGCTAGGAGTTAGCCGAAATTTCTATAAATAGGAAGGGTTCTCTTCTTTATTTTGCGACAATTAGGGTTTCCACCTTTTCTTTCTCTTCTTTCTTCTAAAAGCCGAAAACTCCATTATTCTTTTCTCTTCTTTCTTCTAAAAGCCGAAAACTCCATTATTCTTTTCTCTTCTTTCTTCTAAAAGCCGAAATTCCTATTATTCTTTTCTCTTCTTTCTCCTAAAAGCCAAAAACTTCATTATTCTCTTCTTTCTTCTAAAAGCCGAAAACTCCATTATTCTCTTCTTTCTTCTAAAAGCCGAAAAATCCATTATTCTCTTCTTTCTTCTAAAAGCCGAAAACTCCATTACTCTCTTCTTTCTTCTAAAAGCCTAAAACTCCATTATTCTCTTCTTTCTTCTAAAAGCCGAAAACTCTATCATTCTCTTCTTTCTTCTAAAAGCCGAAAACTCCATTATTCTCTTCTCTTCTTTCTTCTAAAAGTCGAATCTCTATAGATTTCTTCGAATCATCTTCTCTTCCTGATTTTCGCAAAAAGCCGGAATCCTCTGGGAGTAGCCGAATCTTCTCTAGTAAATAGATCTCTTAGATCTAAAAGCCGGAAACACTAGTTCCTGAATCTCATATCTCTTTTCGGGATTTTAAGGCAGATAGCGGTGGTGTTGGCTACGGATAGCGTCGACTTAGAGGGTCTCATTATAACGGTAATCAGGTGTGTAGATCTCTAAACACACTAATAATCTGTATGTATATATATGTGATGGTTAAAAGCTGAAAAATGAGGCTGTATGAACAGTCGTGTGTAGATCCATATCACATAAGTTTTATTTTGTATTATACCTGTTAGGGGCTGAAAAGCCGGAAAATGAGGCTTATGAACAGTCGTGTGTAGATCCTTATCACATAAGTTTTATTTTGTATTATACCTATTAGGGGCTGAAAAGCCAGAAAATGAGGCTGTATGAACAGTCGTGTGTAGATCCTTATCACATAAGTTTTATTTTGTATTATACCTGTTAGGGGCTGAAAAGCCGAAAAATGAGGTTGTATGAACAGTTGTGTGTAGATCCTTATCACATAGGTTTTATTTTGTATTATACCTGTTAGGGGCTGAAAAGCCGAAAAATGAGGTTGTATGAATAGTTGTGTGTTGATCCTTATCACATAAGTTTTATGTTGTATTATACCTGTTAGGGGCTGAAAAATCGAAAAATGAAGCTGTATGAACAATCGTGTGTAGATCCTTATCACATAAGTTTTATTTTGTATTATACCTGCTAGGGGCTGAAAGCCGGAAAATGAGGCTGTATGAACAGTCGTGTGTAGATCCTTATCACATAAGTTTTATTTTGTATTATACCTGTTAGGGGCTGAAAAGCCGGAAAATGAGGCTGTATGAACAGTCGTGTGTAGATCCTTATCACATAAGTTTTATTTTGTATTATACCTGTTAGGGGCTGAAAAGCCGGAAAATGTGGCTGTATGAACAGTCGTGTGTAGATCTCTAACACACTAATAATTTGTATGAATATATGTATGTTTATGTTATGGGCTAAAAAGCCGGAAAGTGGCTGTGTAGACAGTCGAATGAAACCCAAAATGGGTTAGGCAAGGAATGCTAGGTACGTAATCATAGAACTTCTCTATGAGTATCGATGTATGCGAAAGACTGCAATCTCTTAGGTAGTAGATTGTTTGATTTTGCATGAATGTATGCATGGGATGGGTTTGTTATGAAAAGGGGAAGAGCATGTTAGATCACATGGTGATCGGTGGTAGAAAACCCACCTAATGAAATGTTAGATCACATGGTGATCGGTGGTAGAAAATCGACCTAATGAAATGCTAGA
Source organism: Gossypium australe (assembly GCA_005393395.2). Taxonomy (NCBI): domain Eukaryota; kingdom Viridiplantae; phylum Streptophyta; class Magnoliopsida; order Malvales; family Malvaceae; genus Gossypium; species Gossypium australe. The sequence goes on from CM016624.1 coordinate 18,967,675, forward strand.
TCACATGGTGATCGGTGGTAGAAAACCCACCTAATGAAATGTTAGATCACATGGTGATCGGTGGTAGAAAACCCACCTAATGAAATGTTAGGTCACTTGGTGATCGGTGGTAGAAAACCCACGTTAAAATTCCTGATTGATAAGGAATAGACAATATGACTGTCGATATGGTGTGTAGCGGTTGGTGGGTTGATTGTAGAAATCCCCAAGGTGTGGTGGTTGGTACGGGTTGGTGTGTAGAGGATGGAATTCTAGGATGGGTTGGGCTATTCATCATTTATTATCTGTCATGTGATTATGATTGTTGCCATTGTGTATGGGCCAGGGCTCATAATGTGTTTATGGGCCCAAGCCTTTTATGTTTTTTCGGGATTTACACACTGAGTCTTGGTGACTCACCCTATTATTTTTCCCTAACTTTTCAGATGAGCAGTAGATCGTGGACATGGGAGCCGAGACGGACTCGAGGGGCCATCAAGTTTTTATTTCTATAGATTATTTTCGGTTTTCCTTTAAGTTTTATTTTGGGAATATTTAGGTAATAAGGCCCCATAGTTTATATTCGCCTAAGTAGTTTTTTTTAATATTTGCAACTTATGAATTTATGTCAGGGGTTTATTTATACCAAATAATAATAATACAAGGTTTCTTTTCAAATGTCACTTATTTATTCAAATAATGCCTAATAACTTATGATTTTCTAAAACCAACTTAGCAAAAGATTTTAACGTTCAACCCGTAACATACCAGATCTGGTCGAAACGTATGGGCCGGGTTTGGGGTGTTACATAGATAGCCAGTGATGAAGTTAGATAAAAATTAATAATGAAACTTTCAAGTCTTAAAACAATAGATAGTATCAACATAAATAAAAATAAAAATAAAAATAATAAAAACAGAAAGAAATAAAAAGAAAATGACTCTGAAGTCCTCTATATCATCTGGGTATTAAGGTGGTGGCGGCGATGAGATGTGAAATTGATGATAGATCTGCTGAAGGTGGCCTCGATGCCATCAAATCGTCGAGCGGTGTCATTGAATTGCTGAGTACAGTAATGCTCGAACTGGGTGAGGCGTGCAGAAATGTCTGATAGTGAAGCTGCTGCCTGGGAGGGACAATGGCTCGGTAGTGGTGCCTCCTATGGTGGTTGGACATCTTCAGTAATGTCCTCGGGGTCCTCCTCGTCGGTGGGAAGGGCTAGTCGGTATTGTGGGGGATCGGTTCCATGTCGATATTTGATCATCCTCATATGCAGCATAGTCTGGATGCCATGAGGTACCATCTGCCAACTCAGTGTGAGGGAGGAGATCTGTGTTTCAGTTTTGAGGAGGCCGAAGTACCGAGCCAAACGTGTGATGTACAGACCCATCGATATGACCCCCTCCTATGTGGCTCTGTCTGGTGCTGAATTGCACGGGCTATGAAATATGCTAGGTCGAAAACGTGGCCATTGGGCATGCACCACAAGTAGGAGACGTCATGAATATTTACGATGTCGGTGCTTTCGCGTCGACCTGTAAGAGTAAGAGCCAAAATAGATGTATGTACCTTAGGGACGGGACAAGAGCCGTCGCCTTGGAACGGCTGGGGTCGTAACTGCCTCCATTAGGGGCAATGTTGGACCAGCAGCTTACGGGGGTGCAATGAATATGGCGGTGTAGCTCGGAGAGATCATTCTCTGCTGTAAAATCTTCCATATAAAGTCCTAGTGCGGCTCCAAACTGTGGTAAGTTCAGCTGTCGTATGGCGCCTCCCAGACGAAATTGTATCGTACCCGAATCATCATATCATGTCATCACCGTCTGAAGTTGGAAAGTGGATCAGAGTTCTAAAGTAGCTCCAAGTACGTGGGCTCGATGATGGTAAAAAATTGATCCCACGAATCAGTCGTAAGCAGTGCTCGGACATCGTTTGCGAGTTGGACCTGCTCTAAAGCGGCCCAATCAATGCATCTACCGGTGCCGAGAGGTCGCACCCGTAGTGCCTTGTAACGGTCCTCTTGGGCGGCTTGAGGGAATTGGAGGAACTGGTGGCGCACTTCGGTAGTTGCGCTAGCAAAGGATGAGCTGGGTCCCTTTCATTTTTTTAGAAGTGGTGGCTGCGGTTCGCTTTCCTCACGACGACGACATTGTTCCTGAAAATAGTTGATATTCAAGTAATTTTCTACCAAAATTAAGCAAGTACTTTGATCAATACAAAAAATATCCAAAATCTAAATAATAACATTTCAACCATGAGCAACCATTTTGACAGTGATTAGTTCTATCTAGTTCTAATTAACTACCTAAACAATGACTAACATACTTAAGGTAGTAATCAAATTAGTTCTAAAATTCTAAAGATTAATTTAATAAAAAATATTATTAATAAAAAGAGACTAAATAAAATGAAGTCTTAATAATAAGAAAAAAGATGGGAATGAAATAGTGAAAGGTGACCAGTGTTGCTTTTGAGAGTAGCGATGTGGACGGGCGAAGCACGAGCGTGTAACGGTGGCGCACGGTCGTGTGCTGTAAAAATTCTGAGTAACACGATGGTGGAGTGGGTGTGGGCCCTTGTTAACACGGGCGTGGCTTCGTTTTTGTATGGGTATTTGAAAGTTTGGAAGATTTGGGGTGGAAAAGGCAATGGTGAGAGAACTTCTTGCTATTGGCCGGATTTGGGGGAAGTTTTTAAGGGAAAACGACTAGGGTTGGGGTTTGGGGAAGAAAATTGGGAAAAAATAGGGCTATGTTTCTTTAAATAGGAAAGGTGACACGGGCAGCGGCCACGCCCGTGTGTCTGTTTATTCAGGCCACGCTTTTCACAATTTTCAAATTTGGGCGCATTTGATATGTTCCCCACGCCCGTGTTCTTTGGGCGTGTGCTATTATGTTCGCTTCTCCCACGCCCGTGCTATGTTTGCCACGCCCGTGTACAAGTAGTCAGTGTCGCACACGGTTGGTAGGTACGGGCATGGCCCGTGCCCGTGTTGGTTTACTCAGTATAGACCACAGTCGCATCGCACGGCCGTGGTCTTTTTATCGCAGCCAGTGTTGGGGAAAATTTGTCTTCTTCTTCTCGCACGTCTACCTCCACACCCGTTTTCCTTCCCATGGCGACCACACGGCCACGGGCAAGCCCGTGTGTAAGGCCGTGTGGTAGGAAACCTGCGCTTTACTGAATCAATTAGCTTGATTTAGGTGCTAAAAGGAAAAATAAAATTAAAATGTGAAAAATTAATAGGGCTAGTGACATTAGTGCTCGGGTTGCCTCCCGAGAAGCGCTTGTTTGAAGTCTGAAGCTAGACTCACCCTGTTTTCATTCCTAAAAGAAGGTTCACGGAGCTGAAGCTCCTCTCTCAATTCCTTGAAATCTTTACCATTATAAAGTTTTAGTCGATGGCCATTTACCTTGAATGCTCCTTGAGTTGGATGGGTTACCTTGACTGTGTCGCAAGGAAAAATAGATTTTATCACGAATGGTCCTGACCATCTTGATTTCAGTTTTCCAGGAAATAGTTTGAGCCTTGAATTATACAGCAGGACTAAGTTTCCTACTTTAAATTGCTTTGATTGTTTTAAACGAGCATCATGGCGTCGTTTGGTTGCCTCCTTATATAGTCGTGAATTCTCGTAGGCCTCAGCTCGCCATTCATCTAGTTTGTTTAACTGTATCATCCTCTTCTCACCTACGGTTTTAAGATCATAACTCAAGAATTTTATAGCCCAGTAGGATTTGTGCTCTAACCCAAATGGTAGATAACAACTCTTTCCGTAAACAAGTTTATACTAGGATGTCCCTAAAGGGGTTTTAAATGCTGTTCTGTAGGCCCATAAAGCATCATCTACTTTTACTGCCTAATCTTTCCTATTTGATTCAACCGTTTTCTCTAGGATTTGCTTAAGCTCTCGATTTGCCACTTCCACCTGCCCACTGGTTTGAAGATGATAAGGGGTAGCTGTTCTGTGGTGTACTCCATTTTTTTTAAGACTTTTTCAAATTGAATATTACAAAAGCGAGTGCCCCTATCACTGATGATTGCTCTGGGTGTTCCAAAACGAGAGAAAAGTTTCTCAAGAAACTTTACTACAGCTCTAGCATTGTTAGTAGGTAAAGCTTGGGCTTTCACCCATTTTGACTGTAATCTACTGCTACTAAGATGTATTTATTTCTGAATGAACGAGGGAACAGACCTATAAAGTCATCAAATATCTCACATGATAACATATATGTCTGAGGCATTTCATCGCGTTTAGAAATATTACCTATTCTTTGGCATTTATCACACGAAGCGGCATACCTATTGGCATCCTTGAAAAGAGTTGGCCAATAAAATCCTGATTTGAGTGTTTTGTGTGCTGTCTTAATCCCACTGTAATGTCCTCCTAAAGGTCCTGAATGGCAATGTTCTAAGATTTTACTTGATTCTGCCATTGTAACGCATCACTGAATTACTTGATCTGCATATATGCGAAAAAGGAAAGGATCCTCCCAAAAATAGCTTTTCGCATCAACAAAGAATCGCTTCTTTTGATGATGTGTTAGTCTTTTTGGTAAGATGTTAGCAGCTAAATAATTCGCATTAAAAAGCTTCTAATAGCCTTAACTGAACTAGGGGGAGGTGATTTTTATATGGTTTCAATCTTAGCTTTATCTACCCCAATCCCTTTACTAGAAATTTTATGTCCTAACACAATCCCCTCTCTAACCATAAAGTGGCATTTTTTCCCAATTCAAGACAAGATTTGTTTCCTCACATCTTATTAGAACTCATCCATAAATACCTCCATAAAGTCTTCCATAAGTTCATCAAAGATGGCCAACATGCAACGCTGAAACGTAGCAGGAGGATTACATAATCCAAAAGGCATTCTACGATAAGCAAACGTACCGTATGGGCATGTGAATGTTGTCTTCTCTTGATCATCAGGAGCTATTGGGATTTGGAAGTAGCCGGAGAGTCCGTCCAAGAAACAGTAGTACATATGCCCAGACAATCTCTCTAACATCTGATCAATAAAGGGTAAAAGAAAGTGATCTTTTCTGGTGGCGTTGTTCAGCTTCCTATAGTCAATATAGACTCTCCAACCTGTGACTGTTCTTGTAGGAATCAATTCATTCTTTTCATTGGCTACAACAGTCATGCCTCCTTTTTTTGGAACTACCTGCACAGGACTTACCCAGGTGCTGTTAGAAATAGGATAAATTATTCCTACATCTAGAAGTTTAATTACCTCAGCTTTGACAACTTTTTTCATATTGGGGTTCAAACGTCTCTGAAGTTGCACACAAGGTTTATACTTATCTTCCATTAAAATTTTGTGGGTGTAGAATGATGGGCATATTACTTTAATGTCTGACATTTTTCATGCTATGGCCTTTTTGTGCTTCCTTAGTACCCTTAGTAAATATTCTTTCTCTTTGGGTCCTAGTTCTAAAGAGATAATTACTGGTAGCGTAGAATTATCCCCCAGGAATGCATATTCTAAATGCTTTGGTAATTGTTTTAGTTTTAACTTGGGCAGCTCATCGATAGAGGGTTTCCGTTTTAGTTTGTCATTGATCTCAATGTCCTCTATTTCCGTCTGCCTAGAGGATGATGCATTGGGATTCTCTTCATTGGTTTTTCCCCTTACCTTGTGAAAGACACAGTTCCATCATGTCACTATGCATGATTTCCTGCAAAGATTCGTGAAAAATATGATCAGTGGCATCAACAAAGTAACAAGAATCATCTTGTTCTCTAGAATATCGCATGGAATCATAAATTTGGAAAACAATTTCCTCATCTCCTACCCTTAGTGCAAGTTTACCATCACCAACATTAATGACAGCCCTAGCAGTAGCTAGAAAGGGTCGTCCTAAAATTAAAAGTACCTCTACGTCCTCATTCATGTCAAGCACAACAAAATCAACGGGAAATATAAATTTATCTACTTTTACCAGAACATCTTCAATAATTCCCCTAGGATACTTAACAGATCTGTCAGCTAACTGAATACTCATCCTAGTGGGTGTTGTTCCCCGAGACCAAGTTATTTAAACATTGTATAAGGTATTAGATTAATACTAGCACCTAAATCAGCTAATGCTTTTTCTATGCTCAAACTACCAATTAAACAAGGAATAGTGAAACTTCCTGGATCTTTTAATTTGGTTGGCAGCTTGTTTTGGATGATAATTGAGCATTCTTCATTAAGTTCCACTGTTGAAATTTCCTCGAACTTCCTTTTATTTGTTAAAAGCTCCTTTAAAATTTTTGCATATGTTGGCATCTGTGAAATAGCTTCAACAAAAGGTAAGTTAATATGTAACTGTTTAAAAAGTTTAAGAAATTTACCATATTGTGCGTCTAAGCGGTCTTTCTTTAACTTTACCGAATATGGAATTGTTGGTTTGATTTCCTCACGAGTTGGTGTTATCTTTGCCTTCTCGGTTTCATGTGGTGCCTCTTTCTTCATTTCGATTAACTCTCTTCCACTTCTTTGTGTCACTGCCATTACCTACTCTGTTTCCCTCGGTAAGCTTTCTGATCGTGTTTCAGCGATTAACTTAGTAAGTTGCCTGATTTGATCCTTGAACTCTTATGACAATGCCTCAAGTTTTGTTTTTATCTTTTGGAAACGTGTTTCTGAAGCTGCTATAGAGTTTGTCAGTACCTCTTCAAGGTTCAGCTTCTTTTCCTGTGGGTAAGGCTGTTGTTGGAAGTTTTGGTGTGACATCTCCTTTATAAACTCCTAGGCTGCTTCAGGAGTTTTGTTGTTCAGGGTTCCGCCGGCAGCTGAATCGATTAGTTGCCGTGTTGAAAGGTTCACACCATTGTAAAAAGTTTGGACCAGTAGCCACAAAGGTAATCCGTGGTGTGGGCACCTCCTTAACAAATCTTTGTATCTCTCCCATGCATCATAAAGTGACTCTAAATCTATCTGCACAAAAGAAGAGATATCATTCCTCAATTTGGCCATTTTGGCCGGTGGAAAATATTTTAATTTTTCGGTCATTTGATCCCATGTAGTGATTGACCCTCGTGGAAGAGAATGTAACCATTGTTTGGCTTTATTCCTCAAAGAAAAGGGAAATAACCGAAGACGGATGGCATCATCAGAAATGCCATTTATCTTGAAGGTATTACAGAATTCTAAAAAATTTGCTAAGTGTGTGTTAGGATCCTCCTCCTGCAAAACATCAAACTGAACAAACTGTTGTATCATCTGTATAGTGTTAGGTTTCAGTTCAAAATTATTTGCAGCAATAGTAGGCCTAACAATACTAGACTCAGTTCCTGTTAAACTAGGTTTAGCATAATCATACATAGTGCGTGGAGCATGATGTTCGGCCATCTCTGGAGGTGGCGGATTATTCTCTGCCATCTCTTCTGTAGTATTAATTTCGGCTTCTTGCTCTTCTTCTATGTAGTTTAAGCTTCGCCTTTTCTTTCTACGATTTCTACGAACGGTACCTTCAATATCACTATCATAAAGTAAGGGTCCTGTTGGGTTCCTTCTAGTCATAAACTAGAGGTACCTGAAAGGAGTGAAAGAAAGAAATTAGTAAAAATAAAAATAGACTAAAAAATAAAAGTAAATTGCAAAAAATAAAATTGGCTAAAATAATAAAAATTGAGCGTTCTTAATATTTCAGTTCCCCGGCAACGGCGCCAAAAACTTGATCGTGTGTCAGAGTCTTAAAATTTATAAAAAGAATGATCGAACCTAGAAACTAATTATGACAACGATTTTTGAGACAAGCACACCAAACGAACAGTAGTATAGTTTAGGCAAGACTGGAATGCCGAACCCAAAGGAACCAAAAGTACTAATACTAACTCTCTTTTTATTATTTAGCCTAAGAATAAAGGGATTTATTTATCTAATCTAAATTAATTAACTACTAAACTAAAGATGCAAAGACAAAGAGAAAGAATTTGGAAAAATAACTTGAGGAAAAACCAATTGATTAAGACGACACCCAAGGAAGAATCCACCTAGACTTCACTTGTTATCTAACTCTGAACCAGACGATTTATTCACTTGACTTGATCTGTAAGATTCCCTAAGTTATATTAATCCCTCTCTCGAGGCGACTAACGTCTAACCCTATGTTGATTAATTGAAATCTCTTTCTAATTAAAACCCCTAGAGTCGCATTAACTCGATCTATGGACTCTCATATTAGGTTTCACCCTAATCCAGCAAAATCTCGTCACCCTATCTCTTGGCGCGCGATCAACTCCGCTTAATTATGCTAGATCTACTCTTAGGCAGGGACTTTTGCTCCTCCACCTAAGCATATCATACTTGAATTAATATCCTGAAAATATCAACACAAGAATTAAGAACATATAATTAAGAACAAGTCAAATATTTATCATATAGTTTAGTAAACGATAACAAGATTTATCTTAGGCTTCATCCCCTCAGGCATCTGAGGGTTTAGTTCATAACAATAAAAGAAAACATCTCAGAAGAAAAGATAAAACAAAACATAAGAAATCCCTAAAACCCCCTGAAGGAATTGAAGAAGAGATCCTCCGTCTTGAGTATAACTCCGGCTTCTTGAGATGGATCAACTGGCTATCTTCGAGTGATTCCCACAAATCTGACCTTTCTGACTTGGCTCCTTAGCCTAGCTAACCGCCCCCCTTCTAGGTTATACTTAGGGTGTTTATATAGGCTTTTGAGATAGGTTTCTTTGCCCCTAAGTATCCTTTTCCAAGTGAAATTGCTCTTTTCCACGACAGGGACACGCCCATGGCAAACGCCCGTGTAAGTCATGGCCAGGCCGTGTTCGAACCTGTTGAATGGGGCACGGCCGTGTAGATTTCATGATATAGCCCATTTACTCCATTTTGGGCCCGTTTTCTGTTCTTTTCGTTCTCTGGTGCTCTCCTGGGTATAAAACATGAAAACAAAGGATTAAGGGCACCAAATTACATAATTCAGGGCTTAAATCATCCAAAAGTATGCTAAATATGGGCTTAAAATATGTTACTTTTACAGTTTATCACTTCTTCTTTCTAAGACTTCTTAGGGCAATCTCTAAGGTAGTGGTTGAAGGAACCACACCTGAAACATGCCCCACTCTTTACCCGAAACTAGCCATAATGTGGCCTGTTATAGTGTTTGCACTCGGGTTTAGCATTTCTAACACTATCCACGCTAGTTACATATATAGCCCAGGGTTTGTAACAAAAGTATCTCGCATCTCTATCTTGACTAAAATGCCCCGAAGAAATAGTAGGTCGATAATGATGTTCTTTAGATTTCTTTGACATCGATTGATGAGACTTCCCTGTAAATTTCTTCCTCAAAGCTCTAGCTTTAAATTCGGCCTTTCTCTTTTCTTTGCTAAGCTCCTCAACTTTGCAAGCTCTTTCAACTAAAACTATAAATTCTTTCAACTCAAATATCCTGACTAAAAGTTTGATGTTTTCGTTCAACCCATCTTCAAATTGTTTGCACATAATTACTTCCATGGTGACATGCTCTCGGGCATACTTACTTAATCGAAACTCTCTTTCATACTCGATTACGGTCATACAACCCTGTTTCAACTCTAGAAATTTCTTGCGTTTTTGGTCAAGAAATCGCTGACTTATATTTTTTTTTTGAACTCAGTCTGAAAGAATTCCCACGTGACTCTTTCTCTCAGCACTACGAATATCAGGGTATTCCATAACTGATAAGCTGAATCTCTTAGAAGGGACACAACACATTTAACATATTCAGTCGGTGTGCACGACAGCTCATCAAAAACCCTAATTGTATTCTCTAACCAAAACTCGGCTCACTCAGGGTCATCATCAACTGTCTGTAGACCAAAAAATAATATTAAAAAAATTTATGACCGCGAATTTGTGGTCCCAAAACCACTATTTCGATTTCACCGAAAATGAGTCGTTACAAGTTATCACACCAAATAGTAGGTGGATCGTCAGACTGAAATTGTAACTCCTTGAGCAGTGAGACCAACCAAGTAACATCAATGGTAGCTGCAACGATACTCCGATATTCGGTCTCAACCGCAGACTGCGAAACAACTTGTTGTTTCTTTGAACACCATAAGATCGATGTGTGATCAAAATACACACAATAGCCCGTTGTAGATTGGCGATCAGCAAAATCCAGCCCCCATTTAGCATCGGCATAACTGACTAAAGAAAGCCTGTTAGCTGGACAAAAGACAATCCCATAATCAAGAGTACCACATAAATACCGCAAGATTTGTTTTAATGCAACCAAATGTACAATAGTAGGCGTATGCATGAACTGACATATACGATTTACGGCGAAGGCAATATCAGGTCGGGCTAGGACCACATACTGTAGAGCACCTGCAAGACTTCTGTATTCAGTAGGGTCACGAAGACAATCTCTGTCATCCTTAGACAGGGTAGACAAGCTAATCATTGGAGTATGAACACTCTTAGCATTAGTCATAGAACTTCTATCCAGCAGATCGCGGATGTACTTTCGTTGGCAAAGATGAAGACACCCAGTGGATGAACGAGTAACCTTAATCCCTAGAAAATAATGAAGATCACCCATATCCTTAAGGGAGAACTCCTCATTCAACTGCTGAACAAAATTACATATGCAGTTAGGCATACTTCCAATAACGATAATATCATCTACATAAACAAGAACAAAAAGAGTGGAGTCAGTTATAACTCAAACAAACAAATATGCATCAGACTTTGATAGGAGAAAATCGACAGAAATGAAAAAACACTTCAATTTATCAAACCGGGGCATGCGGAGCCTGACATAGCCCATACAAAGCTTTCTTCAGACGACATACCAAAGATTCGCCAGTCGGACCATATTGAACATACCCTGAAGGTTGCTACATGAACACTTCATCAGCAAGATCGCCATTTTAAAACTCATTATTCACATCTACCTGATGGAGCTGCTAACCCTTGGAAACAGCAACAGACAATATGGTTTGAAAAGTAGCAGGTTCTACTACCGGACTAAATGTTTCCTTGAAATCACACCCAAGTACCTGAGAACATCCTTTCGTCACTGACCGAGCCTTACGACGAGCGACGGTTCCATTAGGATTTTTCTTTACTTTAAAAAGCCACTTACAGTCGATCACCTTGCGACCATTTGGTAATGGAACAAGTTCCCAGGTGGAATTATTAATGAGGGCATCATACTCAGCTTGTGTTGCTGCACACTTTTCTGCGGTAGAAAATGCGTCCTAAATCGTGTGGGGTTCTACAGCTTCAACAGCCATAGCCTTGGGATTAAAATACCGGCCTTAGATCGAGTAACTATTGGATGAGTATTCGTCATAGGCAAAGGAGACGACGAAATATTTGACGTTATTGTGGTTGGACCGGGAACACTATCTCCGGTGGGTAAGGGAGAGAGACGATGTGGCTTACGGTCAGAGCCCAAAACAGCCTAGGGAACTCCTGAGACAGAGGGCGAGGGACAGAAAGCAGGAGTAGGAGATGATGACTCAGGGGGTTGAGCAGATGAGGACTCTGTGGGCTGACAAGAGAAAAGCTGAACAATAGGAACATATGTTGAGATATATTGTCCGGACTGAGACGTGGAACTCTTAGCAGACGTAGTAGACAGAAACCATTGTTCATCAAACACAACGTGGCGAGAAATGACTATCTTACCATCCGGTGTGAGACATTGATAACCTTTATGTTGGGAACTATACCCCAAGAACATATAGGGCTGAGAACGAAAATCCAACTTGTGACGCAAAAAAAGACACAGGTACGAAAAAACAACAAAACCTAAATACTCGTAGATAATCATATGTGGGGTCTTGTCCATGAAGAACCTTGTACGGAGACTAGCCCTTCAAAACTGATGTAGGGAGACGATTAATGAGATGAAAAGCACAAAAAAATGCATAACCCCAATAATTTATAGGGAGATTTGCTTGGGCCAAAAGTGTAAGACCCACGTCAACAATTTGCTGATGTTTGCGTTCAGCCACCCCATTATGTTCTGATGTATGTGGATAGGACAACCTATGAACTATCCCTTGAGTCGCCAAAACGGACGTTAAAGCTCGAAACTTTCCACCCCAGTTACTCTGAAATTGTTTGTCATTTCTCCCAAATTGAGTTTTGACTAATTGCTGAAACTGAACAAAGCAATCCACTGCCTGAGATTTTTGGTGAATAAGATAAATCCAAGTAAAGCAAGTGCACACGTTAATAAACGAGACATAATACCAATTACTTCCACAGACAACAGATGCAGGTCCCCATAAGTCAAAGACAACCAAAGTCAAAGACAACCAAAGCAAAAGGATCATTATATTCAGTAGTAGAGTTTGGAAAAGGCAATTTATGAGACTTCCCTTTCTGACATGCAGTACAAATATTATCAAGGCAAAATTTATCGGAAGCAATATTACATTTATCTAGAACAGAGTTAACAACAGAAGCAAAAAGATGACCAAGACGTTTGTGCCACAAAGTAAAAACATCACAGCTGGCAGGACAAGTTTGGAGTCTAGTGTTGGCAATAGAAGGAGCCACAACAGGCTGATCAAAAGCAATCGACGGAGAAAAATGATAGAGCCCATCACGAATGTGGCCCCTCAGTAAAATTTCCTGAGTCTTGATGTCCTTAATAACACAATAAGTCGAATGAAATTTAAAAAACACGTTATTGTCAGTCGCAAACTGATAAATAGATAGGAGATTCTTCCGTATAGTCGATGCACACAAAACATTAGACAAATGAAGTAATTTAGTTTGTGTAGGCAAAGCAGAATATCCAACACATGAGATCTTGGTGGGAGTCCTGTCACCCATTAAAAGAGAGGATGTACCTGAGTAAGGTGTAGAGTCATTCAAAGCAGAGGCATCGCACATACATGGTGCGTAGCCCCTGAATCCAAATACCAGGACACAGTTCCTATAGGTATAAGAATATATGAATCATTACCATCAAAATTGGACCCAAAATGAATGGCATTAATATTAGACACAGTTCCATGTAAATTGGGTAGCTGAGGTAGCCCAATGCACGAATTTGACCCAATATAAACACGAGCCCTTGGTTTGGTCCGCCAAGGAACAGACGGCCTAGACGCATTATAGACATCTCCGCCTGAAATCCCAAGCTTACGGCCATGACCAAGGGAATTTGCAAACTCTACACAATTTGATGTCAGCCCATGCCCATTCGGAAGAATATTAGCAGTCAGCCCAAGTGGAGGATATACACCTCCAAAATCTTGGCCTGGGCCAGATGACTTAGCATGCACGGCTGGCCCAATATGTCGGGTCTCCGTTTTAGCAAAACGAATTCGTGAATATTTATTAAAAACATTTACGAAGTTAGTTGTGAGCTTAATTAGGTTTTGGTTAGGTAAATTAGCTTAAAATAAGAGAAATTAGGAAAAAGTACTAAATTGAATAAAGTGTTAAAGTTTAATTATAGATAAAAAGAAAAACTAAAGGGACTAAAGTTGCAATTATATCATTTTTATAATTGAGGCGGTTTACATGCATAAATATCATGAGATTTTTTTACTAAAACTTATTATATTATTATTATATTAAACTAATTAAATAAAAGAAACGTAAGAAATAGAATAGCAAATTGAAAACGAAAAAGAGAGAAAAGAAAGAAAAAGAAAATTTGGGGATTTTAAGGGTTCAAATTCAAATTGGTAAGTCTATTTAATTCCTTTTCTTGTAATTTTTGAGTTTTTATGATCCTAGAACAAAATACTACTACGTATATGTTGAAATTTTGAAAGGTAGTAGATTTTTGGATATAGTTTATGTTGAATTAATTGATGAATTAGGGATTGAGTTGATAGAAATTCCAATTAGAATTGGGAAAAGGATTAAATTCTAGAATAAGTTATAAGTTTTGTGTAATAGGGATTAAATTGTAAGAATTTTGAAATTAGGATTTTGTGATGAAAATTTGAGGGTTAAGTTAAGCTATAAGTAGAAATTAAGTGAAAATAAGGTATAAATTGTGATAGAAATGAAAAATAATTTTAGTTAGGGATTAAATTGAAATTAAGGTAAAAATTGATTAGAAAGTTTAAATATTTGATGTGAATGGATATTGTATTGATGGTTGTAAATTATTTTAAATTTTCGTAGCTAATATTGTGCTGGATATTGAATTATGAATTATGTGAATATTTGAATGTATATTGTAACAGCTCAATTTTCAGTGGTGTTGGAAATAGTGATTCGAGATCACTAAATCCGACAAATGAGTTCGAAAATTTAAATAAATTAACATTTATGAGTCAAGTATGGCATTAGAAATATTTTAAAATTAGTGAATTTTTTGAATTAAAAGAATTAATTAGAAAAATTATGCAGAAAACGAGGTATCGAGACCTCGAATTCATAAACCGAGCCATAAATATTTTTAGAAATATTTATGGAGTGTTATTGAGTTAGTATTAAAGTTTCGTCAGAAAATTTTAATGTTTCAGTAGATAATTAATTAACTAAATTGAAAAAGGTGCAAAACATACTAAAGTGATTAAATAGCCTAATAGTAAATAAAGGAGGACTAAAAGGAAAATAGACCATTTTAAATGGCTGAGGCGGCATAACGTGAAAAATAAAATCAAATATATTTATGTGATTAGGGACAAAATTGGAATTAAAATAAAGTTTATATGGCCAAATGTTATTTTAATAGTTTCTAGACATTTTCTTCATCAATTTTTTTTTGTCAAAAACAGCCATTGGAGAGGGTTTGAGCTGGTATTTCATATTTTAGCTTCAAGTAAGTTCAATTCTTACTTTTTCTTAGTAATTTTTATGTTTTTGTGACTTTTACAATTAGGTCCACTGATAAACCGTAATATATACATATTTTAATCCCACATTTAGCATACTTTTGGATAATTTAAGCCTTGAATTGTGGAATTTGGTGCTTCTAATCCTTTAATTTCATGTTTTATACTTAGGAGAGCACCGGAGGATGAAAAGAATGAGAAACGGGCCTAAAACGGAGTAAATGGGCCAAATAACGAAATCGACACGGCCTGGGCCCAAGCCACACAGTCGTGCCTCATTAGTAGACCTGAACACGGCCTGGCCCCGATTTACACGGACGTGTGCCACGGGCGTGTCCCTGACGTGTCCTGTTTCAATTCTATTCGGAATAGGGTACTTAGAGGCAAAGAAAGACATTCCAAAAGCATATATAAACACCCTAGAGGCCAACCTTCAAGGGGGAGTCCATTTAGGCCGAAGAGCCAAGCCAGAGAGGCCAGAATTATGGGATTTACTCGAATAAAGTCAGTTGATTCATCTCAAGAAGCCGAAATCATGCTCAAGACGAAGGATTTTCTGTTCAATTTCCTTCAGGGGGTTTTAGGGTTTTTCTTATGTTTTGTTTTATATTTTCTTCTGAGATGTATTCTTTTATTATTATGAACTAAACCCTCAAATACCTGAGGGGGATGAAACCTAAGACGGATCTTGTTATTGTTTTCTGAACTGTATGATAAATACTTGATTTGTTCTTAATTATGTGTTCTTCATTCTTGCTTTGATATTTCAGGATATTGATTCAAGTATTGATGTGCTTAGGCAGAGGAGGAATAGACCCTGTCTAAGAGTAGATCTAGCATAATTAAGTGGAGTTGATCACAACCCTAGAGATAGGATGTGTAACATCCTGAAAAGGGCCTATGCATTTTCGGTTTAATTGTACGAAATGACATGTCTTATGTGTTATGAATGTATTTTGAACATTTTTGGAAACCTGGAAATGTATGGAAATGTGAAGTTTAAAAGAGGAAAGTGAACATTTTTGGAAACTAAGAAATGTAAGGAAATGATTTGGAAATGATTCAAAAGAGGAAAGTAAACATTTCGGGAAACTTGGAAATGTAAGGAAATGTTAAGTTTAAAGGAGGCAAACGAAAATTTTTGGAAACTTGGAAATGTAGGGAAATGCCAAGTTTTAAAGTTTAAAAAAAGGAAACTAAGGCAAGGTGGCCTTAAGAAAATTAATAGGAGGAATTTGACACACAAACAGGCTTGGAAAAGTGGCCTGAAGATATCACTTAAAGCCCAGTAGGTGACGCCACAATCAAGGGGAAGGAGCCTAGGTTCGAGTCACTTGGGGAGCAAATAAAAGAAGTTTTATTTTTGCTTCCAGAAGCAGAGAGGTGGACGGCATTAAGGCTTTTAAAAGAGGAGTTTTATTCTCTTTAAATTTCGGCTAAATAGAAGGATAAATGATGATTTATCTTAAATTATTTTCAAGGAGATAATAAGGGATTATTCTTTTAATAAAGTGATAATTAAAAATGATAAAGCTATCAAATAGAAGAGTGGTCGCCAAGTAAGGGATTCTGAGTAGTAATTTCGGCTATAAGAGGAAAAAAATAGGGCTATTCATCAATTTTTCTTCCTCCTCTTCTCTCTGCCGAATTCCCTAAGCAACATTCTCTCCTCTCTTTTATTTTTGTCAAGCCGAAATCTACTTCTTCTTTATCCCTCGTTGCCGATTCTTTAAGCCTCAAGAATCCAAAGTGTTGACACACCTCTAGGCCATAGTCGACTAGTCTTCAAGACTCCATAGCCGAATACTGCTAAGGGTTCAAGCAAGAGTTCTATCGATTTTTCCAAGTAAGGGTAAGATCTAGATTCGGTTTCCTTTCTCTTCTTTTTAAGCCTGTCGAAATTTAGGGACTAATTCCTCATATTGTATTTTGGCCGAAACTATGGAAGGTGAATTCCGGGATTTCAGATCTAAGGTATTTCGGCATCTCCATTAAGCAGGAAGAGAGTTTCGGGATTTAAAGATTTAAGGTAAGACACATGTATATTCGGCCAAAGGTTATGTTTTATGTTTTAATGTTAGATTAAATCTAACATATGGTTATAGGAATTTCGACATCCTTAAGGGAGCAAGGATCAATTTCGGAAGTTCATCACAAGGTAAGTGGATTTATAATCGGCCAAAGCTCTATCTTAAGTACTTAGATCTATTTGTTTTAACCGAAAACTAACCGATTCAGGGGATCTAGTGATTAGCCGATTTCAAAGAGGATGAATACAAGTTTTCGGGATTTGACTATAGTCAATTCGGCAACAAGGAAGGTTTTAAGAATACAAATCCTACTAGGATTTGGTTTTATAGCCGAATAGGCTTTATGCTAACATATTAAGGTTACCAAATGTAGGAATTGAGATCTATAGCAATAGATCGGTTTTTCGGGATTTCAAGGAATTCGTTAAGCAAATCAGGTGTGTAATCCACACTAATTCTTAATATGTTTTATGACAATATTTAATATGTGCATGTCTATGAGAATGTGAATATGGCTAAGGTACCGTGTTACGGTACAAAGTACTCAGGTACGTTTCCTACTCATACTAGGATTACTAAATATGTTATATTTAACATGTGAAAAGTGACATGAATGTGAATTTAAGTATGATATGCATGATATGAATAATATGGGGCATTCGGGTTATATGAGAAAGGGGAAGTGAATGTGGTGACTTCGGTCTCATTATCTGAATGTGGTAACTTCGGTTACATTATCTGAATGTGGTGTCTCATGACACAATTATTTAATCTGGTGGCTATGCCACGAATTTTATATGGGCGATGAGCACGTCGACTGCAGCGACTGCCTTCGATGGAGTGTAGCGGATGGAGGGTTGACTTAGTAGTCCCCACGGTGTGCAGGTTGGTACGGGGATGTGTAGCGGATGGCATCTAGGTATGGGTTCGGGATTGCATCATTATCTTGTATTACTATGTGAACATGATATGTATGGTATGCCTAAATCTATTAAATTTTAGTGTTGGTTACACATTGAGTCTGTTTGACTCACCCTGTTGGGGAATATTTTTCAGGTGATGAACAGTAATGGACCGGGCCGGCAGGAGCTTAGGGATGGCCATGCACAGTAAGAAATCTATGATTTGGACTTTTATTTTCTTTAAGTACTTTGGTTTTAAATTTGGGTTATATTTGATGTAATAAGGCCATAGTGAACTATTTTATTTCTGTCTTATTGATTAATTATGTTTGCAAATTTTTATTAAGTTAAAGATTAAGTAATTTATTTTTGAATATACTCTATATGTTTTATCACTTAAAATTAAAAAGGGTTTTCAATATAAGATCGAATTTGTTTTCAACTCAAGCCCAACCTAAAACAATATTTTTTTTTAAAATTGCACAAGTTTTTCCTAAGAAGCAAAAGAATTTGAACCAGTTTTCTTGAGGAACATACCAAATCTGGTCAAAGCTCGTGGGCTGGGTTTGGGGTGTTTCAATTTGGTATCAGAGCCCAGTTTCAAACCCTCGGCCTGGGGTTTAAGGCCCAAAACGTTTTCAAATCGAGCCCAAATGAGTTTTATGGAAGTAATTCTGAAAATAGGCAGGTTTTATGGCATGGCACCTAAGTCTCCGATCCGCAGTCCACCAAGTAAGTACCCCTAACCATCTGTGTGCTTTCTGTGATTATATTATGAAGGGTAGAAATGGAATGGAACGTAGAATAGTATGATAAGTATGTGAACCCTAGGACTAGTGTACCCCAACAAGTACATAAGATTTAATACCTACTTAAACAAACCTATGGCTAAGTTACCAAGTTAGGGTGTGGAAACCCCTGTGCGCATGTCTAGGATTGGATCCGGAAGAGCCTGGTATTTAAGCAGTCCTAGTGACTCACCTCCTCTTCGCTGGAATCCTACCTGGTGCGTAGCTTCGGTTCACTCTAACCAAAAGGACTCAGAGAGTGTGGTAACCTCTGTGCGCATGTCTAGGAATGGTTTCAGTGGGAGTTTGGTATTTAAGCAGTCAGCGTGACTCACCTCCTCTCCATTCGAATCCTGCCTGGTGCGTAGCTTTGGTTCACCCTGACCAAGAGGACTCGGTCATAGGCTAAACACAATAACTAAAACCCGAAAGGGAACTAGCCGTGTTTTTATGGAAACCCTAGTTTTAAAACTTTTAAAAATTACCCTTTTGAATTGCAAACACGGTTTTATAAAATTCTCTCAAATATTCTAATTTATGAAATTACAAAAATACCCCTAGTGGTAAAATTACAAATATGCCCTTGGTTTATAAAATGTCCAACTACCCAACAGTTTTACCAAAATTTCATTACTTTATAAATGTTCAAAACCCTAATTTGCAAAATATCAAAATACCTTGATTTTTGGAAAATTACAAAACTGCCCCTAACTTACAAAATTACCAAAATGACCCTGATTTCCAAATTTTTGCAACATCACCGTTTTGGAAAGAATAATTCTCAAAAAGAACTCTCAAAGTTTTGCAAAATTTGGAAATAGCCCGGAAATATTAAACTTTACAAATTTACTCTGGTTTATTACCAAAATACCCCCGAGGTCCAAAATTACCGAAATACCACCGGATTTCGAATTTTCCAAAATACTCTGGGAATTTAAAAATTTCAAAATACTTTTTGACAAAATCACCAAGGAACTTTTTCTTTTGAAAAATTATGAAAATACCCCTGTAGGATAAATTACGAAAATACCCATGGGTAGTGGAAAA
Source organism: Gossypium australe (assembly GCA_005393395.2). Classification (NCBI taxonomy): domain Eukaryota; kingdom Viridiplantae; phylum Streptophyta; class Magnoliopsida; order Malvales; family Malvaceae; genus Gossypium; species Gossypium australe. The sequence goes on from CM016624.1 coordinate 18,987,191, forward strand.
ACGACAACAATGAAAACTACAACATTTCTCTGAATGAACGAAAGTTCATAATTGTTTGATGGTTGTATGTATGAATGTAAAGACTGTGTGCATGTATGAATACGAAAGAACCACTCCTAAAATTCTATTCATAAAACTTCCTCGCGGATAATCAAGTGAAACAAGGACTAATTCATAAAACTTCTTAATCAGATCGCGACGATAGAAATGAGTTCTAGAGGACGTGGCCGTCGTGGACGCGGTAGAGGAAGAATGACTAGGTCAGAACCCGTTAGATCGGGTCAAGGGTCTGATAATGAGGTACCACTGCCACCACCACCCCCAGCTGTTGGTGTTGAGCAACAAGCTCAGACGGGGGGAAGATGCTGTGTCGCAGGCTGTGCTACGAGTTCTTGAGTTAGTGGCTGGTGCAGGAGGAAATTCGGGAGCTCGAAAGTCTGTGCCTGAGCGGCTCCGAGCTAATGGAGCTGAAATGTTTAGAGGAGTATCTGGTGTGGCACCCAGTACAGCTGAGTACTGGTTAGAGGCAACCGAGCGCATTATGGATGAGATTGATCTGACCCCTGAGGAGAAGTTAAAAGGAATGGTGGCACTGCTACGCGATGAAGCGTATCAATGGTGGTTAACTGTTCGGGATGGTGCCACGGCTGAGGATCTGACCTGGGAATATGTTAAGAAAGCGTATCAAAAGAAGTATGTTGGAACTAGGTATACTGATGAGCAAAGGAAAGCATTTCTGGGACTGGTTCAAGGGAACAAGTCTGTTGCGGAATATGAAGCTGAATTTCTGAGGTTGAGCCGGTATGCTCGAGGAGTAGTGGCAACTGAGCATGAACGCTGTGTCCGTTTTGAGGACGGACTAAGGGATGATTTGAGATTTTTGATAGCACCGCATCAGGAGTGGGAGTTTTCTGCTTTAGTAGAAAAGGCCAAGGTAGCCGAGGGAATTAAGGATGCTACAAAGCATACTATGGATCGGAATAGGCCAAAAAGAGGTTTTGGATCATCTGGGAAGGTTCAAAAGAGGCCTAGAGTGGATAGACCGTGAAATCAGCAAGCTGGTACAGGATGGCAGTATCGTCCTTGTGATCATTGTGGAAAGAAACACTTAGGGGAGTGTTGGAAAAAGACGGGAGGATGTTTCAGGGGTGGGTCCAAGGACCATATGCTCAAGGATTGTCCTAAGAAACCAGATAAAAGTCGACCAACAGCTCAGAATGTTAATCAGGCTGGTAGAGGAGGACAACAGCCTCAACGAGGTCGTGGTTCGAATAACAGAGGTAATGGTGCTGGCAGAGGACGGGGAACACAGGGTAGAAGTGCTGCTAATACTGAGGCAAGGCAGCCGGGTTTGGTTTATGCGGTTCACCGGAGGGAGGATGGAGACGCGCCGGATGTTATAACCGGTACGTTCCTTATTTATGGCAAGCCTTATTATGCCTTAATTGATGTGGGCTCGACCCATTCTTATGTTGCATGTAGTGTAGTGGAAACATTAGGCCTAGACTCTGAACTTTCTGATAGGCAGATGACTGTAGTAAGCCCATTAGGCCAAACTGTAGTGGTGGATAAGATCTTTTGAAAAGTACCTTTAGAGATTCAGGGTGTGAACTTTCGGGCTGACTTAATGGAACTACCCTTTGGGGAGTTTGAACTCATACTCGAAATGGACTGGCTAGTAGAGCACCGAGCCGTGTTGGACTGTGCGGCTAAACGAATGGAACTAAGAACCCCGGAGGATGAAGTAGTGGTAATGATCGGAGAAAGAAGAAACTACCTGTCTAACGTAGTTTCGGCGTTGAAGGCTGGGAAAATGGTTAGAAAAGGGTACAAGGCATTTCTGGCCTTCGTCAGTGCTGTAGACTCAAAAGAAGGGGGAGTTAGTGGAGTTAGAATAGTAAAGGACTTTAAAGACGTATTTCCGGAAGAATTACCAGGAATACCCCCAGATAGGGAGGTGGAATTTGGAATTGACTTGCTGCCAGGAACAGCTCCTGTGTCAATTGCCCCGTATCGAGTGGCACCAAAGGAGTTAGTTGAGCTCAAGGCTCAAATTCAAGAGTTGTTGGATCGTGGGTTCATTCGACCCAGTGTGTCTCCATGGGGAGCACCGGTTCTGTTTGTGAAGAAGAAGGACGGAACTATGCGTATGTGTATAGATTATCGTCAGTTGAATAAGCTGACCATTAAGAAAAAGTATCCTTTGCCAAGGATCGATGATTTGTTCGATCAGCTGAAGGGGGCTGCAGTATTCTCGAAGATAGACTTAAGGTCGGGATATCATCAGTTGAAGGTGAAGGAGGCAGATATCTATAAGACAGCTTTTAGGGCAAGACACAGCTATTTTGAATTCGTAGTAATGCCGTTTGGATTGACGAACGCTCCAGCCGCGTTCATGGATATGATGAACCGAGTTTTCCAACCTTATTTGGATAGGTTCGTTGTCGTGTTTATCGATGACATCTTGGTGTATTCGAAGTCGGAGGAGGAGCATGATGAGCACCTACGGGTTGTGTTGGAAGTATTAAGGGAGAAGAAGCTCTATGCCAAATTCAGCAAGTGTGAATTCTGGCTTAAAGAGGTGGCATTCTTAGGGCATGTGGTGTCTGTTGAAGGAATAAGGGTGGATCCTAGGAAGATTGAAGCGGTGTTGGATTGGAAACCACCTAGGTCCGTGGCTGAGATCCGAAGTTTCTTAGGTTTGGCAGGCTATTACAGAAGGTTCGTGGAAGGGTTCTCGTCAATAGCCGCGCCTTTGACAAAGTTGCTAAGGAAGGAAGTACCCTTTGAATGGACTGATAAACAACAGGAGAGCTTTGAAAAGCTTAAGAAGGTGTTGACGGAAGCTCCAGTGTTAATTCAACCGGAGGCAGGGAAGGATTTTGTGGTATACTGTGACGCTTCTCACACGGGATTAGGCTGTGTGCTAATGCAAGAAGGAAAAGTAGTCGCGTATGCGTCTCGACAATTAAGGCTGCATGAGGTTAACTACCCAACCCATGACTTGGAATTGGCGGCAGTGGTTTTCGCTCTTAAGGTTTAGAGGCACTACCTTTATGGAGAAAGATCGATAATCTACAAGACCACAAAAGCCTTAAGTATCTGTTGACTTAGAAGGAGTTGAACTTGAGGCAGCGACGGTGGGTGGAACTATTGAAAGACTATGATTGCTCGATAGAGTATCATCCAGGCAAGGCAAATGTAGTGGCTGATGCCTTAAGTCGGAAGGTTGTGTCGGATCTAAGGGCTATGTTCGCACACTTGAGCTTGTATGATGATGGAAGCCTATTGGCAGAGTTGCAAGTCAAGCCCACATGGCTCAATGAGGTGAAAGAGGGACAGTTGGCTAATAAGGACCTAAGTGCTAAGTTGCAGCAAGTACAGAACGGAGAGTTAATGGATTATGGTGTTAATGTTGAAGGAGTATTGTATTACAAAGGAAAAGTCTGTATGCCGAGGGACGAAGAGTTAAGACAAAGGATTCTTCGGGAAGCGCATAGTAGCCCTTATGCTATGCATCCCGGAGGCACTAAGCTGTACGGAGATCTAAGGGAACAGTTTTGGTGGCCTGATCTTAAACGGGAAGTTACTGAATTCGTGGGAAAATGTCTGACGTGACAGCAAGTTAAGGCTGAACACCAAGTCCCATCGGGATTGCTTCAGCCAATCGAGATTCCGTAGTGGAAGTGGGAAAGAATTACCGTGGACTTCGTTAGTGGGCTTCCCCTTACGCCTACTAAGAAGGACTCAGTATGGGTAATAGTGGACCGTTTGACCAAGTCCGCACACTTCATTCCGGTAAGAGTTGATTATTCTCTTCAGAAATTGGCCAAATTATACGTGGCAGAGATTGTAAGGTTACATGGAGTGTCGGTGTCAATTATTTCGGATAGAGACCCAAGGTTCACGTCTCGGTTTTGGAGAGCACTTCATCAAGTTTTAGGCACTAAGTTGGACTTCACTACGGCTTCTCATCCACAATCAGACGGGCAGTCTGAACGAGTTATACAAGTGTTTGAGGATATGTTGAGAGGCTGTGTGATGGATTTCTGAGGAAGTTGGGAAGACTATTGGCCTTTAGCAGAGTTCGCCTACAACAACAGCTATCAAGTTAGCATTCGGATGGCACCATATGAAGCGTTGTATGGTCGGAAGTGTCGAACTCCTACTTGTTGGACTGACTTAGGAGAACGTCGAGTTTTGGGTCCAGAGTTAGTGGCAGAAACCGAAGAAAAGGTTGAGATAATCAGGACACGGTTAAAGGGAGCCTCTGATAGGCAGAAGTCGTACGCCGACCTTAAGCAAAAGGAAATAGAGTTTGAAGTGGGAGACCAAGTGTTTCTGAAAGTCTCGCCTTGGAAGAAGGTGATGAGGTTTGGTCGTAAAGGGAAGTTAAGCCCAAGGTTTATAGGGCCCTATCGAGTACTGAAGCGAGTTGGACCAGTGGCATATCAGTTAGAGTTGCCACCAGAGTTGCAGCAGATGCACGACGTATTCCATGTATCCATGCTACGTCGTTATCGATCAGATCCATCTCATGTGGTACCCATTTGAAGAAGTGGAGCTAAGTCTAGACTTATCCTACGAGGAAGAGCCGATTCAGATATTGGAACATGATGTGAAAGTGTTACAGAGGAAGTCAGTTCCTCTAGTCAAAGTGTTATGGCGCAATCATGGATCAGAGGAAGCTTCGTGGAAACCAGAAGAGACAATGCGACAGCAATACCCTCAATTATTTTAGCTAGGAAATTTCGGGGACGAAATTATTTTAAAGGGGGTAGAACTGTAACATCCTGAAAAGGGCCTATGCATTTTCGGTTTAATTGTACGAAATGACTTGTCTTATGTGTTATGAATGTATTTTGAACATTTTTGGAAACCTGGAAATGTATGGAAATGTGAAGTTTAAAAGAGGAAAGTGAACATTTTTGGAAACTAAGAAATGTAAGGAAATGATTTGGAAATGATTCAAAAGAGGAAAGTAAACATTTCGGGAAACTTGGAAATGTAAGGAAATGTTAAGTTAAAGGAGGCAAACGAAAATTTTTGGAAACTTGGAAATGTAGGGAAATGTCAAGTTTTAAAGTTTAAAAAGAGGAAACTAAGGCAAGGTGGCCTTAAGAAATTCTTAAGGAGGAATTTGACACACAAACATGCTTGGAAAAGTGGCCTGTAGATATCACTTAAAGCCCAGTAGGTGACGCCACAATCAAGGGGAAGGAGCCTAGGTTCGAGTCACTTGGGGAACAAATAAAAGAAGTTTTATTTTTGTTTCCAGAAGCAGAGAGGTGGACGGCATTAAGGCTCTTAAAAGAGGAGTTTTATTCTCTTTAAATTTCGGCTAAATAGAAGGATAAATGATGATTTATCTTAAATTATTTTCAAGGAGATAATAAGGGATTATTCTTTTAATAAAGTGATAATTAAAAAGGATAAAGCTATCAAATAGAAGAGTGGTGGCCAAGTAAGGGATTCTGAGTAGTAATTTCGGCTATAAGAGGAAAAAAATAGGGCTATTCATCAATTTTTCTTCCTCCTCTTCTCTCTGCCGAATTCCCTAAGTAACATTCTCTCATCTCTTTTATTTTTGTCAAGCCGAAATCTACTTCTTCTTTATCCCTCGTTGCCGATTCTTTAAGCCTCAAGAATCCAAAGTGTTGACACACCTCTAGGCCATAGTCGACTAGTCTTCAAGACTCCATAGCCGAATACTGCTAAGGGTTCAAGCAAGAGTTCTATCGATTTCTCCAAGTAAGGGTAAGATCTAGATTCGGTTTCCTTTCTTTTCTTTTTAAGCCTGTCGAAATTTAGGGACTAATCCCTCATATTGTATTTTGGCCGAAACTATGGAAGGTGAATTTCGGGATTTCAGATCTAAGGTATTTCGGTATCTCCATTAAGCAGGAAGAGAGTTTCGGGATTTAAAGATTTAAGGTAAGACACATGTATATTCGGCCAAAGGTTATGTTTTATGTTTTAATGTTAGATTAAATCTAACATATGGTTATAGGAATTTCGACATCCTTAAGGGAGCAAGGATCAATTTCGGAAGTTCATCACAAGGTAAGTGGATTTATAATCGGCCAAAGTTCTATCTTAAGTACTTAGATCTATTTGTTTTAATCGAAAACTAACCAATTCAGGGGATCTAGTGATTAGCCGATTTCAAAAAGGATGAATACAAGTTTTCGGGATTTGACTATAGTCAATTCGGCAACAAGGTAGGTTTTAAGAATACAAATCCTACTAGGATTTGGTTTTATAGCCGAATAGGATTTATGCTAACATATTAAGGTTACCAAATGTAGGAATTGAGTTCTAAAGCAATAGATCGGTTTTTCGGGATTTCAAGGAATTCGTTAAGCAAATCAGGTGTGTAATCCACACTAATTCTTAATATGTTTTATGGCAATATTTAATATGTGCATGTCTATAAGAATATGAATATGGCTAAGGTACCGTGTTACGGTACAAAGTACTCAGGTACGTTTCCTACTCATACTAGGATTACGAAATATGTTATATTTAACATGTGAAAAGTGACATGAATGTGAATTTAAGTATGATATGCATGATATGAATAATATGGGGCATTCGGGTTATATGAGAAAGGGGAAGTGAATGTGGTGACTTCGGTCGGGGGAGGAGGGAGGAGGGAGAGTATGTGCAAGCGGAAGGGTTTCTAATATCTACTTAGTATTGCTGGGTAGTAGAAGATAGATAATTTACAAAAGAAAAACAGAGAAAATGATTTCGGTAAAGGATTATGGTATATTTTATTGGAAGGGGGAAGATGATCCCCAAGCTTACAAGAATGCCTATTTATAATCAAAAATTCTAGGCTAAAATCAAATTACAATTGAAGTCCGAAATAATTGTTCGGATAAAAATAAAAAATTAAACTCTAATTTAATTACAATTGGAATCCGAATAGTATCCTGATAAGGACACATTAATTGTCCGCTTCTTGGTGGTTTCCAAGTAGCTTCCTTTAATTGGTGGATGCCATCTTGGTTGCTTCCAGGTGGCTTCCTTCTTTGGACGGATGCTATGTTGGTTTTTTCCACGTAGCTTCCTTGAACAGTGTGTTGATAAGGATGCCATTATGGTGTTTCCACGTAGCTTCCTTCTTTGGACGGATGCCATTATGGTGTTTCCACGTAGCTTCCTTTTCTGGCAATGTCTGCTGCTTGCATCATTGCTTACGTCATGACATTGATTGTTGATTACATCATTGTCTGCGTCACTTGGATGCTGACTGGTTGTCATCTTCCAATTTTGTCTTCATCCTTCTTGGATGTTTCTCAGGTTCATTTCCTCGATCTCGTCAAGGTGTAATGATTCCGGTGACGGGACTGGTGTGTTCCATTGTTCCCATGTTTCTCGGATCTCCGCTGCTAACGGATAGTCTCCGATTTCCATATCCGCTATTTGTGTTAATAACGAAATGGCTTCTTCATTGCTTTCATCCTGGTGGTTTCCAGTGTTGTAAGCTAAGATTCTTCTTCCATCGGTCCAATACTTGACAGTATCTTGATGGAGAAGGTGTCGAGCCATGCTCATAAGATCAATTCCGGCTTGGACTTGATACTTGTTGAAATTATTATAGCACTCATCAATGATTTTTGACAAATGCTCTGGATCTTCTCTAACTGCTGCCAGGGCTTTTCCCGAAAACAGAGTGTTTATGTTCCAGATTTGATAAGGCTGATGAAATTTTTCTTCTTCAGCGAAACCAATGAGACTGTTTATCTCAATGTGAAAATAATAGACAAAATCGTCTATGTTTACAAAATTTGATAGCCGGGATTTGACTATCGCAGGAAAATCTTTTAATAAATCAAAAGAGAGATTTTGGACTGTTATTTCTTTAACAAATCCCCATTCAATACTGGTTATATCAAATGGCTCATGATTTAATCGAAATTTTATAACAGGAGTTTTTTCTCCCATGTCATTTGTAAAAACAAATGCTTGTGAAAAATATTTCGAAAATGTTTCTAAAAATAGAGCTTGCTGTTTGCAAATGGCTCTGTTTATTTTCGAAAATATTTCTGAAGGTAAAATTTGTCTACATTTGTTATATAGACATTTTCGAAACAATTTATTAATAATAGGAGTGTTTCTCCCTTTATTAATAAAATATTGAAATATATCAAGAAGATTGTTTATCTCCTTAATATCCATATATTCAATTAGGACATTGTCCCAATCTCTGTATAAAATAGATTTTAATAATAATTCTTCAGATTTTTCTTGAGTTGTTTTTTCAACTAAGAACTCTGAGAATTGGGTAAGAGCTTTTCTGAAACTAGCCCTTTGTTCCAAAATATGGTTTTTCCATATTCTGTCAATGAAATGGTAGTAGTCTGGGGGTAAGCCTGGATTATAAAAATCCTTTAGATTCGAGAATTCAGAGTTTTGTTGTTTTTTCAACAAAGCATCTGCATATTTGAGAATTTCGGAATCGGTGTAAGGCTTTTGAGAGAATTGAGAATAACAATCTACCGGTGTTGGCGATTGCGATCCAATTGGTTGGTTTACCAATTGATATGGTAAATAATATCCCTGGTTAGGATAAAATTGTACCTGTGTTGGTGCAGCCATAAATTCTTGTTTAGAACTTATATTTGCAGGTGCAGAAATAAATTCTTGTTTAGAATTTATTTGTGTAGAAATAAATCCTTGTTTAGGACTTACTTGTGCAGGCTGAAATCCTTGTTTAGGACTTTTTTGAGCAGGAATGATTCCTTGGTTTGGACTCATTTGTTTTGCGAAAATAAATCCTTGGTTAGGATTTTTTCCTTTATTGGGTTTTTTATGGACAGTTCTCCATCCATCATTTTCTATTAGAGGTTGTTTACCTCTATCCATTAGGCCTGCTAAGATAATCTGCAATCATATTGTTAGTACCCTTAATATAGATAACATCAAAATTAAATTGGCAGAATTCATTATACCATCTAATTCTTCGAGGAACAGTTTCTAAACTTTTATTAGTTAGAAATTGTTTTACTGCCTGATTATCAGTTTTTATTATAAAATGTTCAGGTGCTAAATATATAAGGAATTTTTTTATTCCTTTTTTTATTGCTAATAACTCTTTTTCATAAATAGCATAATTTATTTCATTGGATTTGAATTTTCCTGAACTATAACCGCAAATTAATTCTTCATTACCAATTGTTTTGGCTTTTAGAACACATCCCCAATTTTTTTCGGAGGCGTCTGTTTCTAGAATTAATTTATCACCTTGTTTAGGTAAATAAACCTTAGGAATATAATTTATTTCAGATTTTATTTTTTTTATAATATCTGAATCTTTTTTAGACCAATCAAAAGGTTTGTCTTTTTTTAATTTTTCATATAATTCATCTAGTTTTTTAGATAAATTAGGAAAGAAATTTCTACCATAATTAACGATTCCTAAAAATTGTTGTAGATGTTTTTTATCAACAATATTTTCAGGAAATTCTTTTATTTTAACAATAATATGGTCTTGGAGTTTAAGACCATTGGATGATAATATTAGTCCTAGAAATTCTATTTCAGTTTTTTCTAATTCTATTTTCTTGGGACTTAATATTATTCCGTGTTTTATAAACTCCCTAGCTATAATATTTAGATGTTTTCTATGTTTTTCCAGTGTTTCTGAAAAAATTAGGATATCATCTATATACACCACACAAAATTTTTTATATTTTTTAAAAATAGAGTCCATCCATCTCTGGAAGACTTGTGGTGCATTACATAATCCAAAGGGCATTACTTTCCAATGATAATGTCCATTTGGTGCACTAAAGGCTGTCAAAGGTTTGGATTCTTCTGTAAGCATGATTTGCCAAAATCCTGATTTACAATCAAATTTACTAAAATATTTAGCCTGTTTAGCTTGATTAATTAATACATCTTTTCGTGGAATGAAATATCCATCAAAAATAGTATTTTGATTTAGTCTTTTATAATTAATGACCATTTAGGTTTTCCTCTTTTGACTTCGGCATGGTTTCTTACCATGAAAGCAGGACTAGAATGTGGACTAGTAGTTTCTTCTATTAGTCCTTTTTCAAGTAATTCTTTTACTTGTATATCAAATTCGTCTATATCTTGTTTAGTATAGACCATTGGTTTTACTCTAATGATTTTATTGGGGTTTTCCAATTTTATAGAGCAATACCTGGGACTATTTTTCCATAATTTTAGTGGTTCTTCACTAAAATTATTTTCTAAGATTTTAAACAACCAATGATTTGTTTCAAGTTGTTTAATATGTTCTTTAGGAGGGGTAAAGTTTTTATCACAAATATATTTGTGATTTTCTACTAGAGGTATTTCTACTGAGGTATTTTCAGTAGTTAATACTACCAAGTTTTTATCAATAGAAAAGGGTAAATGTTGAAAAATAAAATTATTTCCTAATAATATATCTCCATGCATTTCATGAAAACATAATATTTTAGGAATTACAAATCTAACATTGTTTATGTAGATTGGTATATTTTTAGCTTTAAATAAAATTAAAGTTTCTATACCATTAACACCCACAGCTCTAATGGGATTTTTCATAAGTTCCCATTTTTCTGAAGGTATAGCATTTTCTCTACAGCTACTAGTTGTAGCTCCAGTATCAAGTAAAGCATTTAAAGAATACGTTTTATATTCTCTAAATTGGAATGTAATTTCTATATAAGTGTAATATTTTCTTGGTTGAAAATTTGAAAAAGTAATAATATCTTTCTTACCAAATTTCATTTGCTGAATTATTGGTTTTTCCAATTTTTTAGCCAAATGAACTGGTTTTAATTCCATTAGGAATTTGTTTTCCCAATGTTTCTTTGGTTTAATATTACTATGAGGATCTTTCTTATCAATTTCCCATGGTTTTGGGGCTTGATAATCATACGGATCCGGGGGTTCCGTTTCCATAGGATCTAATTTTACTATTTTTTCTTCTGTTGAAGTTTCTTCTTCATCAGAATTTTGTTTATTTAAAACTATGTCCATATTATTAGAATTACTACTTTCTGTAGTTTCTAAAATATAACTATCATTTTCATTATTATTATTATTATTATCATTATTACTATTATTATTATTATCATTATCATCATATTCTAACATATAATGATAATTGTACTTATCAAAAAGTTCTTTATGTTCTTCATAAAGATCTTCTATTAATTTTAAATACTCTACTTTTTCATAGCTATCATCTGTTTTAGAAAATTGGCTTTTCCAATGTTCTATCAGATTTTTATAAGTATTAAAATCATATTTTTGTGTTTTTTGTGTTTTTTCAATTTTTTCTTTTGTTTTTTCATTTTTTATATAATTAGTAGATGAGGATTCTTCTGACGAATCTTCCTCAGATAAAGCTAATATATAATTACTATTACCATAATATAAAGGTCCGAAATCAGATTCTTTATTATTACTAATATTTATAACCTGATCTAATTTATTATTTACATCGGATAATAACTCCTTAGATTTGCTATTCAAATCTAAATCAGTTACTTCTCCCATATTATCTATTTTTTCTTCTACTTTACTAATTTTAGTATATAATTTACCAAAATATGTATTAGTTAAATCTATTAAACTATTGATACCCATACTAAGAACCGAAACAGAATTTTCATTCTTAGAGTCTATATGCATAGTATGATTACAAGTTTTATCTTTATATAAACAATCTATTTGTTCCATTATTATTATCCCTGGTACCTAAAACCGTCTGTGTCTTAACGTCCTCTCAACGCCAACAACGTCCCACTCGGACTCAACGGCTACGAAGACTAACGACAGATATATGGGTTTTGAGACAACAACAGCGAAACAAACAGAGTTGAAACACAAAGATAGAAACTTACAATGATACCAAGATATTAGAACTCCAGAAATCGTTACTCCGGGGCTCCTAGAAGAGGATATCTGATACCAGCTACAAGGGAGGAGGGAGGAGGGAGGAGGGAGAGTATGTGCAAGCGGAAGGGTTTCTAATATCTACTTAGTATTGCTGGGTAGTAGAAGATAGATAATTTACAAAAGAAAAACAGAGAAAATGATTTCGGTAAAGGATTATGGTATATTTTATTGGAAGGGGGAAGATGATCCCCAAGCTTACAAGAATGCCTATTTATAATCAAAAATTCTAGGCTAAAATCAAATTACAATTGAAGTCCGAAATAATTGTTCGGATAAAAATAAAAAATTAAACTCTAATTTAATTACAATTGGAATCCGAATAGTATCCTGATAAGGACACATTAATTGTCCGCTTCTTGGTGGTTTCCAAGTAGCTTCCTTTAATTGGTGGATGCCATCTTGGTTGCTTCCAGGTGGCTTCCTTCTTTGGACGGATGCTATGTTGGTTTTTTCCACGTAGCTTCCTTGAACAGTGTGTTGATAAGGATGCCATTATGGTGTTTCCACGTAGCTTCCTTGAACAGTGCGTTGATAAGGATGCCTTTGGATGTTTTCCACGTAGCTTCCTTCTTTGGACGGATGCCATTACGGTGTTTCCACGTAGCTTCCTTTTCTGGCAATGTCTGCTGCTTGCATCATTGCTTACGTCATGACATTGATTGTTGATTACATCATTGTCTGCGTCACTTGGATGCTGACTGGTTGTCATCTTCCAATTTTGTCTTCATCCTTCTTGGATGTTTCTCAGGTTCATTTCCTCGATCTCGTCAAGGTGTAATGATTCCGGTGACGGGACTGGTGTGTTCCATTGTTCCCATGTTTCTCGGATCTCCGCTGCTAACGGATAGTCTCCGATTTCCATATCCGCTATTTGTGTTAATAACGAAATGGCTTCTTCATTGCTTTCATCCTGGTGGTTTCCAGTGTTGTAAGCTAAGATTCTTCTTCCATCGGTCCAATACTTGACAGTATCTTGATGGAGAAGGTGTCGAGCCATGCTCATAAGATCAATTCCGGCTTGGACTTGATACTTGTTGAAATTCTTATAGCACTCATCAATGATTTTTGACAAATGCTCTGGATCTTCTTGGGCCGCTAAGAGGGATTTTCCTCCAAGCATTTTGTGAATAATCCAGATTTGATAAGGCTGATGAAATTTTTCTTCTTCAGCGAAACCAATGAGACTGTTTATCTCAATGTGAAAATAATAGACAAAATCGTCTATGTTTACAAAATTTGATAGCCGGGATTTGACTATCGCAGGAAAATCTTTTAATAAATCAAAAGAGAGATTTTGGACTGTTATTTCTTTAACAAATCCCCATTCAATACTGGTTATATCAAATGGCTCATGATTTAATCGAAATTTTATAACAGGAGTTTTTTCTCCCATGTCATTTGTAAAAACAAATGCTTGTGAAAAATATTTCGAAAATGTTTCTAAAAATAGAGCTTGCTGTTTGCAAATGGCTCTGTTTATTTTCGAAAATATTTCTGAAGGTAAAATTTGTCTACATTTGTTATATAGACATTTTCGAAACAATTTATTAATAATAGGAGTGTTTCTCCCTTTATTAATAAAATATTGAAATATATCAAGAAGATTGTTTATCTCCTTAATATCCATATATTCAATTAGGACATTGTCCCAATCTCTGTATAAAATAGATTTTAATAATAATTCTTCAGATTTTTCTTGAGTTGTTTTTTCAACTAAGAACTCTGAGAATTGGGTAAGAGCTTTTCTGAAACTAGCCCTTTGTTCCAAAATATGGTTTTTCCATATTCTGTCAATGAAATGGTAGTAGTCTGGGGGTAAGCCTGGATTATAAAAATCCTTTAGATTCGAGAATTCAGAGTTTTGTTGTTTTTTCAACAAAGCATCTGCATATTTGAGAATTTCGGAATCGGTGTAAGACTTTTGAGAGAATTGAGAATAACAATCTACCGGTGTTGGCGATTGCGATCCAATTGGTTGGTTTACCAATTGATATGGTAAATAATATCCCTGGTTAGGATAAAATTGTACCTGTGTTGGTGCAGCCATAAATTCTTGTTTAGAACTTATATTTGCAGGTGCAGAAATAAATTCTTGTTTAGAATTTATTTGTGTAGAAATAAATCCTTGTTTAGGACTTACTTGTGCAGGCTGAAATCCTTGTTTAGGACTTTTTTGAGCAGGAATGATTCCTTGGTTTGGACTCATTTGTTTTGCGAAAATAAATCCTTGGTTAGGATTTTTTCCTTTATTGGGTTTTTTATGGACAGTTCTCCATCCATCATTTTCTATTAGAGGTTGTTTACCTCTATTCATTAGGCCTGCTAAGATATCAGCAAACATTAGTAAAAATTATTAATAAATATACTCATCAGAATCTGTATCAGATTCTGTTTCTGAAATTAATTCATATAATATTTCAGAAGGATTTGTTTCCTTGCTAAAACATATTTCTAAACCTTGTTCTTCAAGATTTTTTATTATTTTTCTAGCATTTTTGCCTTTATTAGGACAATTGGTTGCTATATGACCTTCTTCATCACAGATAAAGCATTTACAAATTTGTTTTTTATCCGTATTAGAAGTTTTTCTTCTAACAAATTTTTTCTTTTTATTATTACTATTTTTATTTCCTGGTTTCCATTTTGCTAATTTATAATTTTTATTCCTTTTATAGGGTTTTGAACGTATGGTATTACATCCAAACTCCCATTCTCCTTCTAACATTTTTGTACAATATCTATGACTTAATTTATTTTTGACTTGTTTAGCCGCTTTGCTTTGTAAACAGTGTAGAATAATTCTCTCTTTGGCAAAATTAATTCTATTGCCTATAGTATCTATATTTGAAATATTTGTATTATTATCATTACTACACTTAATTATGAAAGAAGCATATTTGTTTATGCAAATTTCATCCCAAGGTGGTGGTAATTTATGAAAATATTGGTTTTTCCAATGATCAATACTATCATTTTTTAACTTTTGATATTCATGAAGAAATTTTTTAGAAAAATCTTCTAAATATCTAATATCACATAATTTTAATTTTGACAAGATATAGCTGGCTTGGCTATCCTGGTCTTTTTTATTAGAATAACCACAAAATTCTGTTTTTAGAATTGAGGTTAATCCTTTTAATAAATCTTTAGGGGTACTTATTTGATTAATAAGCTGACTTTTTTGTTCTCTTCCTTTCTCAGATTCTTCCCATCGTCTGAGAAATTGTAGAACATCCCCTTGAAAAGTTCCTACAAAGTAGTTTAAGAACTTTTCCTTTGTCCAGACTGTACTGTTGTTGTTTACAACAATAGTCATAGACTGTGCCCAATCATCTATTGTTTTTTCAAAGTCTGATATGGGAATATTAGTTAAATCTAAATATACTCCTCCTTGAGCAACATTTCTTTTATTAAGATCATCAACCTTATAGGGTATAGGTGTAGGTTGACTAGTTTCTCCTGGAGTTTCTAATTTTATATCATTAGTATTTATGTTTTCTATATTATTATCTAATATTCTTGTTGTGTTTTCAACAATTTCGTATTTTTTATTAATAGCTCTCAGATTATCATCTTTTTGAAGATCTGAGTCTATTTTTCTCTTTCCATGAGGATCTTTCTTATCAATTTCCCATGGTTTTGGGGCTTGATAATCATACGGATCCGGGGGTTCCGTTTCCATAGGATCTTCAGGGATTTCTATATTTTCTTCTGTTGAAGTTTCTTCTTCATCAGAATTATTATTGCTATTAACATTAATATTTATAGCCATATTATTAGAATTACTACTTTCTGTAGTTTCTAAAATATAACTATCATTTTCATTATTATTATTATTATTATCATTATTACTATTATTATTATTATCATTATCATCATATTCTAACATATAATGATAATTGTACTTATCAAAAAGTTCTTTATGTTCTTCATAAAGATCTTCTATTAATTTTAAATACTCTACTTTTTCATAGCTATCATCTGTTTTAGAAAATTGGCTTTTCCAATGTTCTATCAGATTTTTATAAGTATTAAAATCATATTTTTGTGTTTTCTGTTTTTTCAATTTTTTCTTTTGTTTTTTCATTTTTTATATAATTAGTAGATGAGGATTCTTCTGACGAATCTTCCTCAGATAAAGCTAATATATAATTACTATTACCATAATATAAAGGTCCGAAATCAGATTCTTTATTATTACTAATATTTATAACCTGATCTAATTTATTATTTACATCGGATAATAACTCCTTAGATTTGCTATTCAAATCTAAATCAGTTACTTCTCCCATATTATCTATTTTTTCTTCTACTTTACTAATTTTAGTATATAATTTACCAAAATATGTATTAGTTAAATCTATTAAACTATTGATACCCATACTAAGAACCGAAACAGAATTTTCATTCTTAGAGTCTATATGCATAGTATGATTACAAGTTTTATCTTTATATAAACAATCTATTTGTTCCATTATTATTATCCCTGGTACCTAAAACCGTCTGTGTCTTAACGTCCTCTCAACGCCAACAACGTCCCACTCGGACTCAACGGCTACGAAGACTAACGACAGATATATGGGTTTTGAGACAACAACAGCGAAACAAACAGAGTTGAAACACAAAGATAGAAACTTACAATGATACCAAGATATTAGAACTCCAGAAATCGTTACTCCGGGGCTCCTAGAAGAGGATATCTGATACCAGCTACGAGGGAGGAGGGAGGAGGGAGGAGGGAGAGTATGTGCAAGCGGAAGGGTTTCTAATATCTACTTAGTATTGCTGGGTAGTAGAAGATAGATAATTTACAAAAGAAAAACAGAGAAAATGATTTCGGTAAAGGATTATGGTATATTTTATTGGAAGGGGGAAGATGATCCCCAAGCTTACAAGAATGCCTATTTATAATCAAAAATTCTAGGCTAAAATCAAATTACAATTGAAGTCCGAAATAATTGTTCGGATAAAAATAAAAAATTAAACTCTAATTTAATTACAATTGGAATCCGAATAGTATCCTGATAAGGACACATTAATTGTCCGCTTCTTGGTGGTTTCCAAGTAGCTTCCTTTAATTGGTGGATGCCATCTTGGTTGCTTCCAGGTGGCTTCCTTCTTTGGACGGATGCTATGTTGGTTTTTTCCACGTAGCTTCCTTGAACAGTGCGTTGATAAGGATGCCTTTGGATGTTTTCCACGTAGCTTCCTTCTTTGGACGGATGCCATTATGGTGTTTCCACGTAGCTTCCTTTTCTGGCAATGTCTGCTGCTTGCATCATTGCTTACGTCATGACATTGATTGTTGATTACATCATTGTCTGCGTCACTTGGATGCTGACTGGTTGTCATCTTCCAATTTTGTCTTCATCCTTCTTGGATGTTTCTCAGATTCATTTCCTCGATCTCGTCAAGGTGTAATGATTCCGGTGACGGGACTGGTGTTTTCCATTGTTCCCATGTTTCTCGGATCTCCGCTGCTAACGGATAGTCTCCGATTTCCATATCCGCTATTTGTGTTAATAACGAAATGGCTTCTTCATTATCTTCATTTGATCTCCGGTGGTTTCCGGTATCCCATGCCAATATTCTTCTTCCATCAGTCCACAATTTGTAACTGTTTTGTTGAAGTAGAAATTGGGCTTCTGCCATTAGATCAATTCCGGCTTGGACTTGATAATGGGGAAAATTCTTATAGCACTCATCAATGATTTTTGACAAATGCTCTGGATCTTCTCTAACTGCTGCCAGGGCTTTTCCCGAAAACAGAGTGTTTATGTTCCAGATTTGATAAGGCTGATGAAATTTTTCTTCTTCAGCGAAACCAATGAGACTGTTTATCTCAATGTGAAAATAATAGACAAAATCGTCTATGTTTACAAAATTTGATAGCCGGGATTTGACTATCGCAGGAAAATCTTTTAATAAATCAAAAGAGAGATTTTGGACTGTTATTTCTTTAACAAATCCCCATTCAATACTGGTTATATCAAATGGCTCATGATTTAATCGAAATTTTATAACAGGAGTTTTTTCTCCCATGTCATTTGTAAAAACAAATGCTTGTGAAAAATATTTCGAAAATGTTTCTAAAAATAGAGCTTGCTGTTTGCAAATGGCTCTGTTTATTTTCGAAAATATTTCTGAAGGTAAAATTTGTCTACATTTGTTATATAGACATTTTCGAAACAATTTATTAATAATAGGAGTGTTTCTCCCTTTATTAATAAATATTGAAATATATCAAGAAGATTGTTTATCTCCTTAATATCCATATATTCAATTAGGACATTGTCCCAATCTCTGTATAAAATAGATTTTAATAATAATTCTTCAGATTTTTCTTGAGTTGTTTTTTCAACTAAGAACTCTGAGAATTGGGTAAGAGCTTTTCTGAAACTAGCCCTTTGTTCCAAAATATGGTTTTTCCATATTCTGTCAATGAAATGGTAGTAGTCTGGGGGTAAGCCTGGATTATAAAAATCCTTTAGATTCGAGAATTCAGAGTTTTGTTGTTTTTTCAACAAAGCATCTGCATATTTGAGAATTTCGGAATCGGTGTAAGGCTTTTGAGAGAATTGAGAATAACAATCTACCGGTGTTGGCGATTGCGATCCAATTGGTTGGTTTACCAATTGATATGGTAAATAATATCCCTGGTTAGGATAAAATTGTACCTGTGTTGGTGCAGCCATAAATTCTTGTTTAGAACTTATATTTGCAGGTGCAGAAATAAATTCTTGTTTAGAATTTATTTGTGTAGAAATAAATCCTTGTTTAGGACTTACTTGTGCAGGCTGAAATCCTTGTTTAGGACTTTTTTGAGCAGGAATGATTCCTTGGTTTGGACTCATTTGTTTTGCGAAAATAAATCCTTGGTTAGGATTTTTTCCTTTATTGGGTTTTTTATGGACAGTTCTCCATCCATCATTTTCTATTAGAGGTTGTTTACCTCTATTCATTAGGCCTGCTAAGATATCAGCAAACATTAGTAAAAATTATTAATTTACTAATGGTATTTCTATAGAATTACTTTCTATAGATAATATAACCGATTTTTTATTAACAATAAAAGGTAAATATTGATTAATAAAATTATTACCAAGTAATATATCACCAATCATATTAGGTAAACATAATAATTTAGGTATTATAAATCTAACATTGTTTATGTAGATTGGAATGTTTTTTGCCTTATAATAAACAGCAGTTTTTCTACCATTTATTCCATTAATATTTATTATCTTTTTTACAGGTATCCAGTATTCTTCTGGAATGGCATTTCTTTTGCAACTACTTGTTGTAGCTCCTGTATCTAATAATGCATGTAAAGAATATTTTTTATAATCTTTATCATGTAATGTAATTTTAATATATTTATTAGTAATATATTCTTCCGAATATTGTATATTTTCTATTCTAGAGTTTCTAGAAATAGAATTTCTACTTGGAGTAGTAGGGAAAATAGGAATTTGAATTGTTTTCATCCCTATTGGTGCATTTATACCTTCATTATCTTCTTCTTCCTCTGGTTGAGAGTTAGAAGGTAATATTAAATTATCATCTGTGTTAGTAATCAGATTATTTCTGAAATATAACTTATCACCAGATGACATATATTCAATAGTACTTACCGGTTTAGAAGTACTAGCATTATTAGTCTTATCAATTATCCAGTCTTTTGGAATTGATAAATCTTTTAAATGTAATAGCTTTGGTTGAATTTCCGCAGTAAATTTATTGGGCTCAAAGAGCTCAATAATTTTATTATTAATCTCTTTGATTTCAACCTCTGCCGTATTAGTGTATTCATTAATAGAAGTCCAGCTGATTGCTAAATCTTCTGCTAAATCACTTATATCAGAATTTTTTGTCTGAATTCTAAGGCATAGACACTCTTCTATTAGAGGGTCTGTTATGGAAATAAAGTAATTTGGTTTTACCTTAAATCCTATAACACCTGTATGTAAATTGGATTGAATTCCTCCAATAAGTGCTTTTATTGGATTTTCAAACCTCTTATCTAATAATACTGCTAAAATAGGAACATCATGACCTTTTCTGAATAAAGCTCTGATTGTTATCATGATAACTCCTAGATGTATATATCTAACTTGAGGATAGTTTTTTCTAATCCTTTTTATTTTTTCTTTAGTAAATAAGGGGATTTCTGTTAACCCACCTTTGGTATCCTTAGCGACTGTGTTGCCACTAATTTTTTCTATGTGTCTTTTTGACCATAGTTTAAACTTAGAAATTTTATAAATTTCTTCTTTAGAAATATGACTTTTATTAATCTTTTCTATCATATCATCGGAAAAATCTATTTCTTCTCCGATTAAATTTCCTAATTTTATATCCTGTTGTTCAGGATTAGGAATTTCTTCTAACTTGTTGTTAGAACTATTTCCTAGCATAAAAATATATTCCTCAGAATCTATTAGGAATTTGTTTTCCCAATGTTTCTTTGGTTTAATATTACTATGAGGATCTTTCTTATCAATTTCCCATGGTTTCGGAGCTTGATAATCATACGGATCCGGGGGTTCCGTTTCCATAGGATCTAATTTTACTATTTTTTCTTCTGTTGAAGTTTCTTCTTCATCAGAATTTTGTTTATTTAAAACTATGTCCATATTATTAGAATTACTACTTTCTATTTCTAAAATATAATTTTCATTTTCATTATTGTTATTATTATTATCATTATTACTATTATTATTATTATCATTATCATCATATTCTAACATATAATGATAATTGTACTTATCAAAAAGTTCTTTATGTTCTTCATAAAGATCTTCTATTAATTTTAAATACTCTACTTTTTCATAGCTATCATCTGTTTTAGAAAATTGGCTTTTCCAATGTTCTATCAGATTTTTATAAGTATTAAAATCATATTTTTGTGTTTTTTCTGTTTTTTCAATTTTTTCTTTTGTTTTTTCATTTTTTATATAATTAGTAGATGAGGATTCTTCTGACGAATCTTCCTCAGATAAAGCTAATATATAATTACTATTACCATAATATAAAGGTCCGAAATCAGATTCTTTATTATTACTAATATTTATAACCTGATCTAATTTATTATTTACATCGGATAATAACTCCTTAGATTTGCTATTCAAATCTAAATCAGTTACTTCTCCCATATTATCTATTTTTTCTTCTACTTTACTAATTTTAGTATATAATTTACCAAAATATGTATTAGTTAAATCTATTAAACTATTGATACCCATACTAAGAACCGAAACAGAATTTTCATTCTTAGAGTCTATATGCATAGTATGATTACAAGTTTTATCTTTATATAAACAATCTATTTGTTCCATTATTATTATCCCTGGTACCTAAAACCGTCTGTGTCTTAACGTCCTCTCAACGCCAACAACGTCCCACTCGGACTCAACGGCTACGAAGACTAACGACAGATATATGGGTTTTGAGACAACAACAGCGAAACAAACAGAGTTGAAACACAAAGATAGAAACTTACAATGATACCAAGATATTAGAACTCCAGAAATCGTTACTCCGGGGCTCCTAGAAGAGGATATCTGATACCAGCTACGAGGGAGGGGGGAGGAGGGAGGAGGGAGAGTATGTGCAAGCGGAAGGGTTTCTAATATCTACTTAGTATTGCTGGGTAGTAGAAGATAGATAATTTACAAAAGAAAAACAGAGAAAATGATTTCGGTAAAGGATTATGGTATATTTTATTGGAAGGGGGAAGATGATGCCTTCCCAAGCTTACAAGAATGCCTATTTATAATCAAAAATTCTAGGCTAAAATCAAATTACAATTGAAGTCCGAAATAATTGTTCGGATAAAAATAAAAAATTAAACTCTAATTTAATTACAATTGGAATCCGAATAGTATCCTGATAAGGACACATTAATTGTCCGCTTCTTGGTGGTTTCCAAGTAGCTTCCTTTAATTGGTGGATGCCATCTTGGTTGCTTCCAGATGGCTTCCTTCTTTGGACGGATGCTATGTTGGTTTTTTCCACGTAGCTTCCTTGAACAGTGTGTTGATAAGGATGCCATTATGGTGTTTCCACGTAGCTTCCTTCTTTGGACGGATGCCATTATGGTGTTTCCACGTAGCTTCCTTCTTTGGACGGATGCCATTATGGTGTTTCCACGTAGCTTCCTTTTCTGGCAATGTCTGCTGCTTGCATCATTGCTTACGTCATGACATTGATTGTTGATTACATCATTGTCTGCGTCACTTGGATGCTGACTGGTTGTCATCTTCCAATTTTGTCTTCATCCTTCTTGGATGTTTCTCAGGTTCATTTCCTCGATCTCGTCAAGGTGTAATGATTCCGGTGACGGGACTGGTGTGTTCCATTGTTCCCATGTTTCTCGGATCTCCGCTGCTAACGGATAGTCTCCGATTTCCATATCCGCTATTTGTGTTAATAACGAAATGGCTTCTTCATTGCTTTCATCCTGGTGGTTTCCAGTGTTGTAAGCTAAGATTCTTCTTCCATCGGTCCAATACTTGACAGTATCTTGATGGAGAAGGTGTCGAGCCATGCTCATAAGATCAATTCCGGCTTGGACTTGATACTTGTTGAAATTATTATAGCACTCATCAATGATTTTTGACAAATGCTCTGGATCTTCTCTAACTGCTGCCAGGGCTTTTCCCGAAAACAGAGTGTTTATGTTCCAGATTTGATAAGGCTGATGAAATTTTTCTTCTTCAGCGAAACCAATGAGACTGTTTATCTCAATGTGAAAATAATAGACAAAATCGTCTATGTTTACAAAATTTGATAGCCGGGATTTGACTATCGCAGGAAAATCTTTTAATAAATCAAAAGAGAGATTTTGGACTGTTATTTCTTTAACAAATCCCCATTCAATACTGGTTATATCAAATGGCTCATGATTTAATCGAAATTTTATAACAGGAGTTTTTTCTCCCATGTCATTTGTAAAAACAAATGCTTGTGAAAAATATTTCGAAAATGTTTCTAAAAATAGAGCTTGCTGTTTGCAAATGGCTCTGTTTATTTTCGAAAATATTTCTGAAGGTAAAATTTGTCTACATTTGTTATATAGACATTTTCGAAACAATTTATTAATAATAGGAGTGTTTCTCCCTTTATTAATAAAATATTGAAATATATCAAGAAGATTGTTTATCTCCTTAATATCCATATATTCAATTAGGACATTGTCCCAATCTCTGTATAAAATAGATTTTAATAATAATTCTTCAGATTTTTCTTGAGTTGTTTTTTCAACTAAGAACTCTGAGAATTGGGTAAGAGCTTTTCTGAAACTAGCCCTTTGTTCCAAAATATGGTTTTTCCATATTCTGTCAATGAAATGGTAGTAGTCTGGGGGTAAGCCTGGATTATAAAAATCCTTTAGATTCGAGAATTCAGAGTTTTGTTGTTTTTTCAACAAAGCATCTGCATATTTGAGAATTTCGGAATCGGTGTAAGGCTTTTGAGAGAATTGAGAATAACAATCTACCGGTGTTGGCGATTGCGATCCAATTGGTTGGTTTACCAATTGATATGGTAAATAATATCCCTGGTTAGGATAAAATTGTACCTGTGTTGGTGCAGCCATAAATTCTTGTTTAGAACTTATATTTGCAGGTGCAGAAATAAATTCTTGTTTAGAATTTATTTGTGTAGAAATAAATCCTTGTTTAGGACTTACTTGTGCAGGCTGAAATCCTTGTTTAGGACTTTTTTGAGCAGGAATGATTCCTTGGTTTGGACTCATTTGTTTTGCGAAAATAAATCCTTGGTTAGGATTTTTTCCTTTATTGGGTTTTTTATGGACAGTTCTCCATCCATCATTTTCTATTAGAGGTTGTTTACCTCTATTCATTAGGCCTGCTAAGATATCAGCAAACATTAGTAAAAATTATTAATTTACTAATGGTATTTCTATAGAATTACTTCTATAGATAATATAACCGATTTTTTATTAACAATAAAAGGTAAATATTGATTAATAAAATTATTACCAAGTAATATATCACCAATCATATTAGGTAAACATAATAATTTAGGTATTATAAATCTAACATTGTTTATGTAGATTGGAATGTTTTTTGCCTTATAATAAACAGCAGTTTTTCTACCATTTATTCCATTAATATTTATTATCTTTTTTACAGGTATCCAGTATTCTTCTGGAATGGCATTTCTTTGCAACTACTTGTTGTAGCTCCTGTATCTAATAATGCATGTAAAGAATATTTTTTATAATCTTTATCATGTAATGTAATTTTAATATATTTATTAGTAATATATTCTTCCGAATATTGTATATTTTCTATTCTAGAGTTTCTAGAAATAGAATTTCTACTTGGAGTAGTAGGGAAAATAGGAATTTGAATTGTTTTCATCCCTATTGGTGTATTATACCTTCATTATCTTCTTCTTCCTCTGGTTGAGAGTTAGAAGGTAATATTAAATTATCATCTGTGTTAGTAATCAGATTATTCTGAAATATAACTTATCACCAGATGACATATTCAATAGTACTTACGGTTTAGAAGTACTAGCATTATTAGTCTTATCAATTATCCAGTCTTTTGGAATTGATAAAATCTTTTAAATGTAATAGCTTTGGTTGAATTTCCGTAGTAAATTTATTTGGGCTCAAAGAGCTCAATAATTTTATTATTAATCTCTTTGATTTCAACCTCTGCCGTATTAGTGTATCATTAATAGAAGTCCAGCTGATTGCTAAATCTTCTGCTAAATCACTTATATCAGAATTTTTTGTCTGAATTCTAAGGCATAGACACTCTTCTATTAGAGGGTCTGTTATGGAAATAAAGTAATTTGGTTTTACCTTAAATCCTATAACACCTGTATGTAAATTGGATTGAATTCCTCCAATAGTGCTTTTATTGGATTTTCAAACCTCTTATCTAATAACTGCTAAAATAGGAACATCATGACCTTTTCTGAATAAAGCTCTGATTGTTATCATGATAACTCCTAGATGTATATATCTAACTTGAGGATAGTTTTTTCTAATCCTTTTTATTTTTTCTTTAGTAAATAAGGGGATTTCTGTTAACCCACCTTTGGTATCCTTAGCGACTGTGTTGCCACTATTTTTTCTATGTGTCTTTTGACCATAGTTTAAACTTAGAAATTTTATAAATTTCTTCTTTAGAAATATGACTTTTATTAATCTTTTCTATCATATCATCGGAAAAATCTATTTCTTCTCCGATTAAATTTCCTAATTTTATATCCTGTTGTTCAGGATTAGGAATTTCTTCTAACTGTTGTTAGAACTATTTCCTAGCATAAAATATATTCCTCAGAATCTATTAGGAATTTGTTTTCCCAATGTTTCTTTGGTTTAATATTACTATGAGGATCTTTCTTATCAATTTCCCATGGTTTCGGGGCTTGATAATCATACGGATCCGGGGGTTCCGTTTCCATAGGATCTAATTTTACTATTTTTCTTCTGTTGAAGTTCTTCTTCATCAGAATTTTGTTTATTTAAACTAGTCCATATTATTAGAATTACTACTTTCTATTTCTAAAATATAATTTTCATTTTCATTATTGTTATTATTATTATCATTATTACTATATTATTATTATCATTATCTCATATTCTAACATATAATGATAATTGTACTTATCAAAAAGTTCTTTATGGTTCTTCATAAAGATCTTCTATTAATTTTAAATACTCTACTTTTTCATAGCTATCATCTGTTTTAGAAAATTGGCTTTTCCAATGTTCTATCAGATTTTTATAAGTATTAAAATCATATTTTTGTGTTTTTTCTGTTTTTTCAATTTTTTCTTTTGTTTTTTCATTTTTTATAATTAGTAGATGAGGATTCTCTGACGAATCTTCCTCAGATAAAGCTAATATATAATTACTATTACCATAATATAAAGGTCCGAAATCAGATTCTTTTATTACTAATTTT
>CM016624.1:19636851-19811803 GCA_005393395.2 Gossypium australe
GCCATGTCAGATAAGCGACTGTTAAGTAGTCGGTTTTAGGCTTTTAATGGTGAAATGTTGAGACCGTAAAATCAACTAGCCAATATCTACTTTAAGTTTAATTTAACAGTATTGGCTCAATTGAAGCAAATGTTGGATCAATCAGTGGTGGGTGAATCAAAGCTAGTATTACGTCAATCAATATTAGTGTTTCAATGATGGGTTTAGAAAAAATTTAAACCCCTATTTCTAGGGTGAGCAAAATTCGATTCAATTTAAAAAACTCGATAAAAAATTAAATTTTGAATTAAATAGTTTAAGTTATTCGAGTTAATTGAGTTATTCGGATCAACCCGAATAAAAAAAATCAAACTTTTTGGTTTAACTTGAATATAAATTCACAATTCGAGTTATCCGAAAATTCGAATAAAAAAAGGCAAAATTACGTCGTTTTGATAAATGTTTATCTTTTCTAAAGTTAAAAGTCAAAACTATTAAGTTAAAAAGCAAAGCTATTTGTTTTGATAAATGTTTACCCATCAGCCTTACTTATGTAGTTAAATAATTTTGTATTTCGTCTACTAGTTAAATAATCAGTACATATAAACGCAACATTGAGTATAAATAATATGATTCGTTAACTCAACTAGACTTGACTCGAAATTTTTTTTACTCGATTCGAAAAATTTTCAAATTGAGTTTGGTTCTTAAAATAGGATTCGTCAACTCGACTAACTCAAAAATTTTTAACTTAATACGACTTGACTCAACTGAATGCTCACTCCTACTTATTCTCGCTTCACCCTATGAAATCTACCCCAAAGTTGTATAAACCCTCCTCTACTCCACTTCAAAACATATAGAGAGTTCCGAATTATTTGGGGTCTCAACACTACTCCACCTACTTTTACAATCCTAATTTTATTTTTTAAGTATTTATTTAATTTTCAGAATATTAAATAAGTATTATTAATTTTTTATTTTTGATTAAAAATATTATATTATATTATATTATATATATATTATATTATATATATTATATTATATTATATTATATTAAGGGCCTTTTTGGATAGGTGTTTACCTTTAGTGTGCAGTGTGTTTAACTTTCTTTTTGTCTCACACGACAATATCGCTAAAGTATATAGTCTCACTGCTACCATTGTTTTTACACCAACAGCAGGTAAATGCACCGCCCATCCAAAGGGACCATAAGTATTGTTAATATATATTAATTTATTGCTTTTTTTTTTTGCAAGTTTAAGGTTCAAATATGGACAAAAAATTCTTTGTAAATGGTCTATTATAATAAAGAAATTCATGAAATTGAAATCATTGTTATTTTTCAATCAAGACATCAGATACGTATATGTTTCAATACAATTGTCAAACTTGATGAATTAACGTCAAGGATCAATTAAAAAATCACAACTCAATGTAGAAGGATATTGTTTAGACTGGTGTATCGATTTAAAATGTCATTTAAGCCACTCATTTATAACACGCTTGAACTTTATGATGATGATGATGTTGAGACTATGATATCAACCCATTTGTCAATGGAAAATGATACAACAAAGTTGTAGCTGAGTTGTATGATGCTGAGCAAGATTGCGGAGTAGGTGATATTCCAAGTTCATCCATGCTTGTTATTAATATTTCTCCAACTATATGTGAACTATATGAGGTGGGGAACCCGTATACAGAGTTATCATATGTAATGGCCTAAATTCAAGGTTATCGGAACAATTGTTTCGTAACCATAAATCCGATTTAAAGAGAAATTTATTTCAATATATTTGCATGAATATTTATATGATAGGAAAATCATATTAAAATATCGATCAAAAAATTTTACCGATTTAGTGATTAGTTAGAAAAAGGAATTATTGAAGGAATTGGGTAAAAAAAAGTATCGAGACCTTGATCTCATAAAATTGAGTAGGAAATATTTTTATAAATATTTATAAAATGTTAGTAATGTGGTATTAAAATTTCATTAGAAAATTTTAATGTTTGGGTAGGTAATTAAATGAAAATGACTAAATTGAAAAGGGTGTAAAAGTTATTAGAAGGATTAAATAGCTCAATTGTCAAATAAGGAGGGATTTTAAAGAGCAAATAAGCCCAAAGGAGATATTTTGGGCTGTAGAAGCTGAGAAAAATCAGGAGAATTACTGAAATAAGGGCAAAATGGGAAAATAACAAAATTTACTTAATAAAAGTAGGACTAATTTGGGATATCTAGAAATCTCTTCATTTTTCTTCATTCTCATCCGCCAAAAACGCCATAGGAGGGTTTTTTTAAGCTGGTATTTCATAATTTTTGCACCAAGTGAGTTAATCCATACCTTTTTCTTGTAATTTTTGTGTTTCTAAGACTTTTACAACTAGGTTCTACTATTAAATTCATTAGTCTTTATTTCATGGATGAAATTGAAAGTCACCATGGTTGAGTGATGTAAGTTTATTATGAAATAGAATGAAATTGAAGCTTTAATTTGTTTATGAGATGATTTCATTAGGTAATTTCAATAGAAATTGATTTTTAGGACCTAACTGTGAAAATGTTTGGAATTAAAGTCTATTACTGAAATTCTGATTCCTAAAGGTTATAAAGTAATTTAAAGTGATAGAATAAAGTGTTAATTGAGAAAAATCAGCTCAATTGAGAGGCTAATTGAGTAGGGACGAAATTATTATTTATTAAAAGCTTAGGGGAAAAATGGTAATAAATAGTTTGCACTAAAACAGTTTTGGACAGCAGCAGTAGACTAATTTTGAAAAATCACCATAAATTGTAGAAATCGAATTAGAAGATGAAAAAAATATTAAATTAAATCTTATTGAGTCTAGTTTCTCATAGAAGAAACGATGTAAGCAAT
The DNA here is from genome assembly GCA_005393395.2 of Gossypium australe. Classification (NCBI taxonomy): domain Eukaryota; kingdom Viridiplantae; phylum Streptophyta; class Magnoliopsida; order Malvales; family Malvaceae; genus Gossypium; species Gossypium australe. The sequence goes on from CM016624.1 coordinate 19,639,716, forward strand.
GGATTTGTAAATCATGAGATATAATGAATTTTGTGAGACAATGTCAGAAAGAATTCGGGTTCCCCTGTTCTGACTTTGAAAAATCATACAAAATTGAATAAAAATAATTAGGGGCTTAAATTTATATGTTTAGAATCCTGAATGAGTCTATTTTCAAGATAAACAAACGGAAACATCATCCAAATTCTGTATGAAGAGATAATTAATTTTTAGTGAAGAAGGGTTAGAACTGTCAAACAACAGAACAGGGGTGAATTTAAAGAATAAAATGTACTTATTGGCTAAACCAAAAATTCTGAAAATTTTATGTAAGAATATATGTGAGTCTAGTTTCAGGAAAAATTAGCAGATCCTAATTTGGAGTTCTGTAGCTCAAGATAAAAATAATTTAGTGACTATGACTCAAGTAGACAGCTTTGAATGAACTATAAATAATAATAGAATTATAGAAAATGCTACATGTGAACATGAAATGTATTGAATTGATGATTGAATTTATTTATTTAGATCCGAAAAACTCAAATACGAAGCTAGATCAAGGAAAGGAAAAAGTCCCAGATTAGTAGATTTTGTATACGAACTAGTGTCAAGGTAAGTTCATGTAACTTGAATTAGATTCTTAAATACTTGAAATGTATGTTATTGATGTGAATATAATTTGAATGTTCATTGTATGAAAATTGATGAAACATTGATATATTTGATAAAAAGGGGAAGAAATCCCGGTTGAATGAAAGGAAAATTCGGTGGATCTCTAAAAAGGAATTGACGGTAAAAAGGATCTAGCCCGGACGAGTGATCCTATCCTAATATAGCCCTCCCGAAGAATATGTGGAAAATGGATTTAGCCCGGACGGGTAATCCAAATTAGGGTCTGAATTTAGCCTAGACTGGTAATTCAGATCCAAGCTCATTAGAGTAAAGGGATTTAGCCTGGACTGGTAATCCCGACAATACTCTATGAGTTTATATTACAGGGGATTTAGCTTGGACTGGTAATCCCGCTGTAAAGATGAGGTTCGCGGGAGTGTGCTCTCTAAAATGAAAATGTGCGCACATGAATATGAATTGACGGACCCGGATTTGTACACTAAAGTGTGCCTCTGAAAATCCATCGAAATTCCGAGTAATTCAACGGGATAAGTATGGAAAAATAACAAGGAAATGAAAATCATGGTACTGATGAGCTCATCAATCATGGTATATATATATTATTGATACATGGAAATTATTGGACTACTTGAATGTTGAGTTTGTGTATGTTAGGGTAATAATACATTGAATGGATATATGAATGTTTATTGCATTGTATTAAAAATATTAGGTAAGTATAATTCTTGTTACATGGGCTTACTAAGCACAAAGTGCTTACCCTGTTTTCTTTTCCCTTGTTTTGTAGTGTTAAGAGCTCGGAGGTCGGGTTCAGTCGGAGACACATCACACTATCAACCCCAAGATTTCGGTATATAAAGAAACTTTATTTTGGAAATCAATGGCATGTATAAGCTAATAAAGTAAATGTTAATATGAAATGAATGTAAGGTCAGCCATTGGTATGGCTAACAAATCTTGGTTTTGGTATGTGTTGAGGTTATCTTATAAATATGCATGAATATATTTTGAAAATATGTTGAATTGGATTGGTTGATGTGGATTGGTTTCGGTTTAAGATTTGCAGGGAAGGCTAGATATCTATAAAGGGGCTATATTGAGTAAAAAAAATTCGTAAACTCCGGTAATGCCTCGTACCCTATTCCGACAACGAATACGGGTAGGGGGTGTTACATCATATGCGCCAATGGGATGATGATCGTTTATATATGGGCTGAATCCTGAACCAAACGAAGCTTTGGACGATTTGTACCAATATGTTGCACCATAAAAATCGTTGATGCTTATTAATTCAAACATGGATAACAAGCAATACAAATTTTTAAACAAAGAAGAATATATTAATACTTTAGTGATCCTCAAACTAAAGGTGTTCCCAATGCCAACATTAATAAAGATGAGGAGGAACGGGAAGAAGAAAAAGAAGAAGAAGATGATGATGATGATGATTTTGACAATAATGTTGTTAGAATTAAGTGACACGAATCCTTATTTAAATAAAATACAATGGTAAAATAAAATAAAAGTAAAATCCATATAGAACTACACTTCTTTTATTTTATTTTATTTTAGAATAAGGTTTTTTAAACCTTATTAAACTCCATCTATTTTATATTGATTAAAATAAGGTGTTTCAATCTTACAACACTCCTATTAGAATATGGTTTTACAAGCCTATAAATAGACATAGTCTATTCCTCTTGTAATTATTTGAATTCGACATAGAGAATTTTCTTCTCCTCTACCCGTGGTTTTTTCCCGAAAGGGTTTCTACGTAAAATCTGTGTGTTTTTTATTTTATTTTATTTTATTTTCACAAATTGATATCAGAGCTTTCGAGTTGTTCATCTCGATCACGGTAATGGCGTCTTTAAAGTATGAAATTCCGCTGTTAGATCGTAACACTAGATTTGCGTTGTGGCAGATTAAGATACAAGCAGTTCTTGCACAGATGGATCTGGAGGATGCCCTGCTAGGGATAGATAAGATGCATTCGACATTAACGGATGAAAAAAAGAAGCGTAAGGATCAAAAGGCGTTAACACAATTACATCTGCATTTGTCTAACGAAATTTTGCAGGATGTGATGAAGGAGAAGACCACCGCTGCATTATGGAAGAGGCTGGAACAAATATGTATGTCGAAAACTCTAACCAGCAAGTTGCATATAAAGCAGCGTCTTTATGCTCATTGTTTGGGGAAAGGTGCGTCTGTGCACGAACATTTAACTGTGTTTAAAGAAATTCTCTCAAACTTGGAGGCCATGGAGGTTCAGTATGATAAGGAAGATCTAGGGTTGATTCTACTTTGTTCGTTGCCTCCGTCTTATTCAACCTTTAAAGACACGATTTTATATAGTCGCGAGTCTCTCACAGTTGATGAGGTTTATGATTCTTTGACCTCATATGATAAGATGAAACATCTTGTGGTTAAAACCGACTCCCAGGGAGAGGGTCTCATTGTTCGTGAGAGACAAGAACGGAATGCTGATGATGATCATGGATGGACATAGGAACGAAATCCTCGCGGTAAATCTAAGGGTAGATCAAAGTCTTTAAACATAGGTAAAACTTGTAACTTCTGTAAGAAGAAAGGGCATATTAAATCTGAGTGCTATAAGCTACAGAACAAGATCAAAAGAGATGTTGCGAATCAAAAGGGAAAACAACTAGAAAATTCTGGTGAAGCTGATGTTGTAGAAGACTACAGCGATGGTGAACTTCTAGTTGCTTCTATCAACAATTCTAAAGTGAGCGAGGAGTGGATCCTTGATTCGGGCTGCACCTTCCACGTGAGTCCCAATCGAGATTGATTTACAACTTACGAAACAATGTCTGAATGTGTTGTTTTGATGGGAAATAATGCTTCGTGTAAAATTGCAGGTGTTGGAACGATTAAAGTTAAGATGTTTGATGGAGTTGTCAGAACACTTAGTGACGTGCGACATGTTCCAGAATTGAAGAGAAATTTAATTTCGTTGAGTACTCTTGATTCAAAAGGGTACAGATAGACAACTGAAAGTGGGGTTTTGAAGTTTTCCAAAGGTTCCCTCGTTGTGATGAAAGGGCAGAGAAAGAATGCCAAGTTATATAATTTACAGGGTTCTACTGTTACTGGTGATGTAGCTGTCGCTTCCTCTTCTTTATCAGATGATGATATTACTAAACTTTGGCATATGCGCCTAAGGCATATGAGTGAGAATGGCATTGCAAAATTGAGCAAAAGATGACTTCTTGATAGGCAAGGAATTTGCAAACTGAAGTTATAACACCCCTAACCCACATCCGTCACCGAAACAAGGTTACGGGATGTTACCAGAGTTTACAGAAAAATTACAGATAATTCCACTATTTACTTATGTTCATATCAAAGCTGTCCACTTGAGTCGTAGTCACTAAATTATTTACATCTAGAGCTACAAAATTCTAAATTAAGATCCGCTTAATATTTTTTGAAACTAGACACAAATATCTTTCTACCATAAAAATTTCAAAATTTATAATTTAGCCAATAAGTACAGTAAAATCTTCAAATTTATCCTTGTTTTGTTGTTTGAAAGCTTCAACCTTTCTTCACTAAAAATTAATTATCTCTTAGTACGAGATTTGGATGATGTTTCCGTTTGTTTCTATTGAAAATGGACTCATTAAGAATTTAAACATATAAATTTAAACCTTTAATTATTTTTTTAAAATTTTTGATGATTTTCCAAAGTCAGAACAGTGGAACCCAAAATCATTCTGATCTTATCTCACAAAATTTATTATATCTCATAATTTACAATTCCGTTGTTTACACCATTTATTCTATGAAAAACTAGACTCAATAAAATTTAATTTAATGTTTTATTAAACCTTTAATTCGATTTTCACAATTTTTAGTGATTTTTCAAATTTGAACCATTGTTGCTGTCTAGAAACTATTTTGATGCTAATTTTACTCTTTCATGATTCTTTGTATTAACTTTTATTTAGATATACATAATCATTATACTTTTAGGCACCTCTTATGCATATTTGACTACTATTTTACCTCTTATCATCCAAACACATCAACATTATAAGGCAAATCATGCAAATACCACAATATCAAAACGCAAACCAAATAAATGACTAATATCTACATAACACCTATAGGCTAACATTTAATCAAAATAACCTATACATACCATTATAACCAGAATCAAGTCATCCATAATTACCGATAGAACCAATGGATTGTGTGATATGGCTCCGATAAGCTTCCAATGTAATAGCCCAAATTTCAGTGATGTCAAAAATAGTGGTTTGAGACCACCAAATTTGACAAATGACTCGTAGACTATATTATTTAATATTTACGAGCCAAATGTAGCTTTTAAAATATTTTTGAAATAGTAAATTGTGTTTTATAAAGATTTATTTGGTCAAGAAATCGAGAAAAAGAGGTATCGAGATCTCGGTGTTATAAACCGAGTCATAAATATTTTTATGAATATTTACAAAATTTTAATAAGGTAGTATTAAAATTTCGTTAGAAAATTTTGACGTTTGGGTGGTTAATTAAATAAAAAGGACTAAATTGAAAAAGGTGTAAAAGTTGCTAGAATGATTAAATAGCTTAATTGTCAAATGAGGAAAGACCTAAAGTGCAAATAAGCCCAAAGGAGATATTTTGGGCGGCAATAGCTAAGAAAAATCAGGAAATGGGTGAAATAAGGGCAAAATTGAAAATTTGCCAAAATTAGCTAAATAAAAATGGGACCAAATTGGAATATCTAGAATTCTCTTCATTTTTCTTCATTTACATCAGCTGAAAAACAGCCATGGAAGAGGGTTCAAGCTGGTTTTCATACTCTAGCTTCATGTAAGTTTAATTCTTACTTTCTCCTTGAAATTTCTATGTTTTTGGACTTTTACAATTGGATCCAACTTACTATGTCATTAGTTTTTTATTCTATGGCTAATTTTTAAAGTTTCTATGGATTAGTGCTGGAAGCATACATAGAATTGAAGCTTTAATTTTGATATATGATGATTTTATCAAGTAAAATTGATGGAAATTGGTTTTAGGACCTAATTGTGAAAGAGTTTGGAATTAAGGTCTAATACTAAAGTTCTAATTTTCAAAGGTTATGAAGTAGTTTAAAATGATAGAGAAAAGTATTAAATGAGAAAATTAGCTCAATTGAGGGGTTAATTGAGTAAGGACTGAATTGTATGAATTGTGGAATTTGGGACAAAATAGAAATCAACATGTTACACTAAAGCAGTTTAGACAGCAGCAGTTGTCTAACTTTGAAAAATCACCAAAAATGTTATAAATTGAATTAGAAGTTGAATGAGATATAGAATTAAAGCTTGTTGAGTCTATTTTCATATAAAAGAAACAGAGAAGCAAAGGAAATCTACATATTGAGATATTTAAAATTTTGTAAGACTGGTTTAGAATAACTTCGTGATCCCCTGTTCTTACTTTAGAAATTCACTAAAATTGTAAAAAAAGGATTATGAGTTACAATTTATAAGTTTATATTCCTTAGTGAGCCTATTTTCATTAGAAATAATCAGAAACACTATATGAAAATCGTACTATGAGATAATTGATTTTTAGTGAAGAGAGGTCAGAGCCGTCAGCCTGTGTAACAGGGGAGAACTTAACTAATAAGCTGTACTAATTGGCCACACCAAAAATTCTGAAAAAATTATATTAAAAAGATATATGAGTCTAGTTTCAAAGAAAATTTACGGATCTTAATTTTAAATTATGTAGCTTAAGATAAAAATAATTTAGTGACTATGACACGGATGGACAGCTTGAATATTCACATAAGTAAATAGTGAAAATTATAGATAATGTTACTTACAAGTGTGTTGTTTATACTAAGGATGTGGAATGGAGAGGAGGAGGAGGAAAATATATGAATGACTTATGTAATAACCAATTTTTGCCCGGGCCCAATACAGACTAGAGGCCCAATCAATAAAAATAAAACCAAGAAATCCAATAATAAAAATGGTCCACAATGTTCATTTACAAAAGACCCGGAGCCCAACAACCTGAATGGCCCACTTTACAAGCCCAAAACTCTAGCTTAACCTAACCCATTGACCCAGTTTATATAAGCCCGAAATGGCCCAAAACCCAGAATTACAGAGGCCCAATGGCCCAAAATCTTAAAATTTTCGGAACCCTAAGGGTTCCTTCCTGCAGCCGCCGACGCTCCACCTACCAGCACCCCTCCCCATGCCTCGGAAACTGTCCACCGCGTCCCCCACACGCGCTCTTGCGCCGCATTTTCCACTGCCCATTCCCCGCGCGCCCATGCTCCCTGACGATTCGAGCTCCCCCAGACGTCTCGGCTTCCATCGCCCGCACGCCTCGCCCATACCCTGCAAAAGGGTTGACAAGCAGAAACAGAGGCAACAGAGCATGGAACAAACAGTTGAATAATAATAAAAAGATGGTACCTCTCGGCTATAAAGCCATTCAAAATCGATGTAAAGAGGGTTCTCTTCTCTGAAAAAAAAGACCCGCACATTATCAGAGATCAAAGAAAGTAGAAGGTTAATTTTAACCCTTCAGTGTTCATTTTTTACAAGATACTGTTAATCTTGTTCTTCTTTATTTTCGTACTGTTTTTAAATATTTACTAAATAATAAAGGAAGAGAAAAGGGGGGGCACTCTATTGTATTACGAACACTCGGGTAAGCAATCAAAATCAAAAAAGATTAAAAGGTCATTTTCATTTTCTCTTCTCTCCGATTTAGGTTTCTGTTTCGTCGTTTTTAAGCATATATATACAGAATAAAAAAGAAAGAGGATTACCTTGAGACGATTGGGTCTTCGTTCTCTCCGTCACAATCGGGTAGACGAAGACTCTAAACAAATAGGATCTTCATTTACCACCACGCGCCACCTACCATGGCATTTCAGTGGCTAGATCTCCTTTTAGATGCGGCTGAGGGATCGGGGCCGGTTGCGGCTGAGAAAGAAATAGAAGAGGGGCATTAGGGTTTGATTTAGGAAGAAAAGGAAATCTGTTTAAGTTTAAGGCTAATTAGGTAAAGAGTAATGCCCAAAACGGCTCTGTTTAGGGGGGATAGGATCCGCACGTGATCCGACTTGCAACCCGGAGGATCCGCGTGTTTGGTTTAAAAGGATTATTTACTGTATTAGTCCTTCCCTGTTTTATTTCTTCTTAATCTTGTTTTATTTGATTTTAATTTAGCTTTTAATCTTCGTTCCATTTCCATTTTAGTCCCCTTTAAACGCAGCGCTCGGGCAGGTGGAATTATTTCATTTTTAATCCTCGCTCATTTACGCGTTTTGTGATTGAGTCTTTTCTTGATTTCTTTTAATCTGTACTTTTCGCCCTCTGATTTTGTTTTGACTTTAACATGGTCTCTTAATTACTTTATTTGATTATTGTTTTTTTTTTATTATCTTTTTAAAATAAACATATATATATATATATTCTATGGACTTATATATTATTTTTATGTTATTTTCATTGATCTTGTTATATATATACATATATATTCTTTTATATATATATATATATATATATACTTATAATTTATATTAGGACTATTTCTACACTATAGATCACTGTTTTCATACTTTATATATATATATATATATATACACATTTTTTTTTGTGTTTGTATGTATAGGTATATCTTCTTTAAATCTATTTATCTATTTAACTTATTTCCTTTTTATTCCTATTTTATTATTTGCACATCTATCTTGTCTATTTTTAATGTGTTATTGCCATGCATAAATTATTAACTTTAAATTCTTATCTTCACGTATATTGTTTAATGTTTGCACACCTTGTACCACAGCATGCTTCAAAATTCCAATACATGTACACCTCATATCAAATATGTTGTACACACCAAGTTCGTTTTGAAATCCCACGTACATAAATTTTTCTAAAAAAAATAAAACGAGGCAATATTTGTGTGTTTAGGAGTACGGAGAATTACATCCTAACGTGCTGGGTGTCGATTTTACGTTCGAATAAACATTCAAGTACCCGTTCTCTTTTACATGCTTTGAAAATCAAAGATGATCTCGGTGTCAGAGTGTAAATGTGTTATATCCTAACGTGTTGGGTATGATACTTTTACCCCTTTGAAACGAGTTAATCTTGAGATTCAATCTCAATTTAATTAACCTTGTTTTTTAATTCTTTTACCCTAAATATTTTCAAGTTTTCAACATTAGGACAACATCAATCAATTTGGTACCAACTTTGGGCGTTGCAAGGGTGCTAACCCTTCCTTGCACGTAACCGATCCCGAACCCATTTTCTCGAGTATCGTAGACCAGAAATGCTGTTTTAGTAAATCAAAATGTTTTATTAAAATAAAGGTGACCCGATCCCACCAGAAAAGATCGGTGGCGGCTCCCTATTTTGTCAAAAATGGTTACGACAGCGTGGCGACTCCACTGGGGATTTTGAGAGTCAAGCCATAAATTGATTAATTTTTGTCCTTTTGGTTGAAAATTTGGAAAATTTGTCTTGAAAAAACGTTTTTCTTTTGATGGATTTATTTGTGCTATAATGTCGAGTCTCGTGAAATATTTTGGCATTGAATTGCGTGACCATTGTGGTCGCACCTTTAAGTGGGAGTGAGAAGCTATGCTTTCGTGAGGTTTTCACCTCCGCATGGGCTAGTGGACTGCTTCCGGGACACATCCGTACCTATAAGCTTCGTGAGGTTTTCACCTCCGCATGGCCATAGGGAAATGTGTTCCCCTGAACTGAACTCGACCCGTATGAGCCTATAATGGGTGAGGATTGAGGAATCTGCTGGTTCAGGTACCTTTCTTTAGAACCGAACCTCATATAGTGAACCTTAAGAGCCCACCATAGGTAGAGCCACGCCAAGCCCCTAGTGGTCACCAGGATAATTGTTCTGTGTTTGTTTATTTCTCTTGTACTAATGTGTTTTCTTCTGTTTTGATTGCATCGCATTGCATCATCAAAAGAAATGAGGTGTTGTTTAATATTTGATTACTAAATAGAGGAGTTTTTCATAAGGAAATAAATTTCTTGATAAAGTGGATTGTAATACGGTTGCCCGAATATAGTCCAAGTAAACGACGAGAGAAGGCCGATAGTCTACAGAAGAATGCAAGACTTTGCCCGATGATCCAAGCCAACGCGGATTATTCAAAAGTCGTCACGTTTTGATTTTCTCAAAAAACTTATAAACATCGCGGAGGATAAGTGAATGAAGGAGTACGACCTGAACCAAGCGACAAGGAGCTAAAAGAGGCATCTATGAAGGAAGTTCACGGGACATGACCATAACACCCAGATACGAAGGAAAAGATTAGTGTTTTCACTTGGACTATGAGGACAAAACCGTATATGCAATCCGTTTTATGTAAAGAGCTTTATTTTCTAGAAAAGTTCTTCTAATGGAATTGAACTCATAATCAACGCCTCTCTTTCTTTTTGCGTTCATTCCATGCATTTGCATTGCATTGCATCATCTTAGAAAGGAGGTGTTGATTCATATTCGATTGATAAATAGAAGAGTTTGTCATAAGGAAATGTGTTACTTGATAAAGTGGATTATAATACGGTCGTCCGAACATAGTCCAGGTAAACAACGAGACGAGACATTACCTGAAGATTCAAGCCGACAAGGATTGTTCGGGAGCCATCATAAGATTATGAGCATCGCGGAGGATAAGCGAAGTGATGAGGTATGACCTGGACCAAGCAACAAAGAGCTAGGAGAGATGTTTGCTGAGAGAGTTCACGAGACGCGACTATAATATCCAGATGCAAAGAAGAGGATTGGCCTGAAGATTCAAGCCGGCAATGATTGTTCGGGAGTCATTAGAAGATTATGAGTATCACGGAGGATAAGTGAGTGATGAGGAACGACCTGGATCAAGCAACAAAGAGCTAGAAGATACGTCTATTGAGAAAGTTCACGGGACACGACCATAACAGCCAGATACGAAGAAGAGGATTGGTGTTTTCACCTAGACTACGAGGACAAGGTTATATATGCGATCCGTTTTATGTAAAGAAATATATTTTCTAGACAAATTCTTCTAATGGAATTGAACGTATAATCAATGTCTCTCTTTCTTTTTGCATTCATTCCATGCATTTGCATTGCATTTCATGCATCCGTATTACATCATATCACATGCATTAAAACTTGTAGGAAGACTCTAATTAGGCGAAATTATTTCAGTGACCTAGAAAACATGGAACAAAGGTTGGAGAGATTAGAGTAAAGACAAATACTGATGCAAGAGCAGTTGACCAAAATTCAACGGGACATGCAAGATCAAATGAATATGATGCATCGGTTAACCCAATTACTAGTTGAAAGACTTGAAAAAAGGAGTGGCCCGATGGTCAGCAGTACGGACGATGATGAAGAAATCGTTTATTCCCCGATGAATATCCCGACTCAACCAGACACACAGTCACAAAGGGAACCCGTCATTGATATGCCCCAAGGTCACACTAATACTTCGACCCTATTGGGCTCGTACTTAAACTCTGAAGATGATCGAGCCAAACCGATTGTTTAAACAGTGGCAAAAGAATGGAGAGAGAGGACTTTGAAAGCTCCGAAGAATGAGAAAAAAAAGTGGGTAGTAAGAGTAAGGGCCATTCGAAGCCTATTACAGTAAGTCAGCTAGGGATAGTAACTACCAGTCATCAAGGCCCTCTTAGACGGGATTCCAACCCAAAGTCCAATCTTGAAAAACCTCAATTCACCCCTATTCCTGTGTCGTATGGAGAGCTGTACTCGAAATTATTGGAAAAACAATTAATATCCCCACATTATGTGGCACCCCTGAAACCTCCATACCCAAAATGGTACGATCCTAAGGCTAGTTGCATGTACCATACTGGAAACCGGGGGCATTCTACAGAAAATTGTCTAGCCTTTAAAAGAAGGGTTCAAAGTCTTATTGATGCAGGCATTTTATGGTTTGATGGTACTAGTAATGTGGCTGGAAATCCGCTCCTTAACCATACGGAAGGGAACGTGAACGTAGTGACAAAGGAGATGACGTAATTAAAGATGTCTCAATGATACGCCCTTGTCCTTCTGGATTCATTTGGGAACAAATTGGACTGCTGTGGATCTTCTTGTAGTTTCTAAGTCTTCTCCAGAGTAATGCTCAATGTTAACTCTCCTTTTTGTGTGCCCCTAAGTAATATGGGATCCTTTTGTAAGAACTTATATTTGACTTTTGTTATTTGAATGAACATTAACGGAGACGCATTTTGTCATAGCCCTTTCATTCTCATTAACTTCATAACTGCTCCCTCTTCTCACGACCTGTCCTTACGTATACCTCATATCATGCCATAACATTATGTTTGTCTGATTCCAATTACTTTGATGCTCCTCTATAGTTTTCTTTTCCATTCGACTTTCAGGTGCTCAGATATCAACGACATGAACAATCCCGTTATAAGTCTTGAAATCGATTTTGATAGAGCTATTTGTTTAGGAGAATGCGAAGCTGAGGAAAATGCTGAAGATCATGTTTCGTCGCCTGACCTGCTAAGAATGATAGAACAAGAAGATAAACAGATTCTACCCCATCAAGAATCTATTGAGACAGTGAATTTGGGAAATGAATAAAAGAGGCAAGAAGTGAAGATTGGGACCTCCATTTCAGAGAACACCAAACATGACTTGATCGCCTTGCTTCATGAGTATAAAGATGTATTCGCGTGGTCATACCAGGACATGCCAGGTTTGAGCGAGGAAGTAGTGGTCCATAGACTCCCACTGAAACCAGAATGTAAACCTATTCAACAGAAGCTAAGACGAATGAGACCTGAAATGCTGTTAAAGATAAAAGAAGAAGTTAAGAAACAATTTGATGATGGCTTCTTACAAGTCTCTAAATATCCAAAATGGGTAGCAAATATAGTCCCAGTACCGAAGAAAGACGGCAAGGTGCGAATGTGCGTAGATTACCGTGATCTGAATCGAGCAAGCCCAAAAGATAATTTTTCCTTACCACATATCGATACGTTGGTAGATAACACAGCAAAACATTCATTATTTTCTTTCATGGATGGATTTTCGGGTTATAATCAGATAAAAATGGCCCCCGAGGATATGGAGAAAACTACTTTTGTAACAATGTGGGGAACGTTCTGCTATAAGGTAATTCCATTCGGATTGAAGAATGCTGGGGCAACATATCAGAGAGCAATGGTGATGCAGTTCCATTACATGATGCACAAAGAAATAGAAGTTTATGTCGACGATATGATTGCAAAATCTTGGGGGGAGAGAGAGCATGTTGGGAACCTCAGGAAATTGTTCGAAAGGCTAAGAAAGTTCCAGCTGAAGCTTAATCCAGCCAAGTGCACATTTGGGGCTACCTCGGGAAAATTACTAGGCTGCATTGTCAGTAAGAGAGGTATTGAAGTTGATCTGGATAAGTTAAAAGCCATATAAGAATTACCACCTCCACGGACACAAAAAGAGGTCTGAGGATTTTTAGGGAGGTTGAACTACATCGCTCGATTTATTGCTCAGCTTACCAACCAATGTGACCCAATTTTTTGACTCCTTCGAAAACACAATCCTGGAGAATGGAACGAGGGTTGTCAAATGGCTTTTGACAAGATAAAACAGTATTTGTCTAAACCCCCGGTGCTAGTACCGCCAACTCCCGGGAGACTATTAATATTGTATCTGACTGTGTTCGAAAACTCAAGGGGTTGCGTACTGGGGCAACATGATGAGTCAGGGAAAAGAGAAAGAGCAACTTACTACCTCAGCAAGAAGTTCACGGAGTATGAAGCAAAGTACCCGTCAATTGAAAAATTCTATTGTGCTTTGGTCTAGGTAGTTCGAAGGCTCAGACAATATATGTTGTACCATACGACATGGTTAATTTCAAAGTTGGACCCAATAAAGTACATGATGGAATCACCTGCACTCTCGGGAAGAATGGCACGATGACAGATTTTACTATCAGAGTACGACATCATATATGTAAGCCGAAAGTCGATAAAGGGGAGTGCGATAGCTGATTTCTTGACGACTCGAACAACGGAAGAATATGAGCCAGTAAGATTCGATTTCCCAGATGAAGATTTGATGTGTATTACAGAAAAAGAATGTGAGTCGTCAAAAGAGAAATCATGGAAGATGAGCTTTGATGGCGCATCAAATGCATTGGGACATGGGATTGGAGCAGTCTTAGTGTCACCAGAAGGGAATCATTATCCATTCACTGCCAGATTAAATCATAGCGGAATATGAGGCTTGTATCATGGGACTTCGTGTAGCTATTGAACGAGACATCAAAATCTTAGAAGTGTACGGAGACTCAGCACTGTTGATTTACCAAATCCGTGGAGATTAGGAAATGAGAGATTCGAAATTGATCAAATATCGCGATCTCGTGGCAGAACTGATCAAAGAATTCAAAGAAGTAACTTTTAATTACTTCCCACGAGAAGAAAACCAATTGGCTGATGCCCTAGCCACTTTGGCTTCAATGTTCAAAGCAAACCGAGAAACAGAAATAATGCCTCTCCAAATGAGCATATACGAGGTCCCTGCACATTGTTTTAGCATTGAAAAAGAGGCAGATGGACAGCCATGGTTCCATGATATCTTAGAATATGTCAAGAATCAAAGATATCCCGAGCAAGCAAATGAGAACGACAAAAGAACAATCAGAAAAATGGCAGTGGGATTTGTTCTTGATGGGGATATCCTATACAAAAGAGGAAAATATCAAGTGCTCCTGAGATGCGTGGATGCTGTCGAAGCCAGAAAAATACTTGAAGATGTCCATGAAGGAATTTTTGGAACGCATGCTAATGGTTTTACTATGGCTAGGCAGATTATGAGACTCGGTTATTACTGGCTGACGATGGAAAGCGACTGCATTAGTTTCGCACAAAAGTGCCACAAATGTCAAGTTTACAGCGATAAAATTCATGCAGCACCTTCGCTCCTTCATGTCATGACTTCTCCGTGGCCTTTTTCTATGTGGGGTATGGATGTTATAGGGCCAATTTCCCCAAAAGCTTCTAATGGACATCGATTCATTTTTGTGGTCATAGATTACTTCACAAAATGGGTAGAAGCCGCTTCATTCGCTAATGTGACGAAGACCGCAGTTTGCAGGTTCTTAAAAAAGGAGATCATATGTCGATACGGTTTGCCTGAGAGAATCATTTCAGATAATGCTTTCAATCTGAACAACAAGGTGATGAAGGAAGTGTGTGAGCAATTTCAAATAAAGCATCATAATTCCTCACCCTATCGCCCAAAGATGAACGGAGCAGTAGAAGCGGCTAACAAAAATATTAAGAAGATTATTGGGAAAATGACCGAGACATATAAAGATTGGCACGAGAAGCTACCATTTGCTCTATATGCATATCGCACATGTGTGCGGACCTCTACGGGGGCAACTCCTTTCTCTCTGGTTTATGGAATGGAAGCTGTGCTACCCATCGAAGTTGAAATCCCCTCTTTACGAGTCTTAATGGAGTCAAAACTAGAAGAATCAGAATGGGTTCAAGCTCGATATGACCAACTAAATCTTATCGAAGAAAGACGCTTGAAGGCAATCTATCATGGACAGATGTACCAGAAGAGAATGATCACGGCCCACGACAAGAAGGTGCGACCAAGGAAATTTCGCGAGGGAGAACTCGTACTAAGAAAGATTCTCCTAATTCAAAAGGACTTTCGAGGAAAATGGGCACCAAATTGGGAAGGGCCATATGTCGTGAAGAAAGCTTTATCAGGTGGAGCTTTGATTCTCACTAAGATGGATGGGAAGGAGTTACCAAATCTAGTGAACTCAGATGCTGTGAAGAAATATTATGCATAAAAAAAAGAAGAAGAAAAAAGAAAAAGAGATCAAGATGAAAACCCGAAAAGGCGTCTTGATGAAAAAAAAAGGGATCAAGACGAAAACCCAAAAAGGGCGTCTTGATAAACGAAATATATTAGGATGAAAACTTGAAAGGGCGTCCTAATGAAAGGGGGTTCGGACATAGGGAGCGAGACGATTCGAACAGAGAGACATGTGGCCAGATTAATATTTGAAGTAGACTCGGAAGCTCCAAATCTTCTATACAAGAAGCTGTGCTTGAAAGGATCCAGGATCCAGAAATGTGGAGAAGTTCATGCGTTGAATACCTAGAGCATTTATGACAATTGAATCTGTTTTCCTTTCTTTATAATGTTTTCTTTGTGGAACTATTCCTTGTCAATTTTCTTTGTTTGTGGCTTTTGAAATAAATATGAATGTGAGGCATTTCCTTCGTACCTACTTTCCCATTTTCATGCATCTCATGTTTGGTTCATTTAAATGATAAATAGTGAAATTATACGCTCTAAACAAAAGGAATGTTGAGCATTATCGGGATGAGAATTTGGTAAATACAAGTGCCTCAAAGCAAAGACAAAGTTCAATAGGGGGCAAAAGGGTGATACACGAGAAACGCAGATCACCCATAAAACTTGAGGACGGGTACAAAACCTAAAAGGAGAGTCAAGAATCGAAGCAATGAATGCAGGTCATCATGAAAGTCGTGGCGAAAAAGAGATACATGACAAACAAACCAAGGGCGCATGGCATAATCATGTAGGCATAAAAGTTTTTTATTTAAGACAAACACGTGCATATCATGATAACATCACGCATGACACATACAGGTACGCCAGTAAAGCAAGAAGTTTTGACGATAATTGTACCGAACCAAGGAGAAATAAGACATCCGAGTTCCACCAGATGATACGTTTTCAATTACTGTTTTTCAAAAAATCAACTCATAATACGAGAGGTGAGTTGAGCCTCAGGTCGCACGCTGAGATATTTTCAATTTCTGTTTTCGAAAATCAACTCATATTACGAGAGGTGAGTTGAGCCTCGGGTCGCACGCCGAGTTATTTTCAATTTTTTTTAATTTCTGTTTGCAAAAATCAATTCCTCAGGTTGCACGTTGAGGTATTTTTAATTTCTGTTTTTCAATTTCTGTTTGGAAAAATCAAATCCTCAGATCGCACGCTGAGGTATTTTCAATTTCTGTTTTTCAATTTCTGTTTGCAAAAATCAAATCCTCGGGTCGCACGCTGAGGTATTTTTAATTTCTGTTTGCAAAAATCAAATCCTCAGGTCGCACGCTGAGGTATTTTAAATTTCTATTTTTCAATTTCTGTTTGCAAAAATCAAATCCTCGGGTCGCACGCTGAGGTATTTTCAATTTCTGTTTTTTAATTTCTGTTTGCAAAAATCAATTCCTCAGGTCGCACGCTGAGGTATTTTTAATTTCTGTTTTTCAATTTCTGTTTGCAAAAATCAAATCCTCAAGTCGCACGCTGAGGTATTTTCAATTTCTATTTTTCAATTTCTGTTTGCAAAAATCAATTCCTCAGGTCGCACGCTGAGGTATTTTTCGCTGAGGTATTTTTAATTTATGTTTGCAAAAACCAATTCCTCAGGTCACACGCTGAGGTATTTTTAATTTCTGTTTTTTAATTTCTGTTTGCAAAAATCAATTCTTCAGGTCGCACGCTGAGGTATTTTTAATTTCTGTTTTCAATTTCTGTTTGCAAAAATTAAATCCTCAGGTCGCACGCTGAGGTATTTTTAATTTCTGTTTTTCAATTTCTGTTTGCAAAAATCAAATCCTCGGGTCGCACGCTGAGGTATTTTCAATTTCTGTTTTTCAATTTCTGTTTGCAAAAATCAACTCCTCGGGTCGCACGCCGAGGTATTTTTAATTTCTATTTTTCCATTTCTGTTTGCAAAAAAATCAACTCCTCAGGTCGCACGCTAAGGTATTTTCAATTTCTGTTTTCGAAAAATCAGTTCATATTACGAGAGGTGAGGTATTTTCAATTTCTATATCTATTTTTCAAAAACATCTACTCATATTGCGAGAGGCGAGTTGAGCCTCGGGTCACACGCTGAGGTATTTCAGTCTTCCTGAAGATAGTAAGGAAGCAAATCGAAAAGTCCAGATGTTGTTCCTTAAAGACGACAGTGGAGCAAACTGAAGATTGAAGTCTTCTTGAAGATAGTAAGGAAGCAGTTTGAAAAGTTCAGATTTATTCTCTCGAAGTCCCAGTGGAGCAGTTGGTAGATCGAAGCTACAAATCTCTTCGTGTCCCGAAATCATATTGGAGCAAGTTAAAAATAAACAAATTTCACCCCTTAGAAGATTGAGGAAAAGCAAATGGAATCTACAGGTCATATCTCTCGGAAATAGCAGAGGAGTGGATCAAAACTACAGGCTACGGTAGAGTTTGAAGATGTTTAGAGGAGGGCGAGGACCAATAAGTCAAGGCTCAGCCAAGATCGGGCAAAATTTGGTCCTTCTATTGTCTTTGCTCTATTCTCGTTTCATGACAATGAGCAAAGAGGGGCAGCTGTAATAACCAATTTTTGCCTGGGCCCAATACAGACTAGAGGCCCAATCAATAAAAATAAAACCAAGAAATCCAATAATAAAAATGGTCCACAATGTCCATTTACAAAAGACCCGGAGCCCAACAACCTGAATGGCCCACTTTACAAGCCCAAATCTCTAGCTTAACCTAACCCATTGACCTAGTTTATATAAGCCCGAAATGGCCCAAAACCCAGAATTACAGAGGCCCAATGGCCCAAAATCTTAAAATTTTTGGAACCCTAAGGGTTCCTTCCTGCAGCCGCCGACGCTCCACCTACCAGCACCCCTTCCCATGCCTCGGCAACTGTCCACCGCGTCCCCCGCACGCGCTCTTGCACCGCATCTGCCACTGCCCATTCCCCGCGCGCCCATGCGCCCTGACGATTCGACCTACCCCAGACGTCTCGGCTTCCATCGCCCGCACGCTTCGCCCATACCCTGCAAAAGGGTCGACAAGCAGAAACAGAGGCAACAGAGCATGGAACAAACAGTTGAATAATAATAAAAAGATGGTACCTCTCGGCTATAAAGCCATTCAAAATCGATGTAAAGATGGTTCTCTTCTCTGAAAAAAAAAAAGACCCGCACATTATCAAAGATCAAAGAAAGTAGAAGGTTAATTTTAACCCTTCAGTGTTCATTTTTTACAAGATACTGTTAATCTTGTTCTTCTTTATTTTCGCACTGTTTTTAAATATTTACTAAATAATAAAGGAAGAGAAAAGGGGGGCACTCTATTGTATTACGAACACTCGGGTAAGCAATCAAAATAAAAAAAGATTAAAAGGTCATTTTCATTTTCTCTTCTCTCCGATTTAGGTTTCTGTTTCGTCGTTTTTAAGCATATATATACAGAATAAAAAAGAAAGAGGATTATCTTGAGACGATTGGGTCTTCGTTCTCTCCGTCTCAATCGGGTAGACGAAGACTCTAAACAAATAGGATCTTCATTTACCACCACTCGCCGCCTACCATGGCATTTCAGTGGCTGGATCTCCTCTTAGATGCGGCTGAGGGATCGGGGCTGGTTGCGGCTGAGAAAGAAATAGAAGAGGGGGATTAGGGTTTGATTTAGGAAGAAAAGGAAATCCGTTTAAGTTTAAGGCTAATTAGGTAAAGAGTAATGCCCAAAACGGCACCGTTCAGGGGGGATAGGATCCGCGCGTGATCCGACTTGCAACCCGGAGGATCCACGTGTTTGGTTTAAAAGGATTATTTACTGTATTAGTCCTTCCCTATTTTATTTCTTCTTAATCTTGTTTTATTTGATTTTAATTTAGCTTTTAATCTTCGTTCCGTTTCCATTTTAGTCCCCTTTAAAAGCAGCGCTCGGGCAGGTGGAATTATTTCATTTTTAATCCTTGCTCATTTACGCGTTTTGTGATTGAGTCTTTTCTTGATTTCTTTTAATCTGTACTTTTCGCCCTCTGATTTTGTTTTGACTTTAACATGGTCCCTTAATTACTTTATTTGATTATTGTTTTTTTATTATCTTTTTAAAATAAACATTATATATATATTCTATGGACTTATATATTATTTTTTATGTTATTTTCATTGATCTTATTATATATATACATATATATTCTTATATATATATATATATATATATACTTATAATTTATATTAGGACTATTTCTACACTATAGATCATTGTTTTCATACTTTATATATATATATATACTTTTTTTTTGTGTTTGTATGTATAGGTATATCTTCTTTAAATCTATTTATCTATTTAACTTATTTCCTTTTTATTCCTATTTTATTATTTGCACATCTATCTTGTCTATTTTTAATGTGTTATTGCCATGCATAAATTATTAACTTTAAATTCTTATCTTCACGTATATTGTTTAATGTTTGCACACCTTGTACCACAGCATGCTTCAAAATTCCAATACATGTACACCTTATATCAAATATGTTGTACACACCAAGTTCGTTTTGAAATCCCACGTACATAAATTTTTCTAAAAAAATAAAACGAGGCAATATTTGCTTGTTTAGGAGTACGGAGAATTACATCCTAACGTGCTGGGTGTCGATTTTACGTTCGAATAAACATTCAAGTACTCGTTCTCTTTTACATGCTTTGAAAATCAAAGATGTTCTCGGTGTCAGAGTGTAAATGTGTTATATCCTAACGTGTTGGGTATGATACTTTTACCCCTTTGAAACGAGTTAATCTTGAGATTCAATCCCAAATTAATTAACCTTGTTTTTAAATTCTTTTACCCTAATTATTTTCAAGTTTTCAACATTAGGACAACATCAATCAATTTGGTACCAACTTTGGGCGTTGCAAGGGTGCTAACCCTTCTTTGCACGTAACCGACTCCCGAATCTGTTTTCTCGAGTATCGTAGACCAAAAATGCTGTTTTAGTAAATCAAAATGTTTTATTAAAATAAAGGTGACCCGATCACACCAGAAAAGATCGGTGGCGGCTCCCTATTTTGTCAAAAAATGGTTACGACAACTTATGTATAAATTGAACACATGCCTGATTATAATCGATAAACGTTGAATTAGAAATGATGTAATGTTTTATTTCAAATATTTATTATGAAACTAAGATTATGGTTATGGTATAAAAATCGAATTGTAAACTCGTGTAACTTGAATTATATTCTTAAATGTTTGAAATGTATGTTATTGATGTGAATATAATTTGAATGTTCATTGTATGAAGATTCATGAAACATTAGTATATTTGTTAAAAAAGAGAGGAAGAAATCTCGTTTGAATGAAAGGAAAATTCGATGGATCTCTGAAAAGGAATTGACGGTAAAAAGGATCTAGCCCTGACGGGTGATCCTATCCTAATATAGCCCTCCCGAAGAATATGTGGAAAATGGATTTAGCCCGAACGGGTAATCCGAATTAGGGTCAGAATTTAGCCTAGACTGGTAATTCAGATCCAAGCTCATTAGAGTAATTGTCGTTGCAGGGGATTTAGCCTGGACTGGTAATCCCGACAATACTCTATGAGTTTATATTAGAGGGGATTTAGCCTAGACTGGTAATCCCGCTGTAAAGATGAGGTTCGTGGGAGTGTGCTCTTTGAAATGAAAATGTGCGCACATGAATATGAATTGGCGGACCCGGATTTGTACACTAAAGTGTACCTCTGAAAATCCATCGAAATTCTGAGTAATTCAACGGGATAAATATGGAAAAAGAACAAGGAAATGGAAATCATGGTATTGATGAACTCATCAATCATGGTATATATTATGTGATATAAGGAAATACGAGTTGGTGAGACATGAACATAGAACTTGGTTAATGAATGAGTTTATTTGTGATTATATATTTGTACACCTTTGAGTGTATTATCCGTATGAATTGATATTCCAAATGAGTTAATGAGAAAAGTTCTAATATGAAATAATCTGAAATTTGAAATGAAATATTATGAAACTGTACTTGAAATACATTGGTATATCTTGTATATGTTATTTGGGTTCATAATGTGGAAAGTAAATGCATGTGGAAATATGAGATTGTGATATATAAAAACATGGAATATGTTTGATAAATGTGTTTATTCATAATTATAGAACTGTACACCTCAAGTGTACTATTTGTGTAAAGATAATGATTTCAAATTATCTGTGAGTGTTCTGTACTCTTTGGTAATGCCTCGTAACCCTATTTCGATGACGGATACGGGTTGGGGGTGTTACATCCAACCAGTTTGAGCTTCCGATAATCTGTAAGATAAATAAATAAAACAAACATGTAAGCAATGAATACCTAGTAAGCTCGTATAATCTTTAATCATACTAAGTTATTTCAATTATAAAACTTTACATATAAAAATAACCCATTATTGTTACTGTAATACTTATAAACTGTTCTCACTAATTCACAAGGTGAACCAATCCATAGTATCACTCGTAGACATATACCCTCAAACTTAGTAAAATTTTATATAACTTTAACTCTTCTAGACTTATTTCATATGCATGTCATTAGCCATAGTTATAAGTTAGTGCATTTAACCAAGCCTTTTTCATATTGGACACACAATAAGACATTTCATAAGAAATTTCATAGTTTAAGCCTTACCATTCTTTCATGAGCACTAACTTACTTTCACTTAAATACTTACCTTTTTAGTGCTTCAAATAAATAAACATACTACTATTCAATCAATAGCTTGGCACTTGCCTAATCATTAAGTAACAACAATAGTTAGCATACTTGCACATAGTACATATAAATTCAATATTGATAAACTTATCGTCTTGACATATCACACTTGGGTTTATTACTCATCACCATATACATAATTTCCTTATATCAACATATTAAAGATAATCACATATTTTACACGTCACTTTTCAATATATTAAATAAATACCATTTCCAAAACACGTTTCAATATTTATCAATTAATCATCATTACATAGTATTTCAGATATATATATACTGATAATAACCATAAGTCTTTCAATATTAATTACATATATATATACATTATTCATAGCACATACAATTCTCATCAATTTACTATCTCAAATAACTTTTCACAATTTAATACACAATCATTTAACAATATCAATATCAATTTCATAAATTCATGATTCATGCATCTCATTTATATAATTCAATTCAATGTCTCATGGCTTTTCTCATTGTGTTCATACATCATTCAACTATAACAATTTCCATTCATAAACCCATGGTTCATGTATATCATTTGCATAAATCATTTCGCTATTCAATTCCAATTCCAAAATTCACAGACAATATCGTTCAGTATCGATCAATTTTGCCAAATCATTATGTACCCTTATTAAACCGACTCAGACTCGGACGGATACACGGATCCAACCAAAACACACCAGTATGACACCCAGTGTCTCATCGGCCTTACCGAAGTAAATTGGTACCCAGTACCTTATCAAATTTATCCGAAGTAATAGTTTGACACCCAGTGTCTCATCGACTCGAAGTCGAAGTAATCCCTGAACACTTCCAATCCTATGGTATGCCAACTATATTCGACTCAGCCCGATACAATTAATAGGGTATTCAATTCGCTTTTCAATTCTCAATCAATTCACAATTCAAATAATCTCACAAACTCATAATTCAATACAAATCAATTCAATTCAATTCAATTCAATTTCAATATTCAAATATATTCATAATTCAATTCAATTCAATTCAATTCACATTTCAATAACAATCAATATTTATTTCAATTCAATTAATCAATATAATCAATATATATATATCAACTCAATCAATATAATTTCAATAAATTCATCACTTGTTAAATTAATTCGTTTCATTATATCCAATATTCAAATATCATAATTCCATACACATTCAATTCAGTAACAATCAATATTCCCTATACCGTTATTTTCATAAATTTCGTATGTATTTATTTCGATAATCATTCATAAACATGAATATATATAATTATCAGTCAAGTTTCATATTTATAATTTTTCCATTTTTCAACATATAATATAAATAAATACATAATTCCATATATCAATTCAATATAAATATCAAAGTTAGATCATACGAACTTACCTGGGCCTATTTGTAGAATTTGTAAAAATTTAGGGACTAGTCTGTTAATTTCTTTTTTTCCCGTTTATCTTCAATTTCTTGATCTATAATATAAAATTACTCATTCATTAGCATCTATTTCAATTCTAATTCACTTTACAATTTATACCCTTCAATTTTTGAAATTACACATTTACCTTAAATTTTACAATTTTTACAATTTAGTCCCTTATCAATTATCCTATCAATTGAGCTAATTTTCCTTAATTGACAATTTACCTAATTATTTTAGGCTACCATACAGCCATTAATATTCAGAATTTCAATACCAAACCAAATTCTTAATTTTCACAATTAAGTCCTAAAATAAATTTCTATCAAAATCACTAACTAAAATCATCATATAAGAAAATTAAAGCTTCAAATCCATGTTAATTCATCATAAACATCCAACACTCATTCAAGGTAACTTTTAAAATCACTCATCAAATCAAAAACTAATGAATTCAATAGGTGGACCTAATTGTAAAAGTCACAAAAACATAAAAATTACTAAGAAAAAGTAAGAATTGAACTTACTTGAAGCTAAAATATGAAATATCAGCTCAAACCCTCTTCAATGGCTGTTTTTTACAGAAAAATTGATGAAGAAAATGTCTAGAAACTATTAAAATAATATTTGGCCATATAAACTTTATTTTAATTCCAATTTTGTCCCTAATCACATAAATATCTTTGATTTTTTTTCACGTTATGCCGCCTCAGCCATTTAAAATGATCTATTTGTCCTTTTAGTCCTCCTTTATTTACTATTAGGCTATTTAATCACTTTAGCAAGTTTTGCACCTTTTTCAATTTAGTCATTTTTAATTAATTGACTACCAAAACGTTAAAATTTTCTGAAAAAAATTTAATACTAACTCAATAACACTCCATAAATATTTCCATAAATATTAACTCAGTTTATGAATTCGAGGTCTCGATACCTCGTTTTCGGCCTAATTTTTCTAATTAATTCTTTTAATTCACAAAATTCACTAATTTTAAAATATTTCTAATGCCATACTTGACTCATAAATGTTAATTTATTTAAATTTTCAAACTCATTTGTTGGATTTAGTGATCTCGAATCAATATTTCCAACACCACTAAAAATTGAGTTATTACAATAGTATTGTGAGCACTGCGTTTTTGGGAAACAAAAGAGAGTTCGATTCACCAGAGGAATCCATAACATGAAGGGAACGTTGGAGTATATTCATTCTGATCTATGGGGGCCATCCAGAGTGCCTTCGAGAGGTGGAGCTAATTATATGCTAACTTTTATTGATGCTTTTTCCAGAAAAGTTTGGGCGTTCTTCCTGAAGTAGAAAAGCGATGTGTTTTCCGCATTTAAGTCTTGGAAAATTATGATTGAAAAACAGACGGGAAAACAAATAAAATACCTTCGCACAGACAATGGCTTAGAGTTCTGTTCTGATGAGTTTAATAGACTGTGCAAGTCAGAAGGGATCGTGAGACACTTGACAGTTCACCATACTCCACAGCAAAATGGCATTGTAGAAGAAATGAACAGAATGATCATGGAGAAGGTTCGATGTATGTTGTTAAATGCCAACTTACCAAAGTCGTTTTGGGCAGAAGCAGCCTTTACTGCATGTTCTTTTATCAACCGATCTCTATCCGTTGCCATTGAGAAAAAGACTCCACAAGAGGTATGGTCTGGTAATCTTGCTAATTATTCTGATTTAAAGATCTTTGGTTGTCCTGCGTATGCTCATGTTGATAATGGCAAATTGCAATCGAGATCCATTAAATGTGTTTTTCTTGGTTATAAAGTTGGTGTAAAAGGGTATAAGTTATGGTGTCCTGAAAATAGAAAAGTTGTGATTAGTAGAGATGTTGTTTTTTATGAAACTGCTATGCTACCTAACTTATCTCTTAAAGACTCTTCTAATAAAGAAAATCAAAAGCAGGTGGAGCATCAGATTAATACAAAGTTGACTCCTCAAGCTAATACAAAAATTTAAAATAGAGTTGCTTCTTCACCACAATACTCTATCACCAAAAATAGAACTTGAAGAGAAATTAAACCTCCAAAGAAGTATGCCGAGGCTGACCTAGTTGCTTATGCTTTAAATGTGGCTGAAGATATAGATGCAAACCAAGAGTCATCTAATTATTCTTAGGAGGTTAGCTGTGAAGACTCAGAAAAGTGGATGTTTGTTATGTAAGAAGAAATGAAATCACTCCACAAAAATAGAACATGGGATCTTGTGAAACTTCCTAAAGGTAAAAAGGTTGTTCGTTGTAAATGGGTGTTTAAAAAAAAAGAAGGGACTCTAGGAGTTGAAGAACCCAGATATAAAGCAAGGCTTGTTGCAAAGGGTTACAGTCAAATTCCAAGAGTAGACTTCACAGATGTGTTCTCCCCAGTTGTGAAGCATAGTTCGATTCGAGCTTTGCTTGGTATTGTGGCCATGCATGATTTGGAGCTTGAGCAGTTAGATGTAAAAACTGTATTTTTGCATGGAGAACTTGAGGAGGATATTTACATACAACAACCAAATGGTTTTACAGTCTCAGAAAAAGAGGACTAGGTTTGCTTGCTGAAAAAGTCCCTTTACGGTTTGAAACAGTCACCAAGACAGTGGTATAAGAGGTTTGATTCCTTTATGACTTCTCATTATTTCAAAAGAAGTAGTTTTGACAGTTGTGTTTACTTTAAGAAAAACAGTGATAGTTCTTTTGTGTATCTACTTCTTTATATTGATGACATGTTGATAGAAGCAAAAGATAAAGGAGAGATAAGAAAGGTCAAAGCACAACTAAGTGAAGAATTTGAGATGAAAGATTTGGGACCAACAAAGAAGATACTTGATATGGAGATTCTTAGAGATAGAAAAGCAAGTAAATTGTACCTAAGTCAAAAGGGGTACATTGAGAAAGTTCTTTACAGGTTCAATATGTAGAGTGCTAAGCCTGTTAGTACTCCTTTAGTAGCCCATTTCAGACTTTCATCGGCTTTGTCTCCACAATCAGATGATGAGATTGAGTACATGTCACATGTTCCATACTCTAGTGCAGTGGGATCTCTCATGTATGCTAAGGTTTGTTCACGTCCAAATTCATAATATGCAGTCAGTGCAGTTAGCAGATACATTACGAATCCCGGTAAAGAACATTGGAAAGCAGTTCAGTGGATTTAAGATACTTACAAGGTACTACTGATGTTTGCTTACAGTTTGGAAGAACTAGAGATGGAGTCATTGGGTATGTTGATGCTGATTTTGCTGGAGACCTTGATAGAAGAAGATCTCTCACAAGTTATATCTTTACAATCGGAGGTTGTGCAATCAGTTGGAAAGCCACTTTGCAAACTACAGTCGCTTTGTCTACTACTGAAGCTGAGTACATGGCGATTACTGAGGCTTGTAAAGAAGCTATTTGGTTGAAGGGACTCTTTAGTGAACTCAATGAAGACCTTCGAATCAGTACAGTATTTTGTAACAGTCAGAGTGCAATCTTCCTTACAAAAGATCAAATGTTTCATGAGAGAACAAAACGCATTGATGTTCGGTATCATTTTGTTCGTGATATTATTGCTCGTGGTGATATTGTTGTGAGCAAAATTAGTACTCATGAAAATCCTGCAGATATGATGACTAAGTCACTTCCTATAACCAAGTTTGAGCATTGCTTAGACTTGGTTGGTGTTCATTGTTGAAGTTAAACCCTTCAGGGGTTTTATGGAAGAGGTGGAGAACTTGTTCGTTGAGAGCTCGCGATGAAGAACTTGTTCATTGAGAATTCATGTCAAGGTGGAGATTGTTAGAATTAAGTAACCCGAATCCTTATTTAAATAAAATACAGTGGTAAAATAAAATAAAAGTAAAATCCATATAGAACTACACATCTTTTATTATATTTTAGAATAATGTTTTTTAAAATTTTATATTGATTAGAATAAGGTGTTTCAATCTTACTACACTCCTATTAGAATATGGCTTTACAAGCCTATAAACAAACATAGTCTATTCCTCTTGTAATTATTCGAATTCGACATAGTGAATTTTCTTCTCCTCTGCCCGTGGTTTTTTCCCGAAAGGGTTTCCACTTAAAATTTGTGTGTTCTTTATTTTATTTTATTTTATTTTATTTTCACAAATGCCAACGACAATACTGCTGCAAACTTGCTAGAAGCTGAAGGACATCGTATCATTTCTTCGTCTCCATGAACCTCCATCCCATATGCACAACATTAACATAAATGAAATCGATGCCTTGAAATTTCCAGAATATCCCGACATAGTGCTAAGTTATATGATGAGTTCAGCTGCAAATTCTGAATATCTATATTTAGAGGCATAATTCGATTAACGTATGTAGTTGTGGCAGCCATCAAACACTACAACATCAAAGCTTGTGTTGATTATAAAGTTGAGGTATCTTCACTGACTTTGTGTGTTAGGCAAGTGCTGGAAGTATAAGAATGGGTATAATTGGAGAGTTAGGGTTGTGTTAAAGAAGAGGACACAAATTTGGGAGATTCGAAAATGGAATGGATCACACACTTGCACTTCTGCTTGACTTTCACAAGATCACCAAAAATTAGATTCAGACTTAATTTGCAATCACATTATGCCATTAGTGAAGGCAAGCCCAACTATTCCAGTTGTTGTTCCAATCGCTGACATGCAATCTCAATATAATTACATCGTCAGTTATCATAAAGCTTGGTATGCAAAACAAAAGGCCATTTATTGATTATATGAAAATTGGGACAATTCTTATAACGAGTTGTAGTCATGGTTAGCAACAATGCAACAATTTACACTAAGGTGTCGTGGTGGAATTGCAAACCCTCGATGGATATAATCCATCTAGTCAACTAGTTAAAGGCACAAAAATACTCCACAGATTATATTGGACATAAAGCGTGACCAATTGTAAGCTCGTTGTCCAAATAAACGGGACTTGCATGTTAGGTAAGTATATGCAGATCTTTCTAATTGTTGTTGCTTAAGACACAAATTGAAACACCATTCTGATAACATTTGCGATCGTGGAGAAAAATAACATGAAGTCCTGACATTTTTTTCTTACAAACTTAAGACAATATGGTATTAAGGAGCATATATATGCTTAATATTTGATCGATCCAAATCAATTAGTGCAACAATAAGGCTTTTTGGAGTTCAATAAAGTCCTCCCAATGCTTACCCAATTTACTACATTCGTCATATTACATGTAATTTTATGGCGGAGTTCCATAATGCCAAGCTACGAAAAGAAATTATTAACATAGGTACATGCCAGATGCATTAGTTCTTTTACATGTATAAATATCAATTCTAATGTTAACAATACCTAAACTTAAATAGGATACGAACTTTAAAGATTGGAGAGATTACATGTATATATATTTTCGATGAAGTATTATATTATTTATATCTACTATGGGTACAATTTCCTCAAAAAAATATATAAATAATATTATATTTTGTACTTTTTCATAATACATACTAACTATTTAACTATATTTATATTTAATTATACGTGTTTGAGGATTAAATTGATAGAATTTATAAATGTGGAGGGTTAAATTTATTGAATTATTTAGAATTATGATCAAATTAATAGAATGTGTAAGTATTGATGACTAAATGTGTTCCTATACCAATTAGAAAAAGCCACATCATTATTTCCATTAACCATTTAACGGAGAGCGACCAAAATATAATCAATCTAAAACATCAATGACAAAATTAAAACTTTTTATAGTTTAATGACCAAAACAATAATAGGCTAATAATTGGGTGACTAATTATATAGTTATCCTTTGTTATAATAGTTAAGTTTGCTGTAAAATCGAATTTTTATATTTTATATTTTATCCTCTATAACAACTTTTCATTTATAACATCAATAACTATGAAGAATTAAATTAGTTGAGATATTTATAACAAATTTTCATTTATAACATTAATACTCTTTAATGAGTTAGGTTTTTATAATAGCCTATTGTCTCAAATATGTGTAAAATTAATTGTTTTTCTAAATAAAATAAATATAATAAACTTTAATTAAGTTATTATTGTAATAAAATATTTAAAAATTATATAAAAAATATATTAATCAAATTTAATTAAATGAAAATAATATTTAATAAATGAAACAACAATTGTAAATTTTAATAAAGATATTAACTAAATCTCACAAATTAATAATAATATTAATATATTATAAATTTAAAATTTAAAATTTTAAAATTTTAAAAATTCAAATATAATTTAAATCTCAAATATTATTATAATTATCTTAAATGTTATTATAAGTGTATAATAGTAATCTCTATAACATATCTATCTAATATATTGACAGGTAAATAGAATGAAGTAGAGAGATTGATGGAACATAAAGTATATTTATTACCGTGTAAGCAAGTCTTTATTAATGGTTTATTATAAAGTTAAAATATGCTACAGTCTTATGTGCTCTTTTCAAAATTTTAAACTTTAGTCTCTATATCTTTATTTTATAGAATTTTTTTTATTTTTTCAAATTTTAAAGTATA
Source organism: Gossypium australe (assembly GCA_005393395.2). NCBI lineage: Eukaryota > Viridiplantae > Streptophyta > Magnoliopsida > Malvales > Malvaceae > Gossypium > Gossypium australe. The sequence continues at coordinate 19,669,874 of CM016624.1, forward strand.
TATTAAATTATTAACATTGTTAATTTTTTTATTAAATTGGTTGGTGTAACGTTTTAAAAAAAAATTATTTGATAGCAATATAACTTAAAAAATGATTGCAATGAACTTGAATTTAATAAAATAAATTTAATAGTGTTAATAATTGGAATTGAGTTTTAAAAATTAAAAAGTAAAGACATTAAATTCTTATAAATAAAAGAATAAGGACTAAATATCAAAATTAGAAAAAGTACAGTGACTGTTTGCAGATTTTAACCTTATTATAATTTCCCGAAAAGAAAAAAAAAAATGAAAAACAGGGAAAAACCTCGGTTACTTCAAAGTACATAAACCCTGCGAGGTGAACGCAAGAGCGCCACAAAACACTTTCTTTTGGAGCTTCAACAGAATCCCCCCAAACCCATGTCGCACGCACTTCATCTTGTTTCCAATAACGTTCCTGGTAAATGTCTCTTCCTTTGCATCTTACTTTCTTGGGAGATTTTAATTCAATTTCCTTCGTTTTCTGTTTGGTTGCCAAGAAACCGTGAGAAATGAAATGAGTGGAAAGGAAATGTTTGCTCTATTAGGTTGAGGATGGGTGTTTATATACATAAGTATCCCATTTTTGTTAAACATAGCTGCGCTCTAGAGGGTTCGTACTCTGTTGTTAACTTATCCAGACTGCCCTCCATTAAAAAAAAGAAACTGTTTAATCCATACTAATCTTATATTATTTTGACCATTCATCCTGGTTTCTCTAAAATATTTGAAGATTGTTCAGTTTTACATGTTAAATATATTTAGGTATGGGAGGTTGTTTAATTGTGTTATGCTTTCTTCTTTTTCTTTTATTTTTTGGAAAAATATGTTATAGAATAATGCTTTTGATTGTAGCATCACCAGTCAGTAGTTTTCATAGTTAGAGCAGGCGAGAGTCATGCAATAGGGGTAATGGTCTTTGAGTTTGTCTCAGACTCAGTGATGGCACACACAGTGAATACTTAATAGCTGATAGAGGGAAGTTGAGGACATTGTGCATCCATACAACCTTTAGACGAATGTAGAGGCGGTTGGGAAGTGGAAACTAAGCCTTATCTGCCATTTATATTTGCCTCAATAAGTAGAAATTTCGATGTATGTTTAGTAGGCAATGCTTATATATGTTAGAGAGAAACTTCGTTTTCAGTTTTTCCTGTTTAAGTGATTTAAACTTTGGGACGATTGATGTTGATTGTGGGATTCACCTAAGGGAGCTATGAGACTAGATTGTCAAATCGTCAGTTTGTGTAATTTATTGACTATTTTTTTATTTGGGTTTCTGGTAAGTGTCATGGGTGAAGAAATAGGCTATAAAAGATCTTGCTTCTTAAATGGTTATCTTCTTAAATTTGTCTCTGGGTACTGATATTATTGTAGGTTATGGACCAGCAGAATGCAGATATCGCTCCTGCTCAGGTATTTCTGGAAGAGCCTTGACATTATCTCCTTGCTCTTCATATAGCGAACGCAGAATTTGTTCGCTGGTGAAGATAAGATCTTTAAAATGTGGTTCCAGGGGAATACCTTTTGCATGCAAAGCAAGTTCTAGTGGTCATAGGAGGAGCCCTGACTTCTCGAGGCAAAGACATGGGTTGCAAGGTAGGAATAGGCAAAATGAAGACAAATATAGTTTTGAAAATCTTGATGAATCTGAACTGTTATCTTCGAAAAATGGGCCAGTTCTCTCGCTATCCGGTTCGACAAATTTTCAAGCCACAGCAGCCCCATCTTCAAGGGAGAAGGAGATTGTGGAGCTTTTCAAGAAGGTCCAAGCTAAACTTCGAGAAAGAGCAGCTGCTAAAGAAGATAAGAGAGCTGAAGCCTTACAAAGAAAAAGCAATGAGAGTGAAACAGTTAATTCGCTCCTTAAACTGTTGAGGAAACACTCAGTCGAACAAGGTAAGAAAAATGACGGCATTGGCAACAGCAGCGACCTGCATTTGGATCATCCGGAAGTGAATGACTCTTCCATTGAAGATAAAAGCTCCAGCTTCTTTGATTCTAATGTTAGAGGGAAGACCGAGGACAAAAAACTTTATGCCCCTACTTTAAGTAGACCAGCATCTAATTTTCGACGCAAGTCACCTGTTCCGCGAACGAAATATCAGCAAGTTTATTCCAGTGAGGAGACCATAAATTCAGACAGAAATTTGAGTTTGGTTGAGTCACCTGCTGCACCTGATCACTTGCCGGAACTAGAGTCTGAATCTGAGCCTGAGTCAATCTATCAAGAACCTAACATGTTGGATGAGTTGTCAGAGAACAAATCTACGGATGTTGGTACAGATGAGAGTGAACAGCAGGTTGAACACGAAGATCTCAGTGCATTGAAGGTACAAGAACTAAGGGCACTTGCAAAATATCGGGGTTTGAAAGGATTCTCCAAAATGAAGAAGAGCGAGTTGGTGGTCCTGCTGAGTTAGTTCATGATGAAGCTACCAAAAACGAAAGATGACTTGCATTTTGATAGCTGTGAGATGCTGGTTTTTAAACTTTTAATACCACTTACATTTTATTTATCATTGGGAGACGGGAAACCATGGATGTTTAGATATTCAGTCATTAAAGAAATCAATCTTCTTTAACATTATATTAACAAAGCGCAAGTACTCATTTTATAAAATTCTAAAACAGGCGAGTTTTGTATATTACCTGATTACACCAAATATGATCTAATTTGGTTAATATAAAAGTTGTAATAATTTATATAATTAAATAATATTTTAAGTAATTGGAGCTCATCCAAGTTAAGTATTTACCATACTATCTTTTTTTTTTCGTTTATGTTGGCGTAAAAAATTTTATATTAGTAAAATTATAAGCGTTATTTAATTTTTTTTTATATTGTCCAACTCTTTTTTTTGTTGTCCTCCAATACAGTCTTTATCATTGTTGACATTTTTCTTTAAATTTTTTTATCAATAATTATTAATTGAGTAATATGCAATTTCTTTTATTAAAATCGTTTTCTTTCTAAACGATAACTATTAAATAAACAATCTTTTACATTTTTATTTATTTTAGTTTAATATTATGAAAATGTGATGGAATTGAACATGGATCCACTTGGCTGTTTAGGTGTGGCTGTTCTCACCGTATCAATCTGACAAATTATCTTCCCTCAACTCTCTGTTTCCCTTTGTCCTCCAATTGATACAATGCAATATTTACAACTTCTTTAGAAGTTTCCTCCTACAAATCTTCACCACTACCACCCGCTTTCGTTTCCTTCAAACCTCTGGTGCACTTTTTGTTTTTGCTTCAAAAATATTTGTGGGTAAAAGCTTATAGATGGGTCAGAAATTTGATACGATGCGCCAAAAGCAATCAAAAGACGAGTTGCTTTATCAGGCTGCAATTGCCGGGAACGTGGATGGCATTAAAGCTCTTTGCAGAGAAGGTGCTGGCCTTGAGGTGCGTATACTTCAACTATTTGTTCCCCTTACGTAGTTATATTCAGTCAGTTTTCTAAGGTAATTTTGATGGAAAGTCGATAAAGAGCTGGCCTTTAGGGAACGTTGGTTTGTTGTTCAGTTCGCCTTAAATTGTACGTGTTGAAGTATGGGTGTCGTTCGTGATTCCCAGAAAAGCAGAAAATAAGTAAAAAAAGAAGTAATTGATCATTTATGGTTGATTTTTGCTTATATGTGTGTTTTGTATAATGAAATTATGAAAGTTATAGTCTGAGTTGTTTTTGTGATGTAGTGGATAGACAGAGATGGAAAGACTGCCCTCATTGTGGCATGCATGAATCCTGAATTAATAGATGTGGCCAAGACACTAATTGAAATGGGTGCCAATGTCAATGCTTACCGCCCTGGTAGGCTTCTTTTGATGGTATATTTTGATTTTTGCCCAAGATTCGTTTTTGTAATAAGTTCTAAATTTCTGGACAAGTTATATACTCTGTTGCATGGTTTACGCACTCTCACTTTATAATTAAAAGTTAAAAATATTCTGAATTGGGTGCATAAACATTGAACAGTTGTGTTTTTTTTTATGTTTTTTCCTCGGTAATAAAAAGCATCTTGTGTTAACTCTGCTTCTTATTTAACCTTCATTCGCAGGACGTAATGCAGGGACCCCGTTACATCATGCTGCAAAAAGAGGCCTGGAGCAAACTGTTAAGCTGCTTCTTTCTCGTGGCGGTATGTCTTCCTATTTGCTTAACTCGGGAATTATGATCTAGTTCGGTATTTGTTATATGTATTATAAGCTCTTGTTTGACATTAATGTTTTCAGCTAATTTTTTATTGAGGAATGATGATTGTCAGACACCGCTTGAGGTTGCCAGAAATAAAGGGTGTACAAATATTGTCCGTGCAATTGAGGTACGCTTGAGGGAAATATGTGCATAATTTATTAAATTTTTTTGCTATAGTAGGTTGTTTTTCCTAGGCTTCATGCATGTGTTGTTCTATCCAGAATCATATTTGCTGTTTCTCTGGCTGGTTTCGGGAGTTTCACGGTCCAAGCTTCCTTGGTGGATTTGCTCCTCAGTTGTTATCAAGGAAAATGTCTGTACAATGTACATTTACTGCCTTTATATCCAACTTTTCTTGATATTTTCCACACTTTTTAGTTTATCTAGAGCATAACTGATGCTCATTAAAACTATATATATAATGTTAACTGATCAAGTCCCTTTAAATGCATTACTTGTGTACTAATTAATGTGCTTTCTTGCAGCTGGGTTGTGATTATACCTTGTGGTTCTGGTAATCCCATGAGGCCTCCCAGATTTGAGCTTGCAATATATTCCACTTTGCAGGTTAGGCCACTAAAATGGTCATCTTGTTTTCAACGCAATGCTTTAAATTTTCTAATACTCAATTTGCCCTTTACCCTAGTCCCCTGGAAGAATATAGTCTGACTTTGAGTATTATTCAATAAATAACTTGTGAAGAGAAGTTCATATAGCCATTTTATTCATCATATAATGTCATAATCCCCTTTTTATTTTCCTTTTAAGTTTTCCTTTCAGGCATAGATATAACTTTTAAAATTGTCATATATTTATATTTAATATCTACATTCTTGATACAAGCAGGATGCCCAGCCTCAGACGGTCATTGCTCTTTGGAAGGCCAAAATTGAAGAACCCAAATTTCATAAATCAGATCCAGCACTTGTCATATTTGATCAGACTACCAGTAACTTCCTATAGCTGAACCTATTGCCCTCTTTTTTTTTTTTTTTTTTTCTTTTCTGATAAGAAACTGATTTGGTAAGTATTTAGCTGTGTTTAAGAATACTCTTAGTCATGTTATGGTTCTTATTGTTCTTTACTCTCCTTAGGCACTGAATGTTATTAATTGAATTGGTTGTTCCATGTTTTGGTGTTGCATATGACCTTTATGCATCTGTAAAGCTCCTGCATCATGCTTGTTATTCTAGTGATATGATCAACTTTGCTAGCTGATGGTTTCTATATAAATATGATTAATATAGAAATGGTTGATTAAAGGCATAAGTTCAGATCTATGATTGCTCTTTTTCTCTTTTATCATACCATTGTTTTGTCATTCATAGATATATCAATAAGATGAGGCAAACTTCATCATTGATTATTTAATTTGCAGCTTTGGAATTGGAAGTATTCTGTGATAGCAAATTGTTTAGCAATGAATGAATGCAGTAGTAAATCTAACTGTTAAGTGAAATAGGCATTGGCTTTCTCATTTTCCCATTGTATTCACCAACAGTCCTTTTGTGTATAATATCCTTTGATGTTTGAACCTTTTTACTCATTCCATTTTTATCTGTTAGAAACTCGATACAAGATTGCATCTGGAAATGAGGGAGACAAGCAGCAGCTTCAATGGTTATATAGTGCATGCAAAGGAAATATTCAGGTTTAGTTGATTCTATATATCACCCTGCTGAAATTTGTATCTCTTAGTTTTTGCGCAAAAAAGAACTGAATACATGCATGTTTGAAATTCTGAGAGGTGATAAAAATGGTGTCATTGGATATTTAATTCATTATGAAAAGCAAAACTCTTATCTGATCAGATGGGGAGGAAATGAGTGTATAAATCATCTTTGGGAATAGGTTCTTTTATCTTTTATAGGAGGAATACTAGTGTTACTTCAAAATGTGTATTTGTATTGACAATTTCAGGTAAACTACATCACAATACATTCTTGTGAAAATAGTCATTGCATCATTGTAATTGTAATAGGCTCTAATTGGTCTAGTTTCAATTAGATTGGGATAGACTTATGCTTGGATTCAAATGTGAACAGTTAAGAGTGGAAAACATGAGTTTGTTATTTTTCTGAGCATTTCGGTATAAATTGTTTTGAATGCTGCTCTTCAAGTTATGGAGGCTATAAAATTAGAGGAGTGATGGAAAACATGCATGCGCTTGGTCCTTTGGTCTGTTAAAGAGGATTGCTTTAGAGGTCTGGTTTATGACTTAGCATCTTCATTTGTTCAGAAATCTAGTTAGTCAGGCAAGTGCAATTTGTTTTCTTGAAATTTCTGTCATTTTTCAGTGGGGGACTTAGAATATTTTGTTGTAAGTAACTCGATGGTTATGTTGGATTAGTTTTGGAAAGTTGTGTTTTATGTTTCACAAACAGTACTATTTTTCTTCGTTTTGTTTGATAAATTGCATTATATAACATACAGTAAGCATCTTGCATACTAACAAGAGCTGCAATGTTTCTAGGTTGTCCCGTCCCCAACATTTCTTGATACCCAAACTTCAAGTGCAGCAAATGCACATCAAACTGTTGCTGAATCTCCAGAACGTAATAATAACTGGAGCTCTGGGGCAGTCGATGCAAACGGTTGGGAGATTTCTACAAATGCTGAAAGTTATAATGGATGGGGTCCTACTGATGGACGGGAACATTCAGAGCTAGGTAGCACAGGATGGATGGATGGACCAACCAGAAAGGATTACAATGCTTGGGGTGTGTTAGATTCTGGACCAATTGTCCAAACCCTTGGAGATCACAGTGGTTGGATGGATGCACGAACTAAAAAAGAGAACGACTGGGCTATGCCTGATTCTAGACCTACTGGTAAACAAAGTCATCGAGTCCAAAGCCTCTTGGATCCTCCTGCCCATGTCCAAACAAGTGGATTCAATGCTTCCATGTCTCCATCTGCTCCACCAATTCCTGATGATGTTTTAGTTGAAGAACCAAGTCAGTATCCTTCAATTGATTTCAATCAAGTGCATTTGCCTGTTACAACAACAACAGATCATAGAGCCTCAACCACAAATGATGCTAAAGGAGATGGTTCTTCCTCTTGTATAATATGTTGGGAAGCTCCAGTAGAAGGTGCATGCATCCCCTGTGGTCATATGGCTGGTTGCATGTCTTGCTTAAATGAGATAAAGGCCAAAAATGGACTATGCCCCGTTTGCCGAAGCAAGACAGATCAAGTTATAAGGCTCTATACCGTATGATGGGTGGAAAAACCAATAATGCACATGGATTGTCTTATGCATGGCAGATAAAACTTATTGAAATTTTAAAGTTTTTGTTACAAAATCAAGTTACTGTAAATGACATTATCATATACTAAGAAAAATATTATTTAGTGAAATATACAATTCTCTTATCCGTGTCATTCCTAGAAACTTCATATGATTTGAGTGATATAACTTGAAGCTGAAGCAAGTGAATCAGTAACTCTCTGACAGGTTTGCCTTTCTGTCTGTTTTCAGACATGTGTATGTTTCGTTATAAAAGTAATCGCTATAAATCTCCCTTTACCAAAAACAAAGAAAAGGAGCATTTTAAGGATCATGTCTTGCAGAGAAAAAAAAGAGCTCATGTTTTTATGATGTCTTGGCCAGGAAAGTAGTCAATTTTAGTCTTAAAAGTAGAAGCACTAAAAGGAGCCCACCATTGCAACAGCAAGACCCTTCCCACATCTCCGGGATCTCCTGCTCCTTGCTACAGTCCAAATTTACTGTAGTTTCGTAGTGCCCGATTGATAGAACGAAGCATCACTTTATTTTTCACTGTGAATGAAAACTTACCACGATCATGGGTTTGAGATTACTGTCGACAAAGGAATCATAGAGATTGATTGAACTGTAAGGCCACTTACTGTCGAGACGTATGCATTCTGGTTGTTTGTTACTGGACTGACCATGTGACCGACACTTGAAGATATTGGTAGATTAGGATAAGGGATAAGGTAGTTTTGAAAGTAAAGCTAGCCTTAAATGAAGCCTTGGAATCTTAGACCAGTGTCGGTCCAAAGTAAAATATAAAAGCATGTCGTAACCATTTTTTGACAAAAACGGAAATCGAACTTGGGTTTTAAAAGTGAATAAAACGGGAGTCGCCACCGACCTTTATTAGGTGTGATCGGATCACCTTTGTTTTAATAAAACGTTTCGATTTACTAAAACAAATGTTTTTTGGTCTACGAATATTCGAGGAAACAGGTTCGGGAGTCGGTTACGTGCGAGGAAGGATTAGCACCCTCGCAGCGCCCGAAATTCGGTACCAAATTGATTAATTAATGTCCCCATGTCGAAAGTTTGAAAATTTAAAAACGAATTTAGAAATTTGGGTCTTTTTGGAGATGTTTGAGTCTTCTTAAACTTGAATATTAAGATTTCCTTGTTTCGAAGGGACCAAATATCACATCCAATACGTAGGACACGATAAATTTCAATCCTCAAATCCAAGGTCGTCTCTTAATCCCTTAAGACTCATTTATTAAAATAACAAAAGGTTATTCAATTATTTGGTCAAGCAAGAGAACCGAAATCCAGCACATAGGGCCCGGTCCCTCGAATTTTCAAACACAGAATATTGCCTTATTTTGAAAATAAAATTATTAGTTCTTTAAGGGAAATCGATGAAAAGCTAGATTATGTTTTATAGGAACGTTATTCAAAATGTGAATAGGATCATGCAATGAATAATGATGTGACACGAATTATGCACAAAATAATAATATAAGTATAATAATGATAATAATAGTAGTACGAAATATATACAATAAAAATAAATATAATAGTAATAATAATAATGAAATTAATTAAACAGTAGAATGATGAATATATATAAATGATAATAGTAGATAGTATAATGGAAAATATAAAATAAAGTAATAAAATAATAGTGATAATAAAAATAATAGAAATAATAATTAGTAATAATAATAATAAGAATGAACATATATACATGGCTTATAATACTAATAATAATAACTATTAATACTAACAATACAGTAGTAATAATAATATATAATATAATAATAATAATAATAATAATAATAATAATAATAATAATAATAATTCGAGATATATATACAATACGTATAAAATAATATAAATATAGTAATAATAATATACAATATGTACAAAGTAATAACGTAAATATAGTAGCGATAAAAATATAATGATAATAGCATGAATATAGTGATGATAATAATAATAATGATACTAATAATAATAATAATATATAATAATAATAATAATATGCGATGGTATAAAATAGAATAAATGTGATAATATACAATTAATCATAATAGTATAGTAATAATACTAGATATTAATAGTATGATAATAATAATAAAATAATAGTAATATAATAATAATAATAAAAGGTAATAATAATACAAAATATAATAAAATAATAATATAGTAATAATAATAATAATGACATTAAAAAGATAATTACAAAATAACCAAGAAAGGGTTAAATCCACATCAAAATAAAATTAGAGGGGTTAATTCGAAAATGAAATAAAGGGAAAGGACCAGGTTGAAACGCGCGAAAAAAGGGGAGGGACCTCGCGAGCAATAAAACCTTCTCGCCAAAACGCACAACAGCAAGGGGATCAAATTACAAATCGAACTAAAATTTCGGGCCAAATTTTAAAACGATAAAACCTGATTAAAAAACCATAAAATTGCGGAAGGGCTGAAAGTGCAATTAGCCCTTCCGCTTAAAAACACGCGGATCCTGCTTTGGGTCGGATCGGGTCGCGCCAAACGGCGCCGTTTTGGGGCTTATGGGCGCTGTCCAAAACGACGTCGTTTTGGAGCGCCTATATAAGCCCCTTTTCTCTTTTTTTTTTTCATTTCTGCTACCTTTTTAAAAAAAAATTTCTTTCACTCTCTCTCAACTCCCTTGGCCTGGGCGATTTCCGGCCACTCCCCACCGCCGTGCCGCCGCCGGCGCCGGCCACCGCACGCGGTGGCCGGAAAGGTAAAAATTTTCCCTTTTTTTTTTTTGTATGCGTGTGTATATATGTGTATGTGTATATGATGTATTGATAAAATAAAAAAATCGAAAGGACAAACACAAAAAAAGGGAAGGTGCGAAATCACCTTCGAAAGTTGTTGATCTGCTTTTTTTGATTGAAGGTTTCCTTTTTTTTTTTATCCTTTTGATTCCAAAAAAAAAAAATCCCTGTTACAATAATTTGATTCGGCTCTTATAGAGCTTGAGCAACAAATAAAATACAATATTCTTCCTTTTTTCCTTGCTGTTGTGCTGGTTTCTTTTGTCTTATTGCAGGTGATAGTGGTGCCAACGGCGGTGGCAGACCAGGCCAAGTGGGTGGGCGAGTTGCGGCGCACCAAGGGACCAGTGGAGGCATGCGGCGCAAAGGGGGCTAGGGTTTCAGAAACCCTAGCCAAAATTTTGAAAGTTTGGGCCTATTGGGCTTGGTTTGTAAATTGGGCCCTGGGTTTTAGTTATATTTGGACTTAATGTGGGATTTATTTTGTAGATGGGTTTATTATTGGACTGTTAATTTTATTCTGTTTATTTTTTTGTTTTATTTACTTTTGGTTTTTCGCAATTGGGTTTTGGGGCCGGGCAAATTCGGTTATTACAGCTGCCCCTCTTTGCTCATTGTCGTGAAACGACAATAGAGCAAAGATAATAGAAGAACCGGTTTTGCCCGGTCTTGGCTAGGTATAGATTCTTCAAACATCTTCAAACCCTGTTGCTTTGGTCCACTCCACCGCTGTTTCCTCGTGACATGACCCGTAGCTTCGATTCGTTTTTTCCTCAGTCTAGTTCATTCTTGAACTTGCTCATTTTCCGGGCAACTCCGATCTTCATTCTACTCCACTGCTACTTCATAGTTTGTGGCTTTATTTCGCTTTTGCTCAATCTTCCTTGTCCACTGGAACTTCTTCATTCACTTTGCTCAATGCGACTTTAATCTTCCATCTGTAAGTACCTCCGCATGTGCCCCCGAGGCTCGAACTCATAATATGAGTAGAGATTTTTTTTTTTTTTTTTTTTGGCTCTTGTAATGTGAACTAATTTTTTGCAAGCAGGAATTGAAAGAAAAATAGAAATTACAAGGCAGAAATTGAAAATACCTCAGCGTGTGACTCGATGGATCAACTCACCTTTCTCTGAACATGAGCTGATATTTCGAAAAGACACCTCCGGATGTGGCCCGAGGCTCAACTCACTTTTCTCTGATATGAGTTGATATTTTGAAAAGAAATTAAAAGACACCTCAGGGTATGACCCGAGGTTCAACCCACTTCTCTCTGTCATGAGTTGATATTTTGAAAAGAAATTAAAAGACACCTCCGGATGTGGCCCGAGGCTCAACTCACCTTTCTCTGATATGAGTTGATATTTCGAAAAGAAATTAAAAGACACCTCAGGGTGTGACCCAAGGCTCAACTCACTTCTCTCTGATATGAGTTGATATTTTGAAAGGAAATTAAAAGACAGAATTTAAATACCTCGGCGTGCCCCGAGGCTCAACTCACCTCTCGCATTATGAGTTGATTTTTTTGAACAGAAATTTAAAGACAGAAATTAAATGCCTCGGCGTGCCCCGAGGCTCAACTCACCTCTCGCATTATGAGTTGATTTTTGAACAGAAATTTAAAGACAGAAATTAAATACCTCGGCGTGCCCCGAGGTTCAACTCACCTCTCGCATTATGAGTTGATTTTTTGAACAGAAATTTAAAGACGGAAATTAAATACCTCGGCGTGCCCCGAGGCTCAACTCACCTCTCGCATTATGAGTTGATTTTGAACAGAAATTTAAAGACAGAAATTAAATACCTCGGCGTGCCCCGAGGCTCAACTCACCTCTCGCATTATGAGTTGATTTTTGAACAGAAATTTAAAGACAGAAATTAAATACCTCGGCGTGCCCCGAGGCTCAACTCACCTCTCGCATTATGAGTTGATTTTTGAACAGAAATATATCATCTGGTGGGGCTCGAATGTCTTCTTCTTCTTTGGTTTGGTGCAACAATTGTCAAGTCTTTCTTGCTTTACTGGTGTGCCTGTATGCGTCATGCGTGATGATGTCATGATATGCATGTGTTTGTCCTAAATGCCTACATGATTATGCCATGTGTCATGTATCTCTTCTTGTTACGGCTCATGATGGCCTGCATTCACTGCTTCGACTCTTGACTCTCCTCAGGCTTGGTACCCGCCCTCGGGTTATACGAGTAATTCGTTTTTTTTTTTTTTTTTTTTTTTTTTTGGCCCCATGTTGAACTTTGTCTTTGCTTTGAAGCTCCTACCCAACTCTCCTCCAGGTAATGCTCCATATTCTTTTCGTTTAGAGTGTGTAATTTTACTATTCATCTTCAAAATGAAACATAAGAAAAATGCATGAAAATTGCAAAGTAGGCATGGAAGGTGTTCCTCATATTTATTTCAAAAGCAACAAGAAAATTGACAAGGAATGACTCGATTAAGAAAGCATTATAAAAGGAAAACAAGTTTAGTTGTAATAAGTGCTCTAGATATCCGACGTATGAACTTCTCCATGTTTCTTTGTCTTGAATTTTTCCGAGCAAGATTCTTCGTGTAAAAGATTCTTGAGCTTCAGAGTCCGCTTTAATACTATGATCTCACCGTTTGACTCTTCGTTCAATCCCATTCCTGCTTTTTGGACCAAATTTACTTCTTTAGGATCCTTTCGGGTTTTCATCCTAAGCCTTCTCTGTTTATCAGGATGCCTTTTCGGTTTTTTTTTTTTTTTTTTTTTAGGCATAATATTTCTTCACGGCATCTGAGTTCACCGGATTTGGTAACTCCTTCCCATCCATTTCAGTGAGGATCAAAGCTCCTCCTGAGAAAGCTCTCTTACGACGTATGGTCCTTCCCAATTCGGTGCCCATTTTCCTCGAAAGTCCTTTTGTATAGGGAGAATCTTCCTCAACACGAGTTCTCCTTCGCGAAATTCCCTTGGACGCACCTTCTTGTTATGGGCTGCGATCATTCTCCTTTGGTACATCTGTCCGTGACAAATTGCCTTCAAGCGTTTTTCTTCAATCAGATTCAGTTGGTCATATCGAGCCTGAACCCATTCAGATTCTTCTAGTTTCGACTCCATCAAGATTCGCAGGGAGGGGATTTCCACCTCAATGGGTAGCACGGCTTCCATTCCATAGACTAGAGAGAAAGGAGTTGCCCCCGTGGAGGTACGCACACACGTCCGATACGCGTATAGAGCGAATGGTAGTTTCTCGTGCCAATCCTTATATGTCTCAGTCATCTTCCCAATGATCTTCTTGATATTCTTGTTAGCGGCTTCTACTGCTCCGTTCATCTTTGGACGATAGGGTGAGGAATTGTGATGCTTTATTTGGAATTGCTCGCACACTTCCTTCATCATTTTGTTATTCAGATTCAAAGCATTATCTGAAATAATTCTTTCCGGCAAGCCATATCGGCATATGATCTCCTTTTTTAAGAATCTGCACACGGCTGTCCTTGTCACATTAGCAAACGAAGCAGCTTCTATCCATTTTGTGAAGTAGTCTATGACCACAAAAATGAATCGGTGTCCATTAGAAGCTTTCGGGGAGATTGGCCCTATAACATCCATGCCCCACATAGAAAAGGGCCACGGGGAAGTCATGACATGAAGGGGTGAAGGTGCTGCATGAATTTTATCACCGTAAACTTGACATTTGTGACACCTTCGTGCGTAACTAATACAATCGCTTTCCATTGTCAACCAGTAATAACCGAGCCTCATGATTTGCCTGGCCATAGTGAAGCCATTGGCATGCGTTCCACAAACTCCTTCATGGACCTCTTCAAGTATCTTTCTGGCCTCGACAGTATCCACACATCTCAGGAGGACTTGATCTTTTCCTCTTTTGTACAGGATGTCCCTATCGAGAACGAACCCTGCTGCCAATTTCCTGATGTTCTTTTGTCGTTCTCATTTGCTTGCTCGGGATATCTTTGATTCTTGACATATTCTAAGATATCATGGAACCATGGTTGCTCGTCTGCCTCGTTGTCAATGCTAAAACAATGCGCCGGGGCCTCGTATATGCTCATCTGGAGAGGCATTATTTCTGTTTCTCGGTTTGCTTTGAACATTGAAGCCAAAGTGGCCAGGGCGTCAGCCAACTGGTTTTCCTCCCGTGGGAAATAATTAAAAGTCACTTCTTCGAATTCTTCAACCAGTTCTATAACGAGATTGCGATATTTAACCAACTTCGAGTCCCTTACTTCCCAAACTCCACGGATTTGGTAAATCACCAATGCCGAGTCCCCGGAGACTGCCAAGACCTTTACGTTCTGTTCGATAGCTGCGCGAAGTCCCATGATGCAAGCCTCATATTCTGCTATGTTATTGGTACAGAAGAAATTTAATCTGGCAGTAAAGGGGTAATGGTACCCTTCTGGTGACACTAAGACTGCTCCAATCCCGTGCCCCAACGCGTTTGACGCGCCATCAAAGCTCATCTTCCATGATTTCTCTTTTGACGATTCACACTCTTTTCCGTAACGCATATCAAGTCTTCGTCTGGGAAGTCAAATCTCAATGGCTCGTACTCCTCGGTTGTCCGAGTTGCTAAGAAATCAGCTATTGCGCTCCCTTTAATCGATTTCTGGCTTACGTATACGATGTCATACTCTGATAGTAGGATCTGCATCGTGCCATCCTTCCTGAGAGTGCAGGTGATTCCATCATGTACTTTATTGGGTCTAGCTTCGAAATCAGCCACGTCGTATGATACAGCACATATTGCCTAAGCCTCCGAGTTGCCCAGACCAGAGCACAACAGAATTTTTCGATTGTCGGATATCTTGTCTCACACTCCGTGAATTTCTTACTGAGATAATAGATCGCCTGTTCTCTTTTTCCAGACTCATCATGTTGCCCCAAGACGCAACCCATTGAGTTTTCGGACACAGTCAGATATAGTATTAGTGGCCTTCCGGGGGTTGGTGGTACTAGTACCGGAGGACTAGATAAATACTGCTTTATCTTGTCGAAAGCCTCTTGACATTCCTCGTCCCATTCTCCAGAATTGTGTTTTCGAAGGAGTCTAAAAATTGGATCACACTGCTTGGTGAGTTGAGCAATGAACCGAGCAATGTAATTCAACCTCCCTAGAAATCCTCTGACTTCCTTTTGTGTGTGCGGCGGCGGTAGTTCTTGTATGGCCTTTATTTATCCGGATCAACCTCGATACCTTTCTCACTGACAATGAATCCCAATAATTTCCCCGAGGTAGCCCCGAAGGTACATTTGGCAGGGTTAAGCTTTAGTTGGAATTTTCTCAGTCTTTCGAACAGCTTCCGGAGGTTCTCGACATGCTCTCTTTCTCCTTGAGATTTGGCGATCATATCGTCGACATAACTTCTATTTCTTTATGCATCATGTCGTGGAACAGTGTCACCATGGCTCTTTGATATGTTGCCCCGGCATTCTTTAAACCGAACGGCATCACTTTGTAGCAGAATGTCCCCCACATCGTCGTGAACGTAGTTTTCTCCATATCCTCGGGAGCCATCTTGATTTGGTTGTAGCCCGAAAATCCATCCATGAAGGAGAACAACGAATTCTTCGCCGTGTTATCTACCAACGTATCAATGTGCGGTAGCGGGAAATTATCTTTAGGGCTGGCTCGATTCAAATCACGGTAGTCCACACACATTCGTACTTTGCCATCTTTTTTCGGTACTGGGACGATATTAGCTACCCATTCTGGATATCTAGAGACTTGCAGGAATCCAGCATCAAATTGTTTCTTTACTTCTTCCTTTATCTTTAAGAGCATTTCTGGCCTCATCCGCCTTAACTTCTGTTGGATAGGCTTGCATTCAGGTTTCAGTGGGAGTCTATGGATCGCTACATCTTCGTTCAGACCTGGCATATCTTGATATGACCATGCGAACACGTCTTTGTACTCATGAAGCAAGGTGATTAGATCATGTTTGGTGTCTTCAGATATGGAGGTCCCGACTTTTACCTCTTGCTTCTTTTCTTCACTTCCTAAATTCACTGTCTCGACCGATTCTTGATAGGGCAAAATCTGTTTATCCTCTTGTTCTACCATTTTCAGTAGGTCTGGGAAAGGCATAATCTTCGGCGTCTTCTTCAGCCTCGAATTCTCCACACAAATAGCCTTCTCGAAGTCGATTTTAGGACTCGTAACAGGATTGTTCATGTCGTTGATATCCGAGCACCTGAAAAGTAAAAAAAAGACTATAGAGGGACATCGAGTATCGGGTCCTATAAATGTGACATGATGATATGGGATATATAGGGACGGGTAAATAAAGAAATGAATGTGGAACCAATGAGAATGAAAGAACGCGACAAAATGCATTTTTATTCATGTTTCATTTTAAAAGCTGGATAGACAAAATAAACTCTCACAACATATTCCCCTACAGCTTAGGGGTATACAAAAAGTTAATACTGAGCATTACTCGGAGGGGATTTGGAAACTACAAGGAGATCCACAGCAGTCCAATTGTTCAAAGTGAATCCTGGAGGACAAGGGCGTATCATCGAAGAGTTTCCAATCGCATTATTCCCTTTGCCAATGACATTTATGCTGAAGTCCTGTAGACCCTTTTCCACCCATGACACCATACTCCGTGGGTCCTCTTCTCCCGGGAATATAATTCCGGCCGAGATAAATGTTTTCGACAAAGGCGGATATGTTATGGGTTCCCACTCTAATTCCCGACCTGTGACTCTTGCGATCCTTCTTTCTTGCTCCCTTTGCAATTGTTTCCTTCTTTGCTGCATGTCGGGCTTAAATCCTAAGCCGTATCGAGCCTTGTGGGGCACCGGTTTTAGCGCTCTAGCCATCCCTTGCTGGTATTTCCCCAAGCCTTTCCTTGCTCGGGCTCCTTTTCCAACCGTTAGTTTGATTCCCATCCTGGTATTCTTTGATAACTTGGGCGTGGGAGCTTTACTTCCTTCAGCGACGAAAGTAGCATTGATGAATTCAAAGGAGCGGAAGGAACATTCTACTGCATCTTTGTTTACTTCGATGTAGGGTGCATCAGCGGAGATAGACGCGACGATGTCTTCCTCACCAGCGACTGTGATCAAGCGATCATCCATGATAAACTTCATTTTCTGGTGGAGAGATGAGGGGACTGCCCCAGCAGAATGGATCCAAGGTCTCCCTAAGAGGCAATTGTATGAAGGTGCAATGTCCATGACCTGGAATTCAATATTGTATGTGCATGGGCCCACTTCTAGAGGGATCTCTATCTTTCCCATGACCTCTCGTCGCGTCCCATCAAACGCTCTTACCGTGGAATGACAAGGTCTCAAATAAGACATATCCACCGGCATTCTGGACAATGTCGCTAAAGGCATGACGTTAAGCGCAGACCCGTTATCAATGAGTACACTTGGTACTATGTAACCTTTGCAATAGGCCGTGATATGTAGTGCCTTGACGGAGCCCCTTCCATTCGGTGGTATTTCATCATCGCTGAAGGAGATGAAATTATCTGCGTTTAGGTTGTTTGCCCACCTATCAAGTTTTTCCACGGGTACATTACTCGGTACATACGCCTGGTTTAACACACTCAATAGAGCATTTCGGTGTGGTTCGGAATTTAACAGCAGAGATAACACTGAGATCTTTGCTGGTTGCTTGCTCAATTGCTCCACAACGTTATACTCGCTGTGCTTGATAAACCTCAAAAATTCGTGTGCTTCGTCCTCACTTACAGGCCTTTTAGATTCTTGTCCAGATTGTACTTCAACCTCCGCCTCGGTTTCATGCATCGGCGCTTTCCCCTTTTGACTCGCGTTTACGACTCTCTTTTCTGGTTCGACCATCTTGGGAGAATAACACCTCCCGCTACGGGTGAAATGCCCCACCTCGCTAATGTCACTAGTAGCAGCTTCGGGCATGGTAATGCCTACATCATACTTCCATGGCACCGCCTTGCTTTCCTTGTAAGGGAAGGGAGAAGGCATTTTGATTATCATATTCGGTTTTACCTCTTCCCTTTTTGCCTCGTAGTAGATTATCAAAGGTCGGTCGGCACTATAAGGGGGTCCTGATGATTGATCTCCGGATGCACATACATCTTTTTCGATGATCTCTTCCTTTTTATCATAGACCTCAAACTCCTTATTGTTCATCATCTCTTGGAGCAATTCTTTAAATTTCTCACAAGATTGGATGCGGTGCCCTTCTACGCCATGAAAGACACAAAAACTTTGGCCTTCTGTATCTTCCTCCTTGGAACTTTTGTCAAGCGGACCAAGCAAACCCTCTTTCATCATTATTTCCCATATTTTCCACAATGGCGTCTTATTTCTGAGACACGACTTCTAGCTCGCCGGCCATCTTCATTTGTCACCATGTTGACGTTCCCTTCAGTATGGTTAGGGAGCGGATTTCTGGCCACCGTATGATCCCATCGAAACGTAGAATGCCCGCATCAATTAGACTCTGAACCTTTCTTTTAAAGGCTAGGCAATTATCCGTGGAATGTCCCCGGTTCCGGCATGGTACATGCAGCTAGCATTAGGATCGTACCATTTGGGGTAGGGAGGTTTCAAAGGTGCATGTAATGTGGTGCTATTAATTGTTTCTCTAGCAACTTTGGGCACAGTTCCCCGTATGTCATGGGAATAGGGGCAAACTGGGTTTTTCGGGGTTGGGTCTCGATGGCCTCGGTTCATTTCTGGGTTGGCTCGGAGCGGCTGTGGTATTCGGTGAGAAGATGGTGAGTGGTCTTTGGGCATCAGCAGTATAGACGGGATGAGGGGAAGGGGTTTGATAATAGAAGTTCTGAGGAGGAAAGTAGAGGTTCGGAGTTGGGCGGAATTGAGGTCGAGGTTGGATAGGGTATGGATTAGGAGTGTAGTGATTCTCGGTCCCTACCATATGGGTTTCTGGCTCCTTCTTCTTAAATGGCCTTTTAGAGCTTTCAGACCCTTCCATTCTCCCGTTCCTGATGCCGTTTTCGATGAGCTCTCCAGATATTACGACATCTGCGAAATCCTTTGTGGCATTCCCCACCAACTTGTCATAGAATGGCGCTCTTAAAGTGTTAATAAAAAGGACTGTGATCTCCGTCTTGGTTAGTGGAGGTTCCACTTGAACCGAGACGTCTCTCCACCTTTGGGCGTATTGCCTAAAGGTCTCAGATGGCTTCTTTTCCATCATCTGCAATGTTAGGCGATCAGGCGCTATGTCGGAGACGTGTTTATATTGTTCACAGAATGCTGCAGCTAAGTCATCCCATGATTGGATCTTTTCTCTTCCTAGTTGATTGTACCATCGGAGAGCTGACCCTATCAAGCTTTCTTGAAAGCAGTGTATCAGCAATTTGTCTTCGTCCTCATAACCAGCCATTTTCCGACAAAACATGATGAGATGCGCCTTTGGGCACCTTGTTCCATCGTATTTCTCAAATCTGGTGCTTAAATTTTGGGGGCAAGACCAGACCAGGAACCAAACTGAGCTTTTTGACGCTCATTGCGGAAGAGGCTCTAGTTCCCTCTACTGCCCTGAGTCTTTCTTCCAGATCTTTAAACTTGTCTTGAGCGCCCTGATCCTTCATTCTTAACCTAGCTAGTTCCACAGGATCATCCAAATCTGGGACAATAGGGTCAGCTGGGTTAGTTCCGTGACTTGATGCAAATACTCCTTGCCCTAGATGGGTAGGTGGGAGTACAGGTGGGTGTTCTAGGCCTGTAAATTCATGGGGTGGAGTAAATCCTGGAGGATGGCCTTCGCTTTCTTTCCCGGTACTAGTTGTAGGGTCTTTTCCTTTGTTTGCTATCCCACTCATTAATTGAGTCATTTGGGCCACCATATCTTTTTGAGCCTTTTCCATCTGGTCTTTCAATTCTTTCTGAAACTTCTTCATTTGGTCTTCCATGTCCTTCTGGAATTGTTCGTATCTTTGGTCCATTGCTTTTGCCTTACGACGAGTGTTGTAGTAATGTACGATAGGTTGATCCTCGTCGGTTTCCAGGGTAACTTCTGTCACGTTTTTAACCAATTAGGCTCCCTTTTTATGCAAATGGTGTGATGTATGCGAATGGATGGAATGCAATGCATGGAATGAATGCAAGAAGAAAAAGGTGTTGATTTGATTCAATCCCATTAGATAAACTTTACTAGAAAACGAATTTCCTTTCATAGAACGGACGATTACATATACGACCTTGCCCTAATGCCTAAATCCTTAATTTTCCTAAGAAGCCAAGCTAAACTTTGGCCTCGCTTCGATCCTGACTCATACATCAGACTTAACGTGTCAGCCCGAACTCCCAGGATTTGCAAATGATCGGCCGCCTCTCGGATTTGAGCCACGGCTTCGCCCATTAAGTAGTCTCTGTTTCTGATCTGTTCTTGGGAACAATGGAGCTGCTCCCTCCAATGTTCATTATCGGCTTCAAGGAGCTCCATTCGGTTTTTGCTATCTTGTAGTGCAGTCTCGAGCTCCCCTATCTTCCCTCTCATCTCCTCGATTTTGTTCTGACTGGCTCTCAATTCGACTACTGAGTTACGACTACGGTGGAGGTGCAGCGATTTTTCTAATTCTACTACTTGGGCGCGTAACCTCTCCTTTTCGCTTTGGCTTTCTAACAAGTTTTCTCTCCAAGTGCCTTCTCGTATCCGAGCCTCTTGAAATTTCCTCTCCCACTGGTCGGTCTTGGATTTTTCTTTTTTAATTTCTTGCCGCCATTGCTCTGATGTCTTACCTAGCCCCGCGGTTCTTATAGACATGCGCAGCTTCTTGTAGTCCGTCTTTAAACTATCCAAGTCTTCTTCGGCTTTGTTCTTTCCCTTTTTAAATTTTTCAGCCTCGAACTTATGGACGTCAATGTCTAATCCTAACTGCATCTTTTCTTCTTCTAGCTGCTCTATCCTCTTACCCAATTCTCGGCTTTTTCTCTCGAAATCTTGCTTGATGATTTCTAATTCAGTTGGGATCACTTGCAGCTGTTCTTCTATTGGTCGAGTATTTCCTTGGATTGGCCTTGGGATATTGTCATTGTTTCTTTTGGTCCACCATTGATCGTACTCGGGGGTCACCATGGGTCCTAAGGCAAGTCTCTTCATTTTCCGGGTTTGGGTCCATGCATCTGATATCTCGCGAACCTTCTTCTTGTAGTTGTCATCCTTGTATTAAAATTCACATTGGGCTAATCCATGTGTTGCCGGTATGAACTGCCTCGATCGATACTGTCTCATCACTAATAACGGGGCATATCCGACAGCTCCCCATATTCCGAGCAGAGGAACCCAGTCGAACCCTCCACACCGATACAGGATCTCATCAGTGATCATCCATGGAGCTTTCCATACTACATCTTTAGCTTGCAGGTTTTGGAGAATCGTCATCCACTTCTCTCCAGATAGGTCGTCTTGCCTTGGCGTATTTGCTAATTCCTCAAGAGGGGAGTAATTCTCGAGAAAGGCTTTGCATGAGGCTCTCTTTCTTCCAAAAATGGCAATGAAACCAAGACAACAACAACTGCGCACATCCCACGAATCTCCCTTCGCCCGCTCTTCGGCAAGCGTTCAATGATCTGAAGGTCTCAGCTAAAATCGCAGGGACAGGCGTAATTCCCTTATCAAGTTTATCAAATAGATCTGAAACCGCATCCTCTACATGCCCTAATGCTTGGGGAAGATGACCAAACCATAGACGCTCAGAGCGAAGACGTCGATCCTCTTCTTCTTATCAGGATGCGCCAAAATCAAATCCCTTAAGTGTTTCCAAGGGATACACTTACAATCTCCCTTTTGTTTAATCCGGGTCATGACCCATTGCTCGCTCATCCCTGTAATGTTCATTAGCCTCTTCGAGAATGCCGACACATTTGCAAACCTTGAATACGCCTTATCAGTTTGAAATCTCGGGCACCGAAACAAAGCTGTATACTCCTCCTACGGTAGGCACCAAATCCACCTCTCCAAAAGTGAAACAACTGTAGGCGGGATTCCAAAACTGGGTAATAGCTCGGAGTAGGTACTCGTCTACCTTGATATCAAGCAGATAAGGCAGATCGCCGTAGTTATAGTAGAGCAATTGTTTGTCTTCATTTCCCCATGAGTTCCATATTTCCTTCAATTCTCGTAAATCATTTTGGGCCGCGCTGATACGGGTGAAATCCCATAGCTCTGATTCATGCCCTACTGTCAGACTATCCCCCTTTTCTTGCTGTATTCTTTCGGACCACACCTGCACTGTCGCATTATCTTCCACTCTATTGAGAAATCCCTTTTCCATGTTAAGCTTTTCTATTTAGAAACCGAATGTGGATCAACACCTTTTTATGATGAAATGCCATGCAATAAGAGCAAAACACGATGAGTTAGTATCAAGTACGAAAAGGAATATAAACAGAAAACGATCAAACTCCTATTTAAGGTGGCGACTAAAGTTCACACGGTTCTACCTACAATGGGCTCCTAGGTTCCTCTATATGTGGTTTGGTTCTAAAGTATGGGTACCTGAACCAGCAGATTCCTCGATCCTCACCCATTATAGGCTCATATGGACCGAGTTCAGTTCAGGGGAATACATTTCCCTATGGCTGCACGGAGATAAAAACCTCACGAAGACATAGGTACGGATGTATCCCGAAAGTGATCCACTATCTTGCACGGAGGTAAAAACCTCACGAAAGAGTAGCTTCTCACTCCCACTTAAGGGTGTGACCGCAGTCATGCAATGTAATTCAAAATATTTTTCGAAACTCCACACTATAGCACAACGAATGTATCAACGAGAGACATGATTTTTTCAAAACAATTTTCCAAGTTTTCAATCAAAGGGACAAAAATTAATCAATTTACGGCCTGACTCTCGGAGTCCCCAGTGGAGTCGCCAGGCTGTCGTAACCATTTTTTGACAAAAACGGAAATCGAACTTGGGTTTTAAAAGTGAATAAAACGGGAGTCGCCACCGACCTTTATTAGGTGTGATCGGATCACCTTTGTTTTAATAAAACGTTTCGATTTACTAAAACAAATGTTTTTTGGTCTACGAATATTCGAGGAAACAGGTTCGGGAGTCGGTTACGTGCGAGGAAGGATTAGCACCCTCGCAGCGCCCGAAATTCGGTACCAAATTGATTAATTAATGTCCCCATGTCGAAAGTTTGAAAATTTAAAAACGAATTTAGAAATTTGGGTCTTTTTTGGAGATGTTTGAGTCTTCTTAAACTTGAATATTAAGATTTCCTTGTTTCGAAGGGACCAAATATCACATCCAATACGTAGGACACGATAAATTTCAATCCTCAAATCCAAGGTCGTCTCTTAATCCCTTAAGACTCATTTATTAAAATAACAAAAGGTTATTCAATTATTTGGTCAAGCAAGAGAACCGAAATCCAGCACATAGGGCCCGGTCCCTCGAATTTCCAAACACAGAATATTGCCTTATTTTGAAAATAAAATTATTAGTTCTTTAAGGGAAATCGATGAAAAGCTAGATTATGTTTTATAGGAACGTTATTCAAAATGTGAATAGGATCATGCAATGAATAATGATGTGACACGAATTATGCACAAAATAATAATATAAGTTTAATAATGATAATAATAGTAGTACGAAATATATACAATAAAGTAATATAAATATAATAGTAATAATAATAATGAAATTAATTAAACAGTAGAATGATGAATTATATATATAAATGATAATAGTAGATAGTATAATGGAAAATATAAAATAAAGTAATAAAATAATAGTGATAATAAAAATAATAGATAATAATTAGTAATAATAATAAGAATGAACATATATACATGGCTTATAATACTAATAATAATAACTATTAATACTAACAATACTATAGTAATAATAATATACAACAAAATACAGTAGTAATAATAATTAGTATGGTAATAATAATAAAATAATACTAATAATAATAATAATAATAATAATAATAATAATAATTCGAGATATATATACAATACGTATAAAATAATATAAATATAGTAATAATAATATACAATATGTACAAAGTAATAACGTAAATATAGTAGCGATAAAAATATAATGATAATAGCATGAATATAGTGATGATAATAATAATAATGATATAATAATAATATAATAATAATAATAATAATAATATGCGATGGTATAAAATAGAATAAATGTGATAATATACAATTAATCATAATAGTATAGTAATAATACTAGAATATTAATAGTATGATAATAATAATAAAATAATAGTAATATAATAATAATAATAAAAGGTAATAATAATACAAAATATAATAAATATAATAATATAGTAATAATAATAATAATGACATTAAAAAGATAATTACAAAAATAACCAAGAAAGGGTTAAATCCACATCAAAATAAAATTAGAGGGGTTAATTCGAAAATGAAATAAAGGGAAAGGACCAGGTTGAAACGCGCGAAAAAAGGGGAGGGACCTCGCGAGCAATAAAACCTTCTCGCCAAAACGCACAACAGCAAGGGGGATCAAATTACAAATCGAACTAAAATTTCGGGCCAAATTTTAAAACGATAAAAACCTGATTAAAAAACCATAAAATTGCGGAAGGGCTGAAAGTGCAATTAGCCCTTCCGCTTAAAAACACGCGGATCCTGCTTTGGGTCGGATCGGGTCGCGCCAAACGGCGCCGTTTTGGGGCTTATGGGCGCTGTCCAAAACGACGTCGTTTTGGAGCGCCTATATAAGCCCCTTTTCTCTTTTTTTTTTTCATTTCTGCTACCTTTTTAAAAAAAAATTTCTTTCACTCTCTCTCAACTCCCTTGGCCTGGGCGATTTCCGGCCACTCCCCACCGCCGTGCCGCCGCCGGCGCCGGCCACCGCACGCGGTGGCCGGAAAGGTAAAAATTTTCCCTTTTTTTTTTTTTGTATGTATGCGTGTGTATATATGTATATATATATGTATTGATTAATAAAATAAAAAAATCGAAAGGACAAACACAAAAAAAGGGAAGGTGCGAAATCACCTTCGAAAGTTGTTGATCTGCTTTTTTTTGATTGAAGGTTTCCTTTTTTTTTTTATCCTTTTGATTCCAAAAAAAAAAAATCCCTGTTACAATAATTTGATTCGGCTCTTATAGAGCTTGAGCAACAAATAAAATACAATATTCTTCCTTTTTTCCTTGCTGTTGTGCTGGTTTCTTTTGTCTTATTGCAGGTGATAGTGGTGCCAACGGCGGTGGCAGACCAGGCCAAGTGGGTGGGCGAGTTGCGGCGCACCAAGGGACCAGTGGAGGCATGCGGCGCAAAGGGGGCTAGGGTTTCAGAAACCCTAGCCAAAATTTTGAAAGTTTGGGCCTATTGGGCTTGGTTTGTAAATTGGGCCCTGGGTTTTAGTTATATTTGGACTTAATGTGGGATTTATTTTGTAGATGGGTTTATTATTGGACTGTTAATTTTATTCTGTTTATTTTTTTGTTTTATTTACTTTTGGTTTTTCGCAATTTGGGGCTCGGGTTTATTGGGTTTTGGGGCCGGGCAAATTCGGTTATTACAAAGCAAAAATAAAAATAAAAATTAAATTGTAAGATCAAGGGGGGTGAGTAATGTAATCTGATGTGATTTGTTAAAAGGAAGTGGGATTTGCTAGCATGTATTTCTGAAAAACTAAAATAGAAGTCAAAGCAGTTAAAAAGAGTTTGAGCAATTAATTTGGGTCATTAAGCAAACCCTTTTTAACCAGGTGAAGTGATTGACTTGTGTGACCTCCATTAACTAAGGTACTTTAGGAGGTTTATAAGCTAGTTTTGTACAAAAAGAAACAACGTAATGACAGTAATTTCCCACGAAAAAGATGAAAGTGGGGAAACACATGACATGATGCAACTTATGAACTGAAAAAGGGGATGATTTGGAGAGGTTTCGTTCATATTCAGGAAATATGTTTGATAGCTGGCAATGGATCAACAGGACTAAAAAATGGGGCAATCTGTTATAATTAAAGCAGCTAAGGGACCTGAAAGTTTGTCTTTGTTTGTACTTATGTCAATTTGTAATGAATGGGAACTATGGGGTTTAAATTTTATTTTTAAAGAAATAATGTTTTATAATATATTTTCAACAATATTAAAATATATTTTTTGATGGAAATAATATTTTATCATTGGACCCAACAATATTAAAACATGCAATTATAGTATAAAATATAAAAAAATAAAATTAATCTCGAAATTCAAATTACCTCAGTAGAATCGTTATTTCAAATGTTTGTAACACTTTGTTTGAAACTCCCCTTTGTTTTATGTAATCATTTGATTAAATACTAATGGTTAATTAATTACAAGTCTCCTCCTGACAAATCTTCAACCAAATAGGGGTCCCGCCCAGTTCAACCTTCTCTTTCTTTCTTTTTGTGTGTTTCCTTATTGGGTTCCAGTTCTGTCAGCTTTCTCCCTCATGCAACTTTTCTGGGGAAAAAGAAAAAAAAGCTGAGCTTGAAGTTGTCATGTTTAATGCTTCAGGGTTTAATATTTGATTTTTTTTTCAGGTTTATGTCATTACTCAAATGTACATCAAGATCCTAGCTTTCTTCCTTTCATCAGCTTAAACCCACTTCAAGAAAGAGGTATATATATTTCTTTATGGTGTAATAATATGTCGGTGTGTTTTTCATTATATAAATTGGATTTAAGCACTGGGAAGCTCTTGTAGTTTCATGTGAATGTTATTTTTGAGTGCTGTTTGTTCTTGTTGCTGTGATGTAGCATTTGAAATATATATTTTTAATAGACTGAGTGTAAGAAAAAAACAAAACCAGGTTGAGTGAGTTTACTGATTAGCCATTTCTGGTTGGAAGCTTTGCTAACTCTGTTAAACTTGGCTTTTGATTTTGTTGTACTTCAAATTTGTATTTACTTTTCTTCAACTAGTAAATGAAGAATGAATTTTCTTTTTCATATTAATGTTTTAAGAATTCTCTATCCATGTCACTTTAGCTCTGTTAAGAAACAATGAGGTGTGTATTATACATTTATACACACTTTTATGAAGCTTCTTTGTTTTTCAATCAAAATCCTCTTTCCTTTAATTTGTGTTGGATAGCTAAGTCTAAGGATTTTAGACCATATTGGAAAAAGTCAACAGTGACATTAGTCAAAAAGCCCTTTTCTTTATACTCGATTTTTTATTATTATTAAAATTTGCTTGTTTTAAATTGGAAATTTAAATTTTGTAAAGTGAGTTTGATAAAAGGTTTCCCATAGCATTGGTGAACAATTTCCAGTAGCAGTGCATGTGTTTGTCTATGTTCCCCATAGAGACATCAATCAAAAGCCTTTCACTTGCTATGAAAAATTGTAAAAATATGTGATCTTTATCCTTTTGCTCGAAATCTAGAAGACTGGGCTACCTTAGATTATGGGTAAAAGATAACACCGACAATGGTGCAAACTTCAAATTTCTTCAATGGCTTTTTTTTAATAAATTCTGATTTGCTGCATGCATTACAGGTCAGATGGAAACAACCTCTGTGAGATATCTCATCAACAGCATCTCTCGATTTATTCATCTCACATCATGCCAGACAATAAAAGTTGTTCCCATGGAAAAGAATTACAGAAATATGGTTGTTGTGTTAAAAATTTTAAAACCACTGCTTGATGATATTGTTGATTGCAAGATACCTTCAGATGAAATTCTATATAAAGAGTGTGAAGAGCTAGATTTGCTTGTGAATGAGGCTCGAGAATTCGTGGAGAGGTGGTGTTATAATATGAGCAAAATCCACAGGGTAAGTTTAATTTCAATCTGTACTGAACACTATCTGTTGTAACATCAGTGTTCTATGATCATATTCTAGTTTTTGATCATTATGCTTTTCTATTGTTCACTTTTTAAAACCAGTATCCAAGAATATTTTAATGGCATTGCTTCAAATAAAACAGAGAAGCCAAGCTTGAATTTTGGATATTGAGATGAATTATGTATACCTTCTTCAGTAAAAGAAGTTTATTTATTTATTTATGTTTTAAAAACATATACAGGTTCTTCAGAGTGAGTCTTTTCTGATAAAAATGCAAAGCTCTTCGCTTCAGATATGTCAAGTATTACATAGATCATTGCAATCATCACTATCCACTTCAAGTATAACCACTATTCAGGTACGAAAAAGGTCAAGTTTATTGCTCATGCCATTATTGGATGACAAAAATGCTATCCTATTTTTGGAGCCTTTTCTGATAAAAATGCAAAGCTCTTCACTTCACTTCAGTTATGTCACATATTATATAGATCAAATTCGAAGTCATCATCATCCACTTCAAGTATTGAAGAAAAGATTGAATTTGTTGTTTCATACTATGTTTGGATGAAAAAAGAAATGGTAGTCATTTTCTTTCTACAAATTTTATTGTCCTTCTGGAAATTGTCAAGGCATATAACTTTTTCAGTGTTGTGTCGGTTTTGTGTAGTGACACTAACTAATATTCCATTGTTTCAGCACTGTATGCGGGAAATTAAACGTCTACAGCAGGAGAGACCATTGGAAAATGTAGGAGAGGCTTTGAGAAGTCTAAGAGATGATGCTATTCCTTGCACTGATCATTTGATAAAAGTTTTCAAACCACTGAACTTGTCGTCAAGCCAGGAGTTGTTCAAAGAAACTTTGGCTGTGGAAAAAGAGAGAATGAATGTGCAAGTCAACAGTGCAAAAGGGAAATTAGATCAAATCAACCAGATTGTGGATCTCATCTCTTGTATACGTGATTGTATGCTTAAAACACAGCACTTTGTACCCACATGTGGTATTTTGATACCTCCACGCTTCCTTTGCCCCTTGTCGTTGGAACTTATGATGGATCCTGTTATTGTCGCTTCTGGGCAAACTTATGACCGCACTTCCATCCAAAAGTGGCTTGATAGTGGACTGTCCATTTGCCCAAAGACCCATCAAACACTTACACATACAAAGCTCATTCCAAATGACATAGTCAAAGCTATGGTAGCAAGTTGGTGTGAGGAAAAC
Organism: Gossypium australe; assembly: GCA_005393395.2. Lineage (NCBI taxonomy): Eukaryota > Viridiplantae > Streptophyta > Magnoliopsida > Malvales > Malvaceae > Gossypium > Gossypium australe. The sequence continues at coordinate 19,699,091 of CM016624.1, forward strand.
AACTTAAAACTTTCTAGTAACACCGGCCGTGCAAAACTTGTCTCAATGTCTTCTCCTTCAAATCATTTATCATCTCAAGATTTAACTCATACTGATAGTACTTGCTTTGCAAACGGTAGTTGCTCCACATCAAGATCATCTCCTGAAGATGGAAATGGTTTAGAGAAGGAGAAGATTGAAACCTCATCAAGAGATAACCAAGAAAGCTATGGATACCAAAGCAGGGAGATTGACAAGTATGATCAGCAATCCTCCAATCAGTCATTTTTTCACAGCAGGACTGAATCAGCCTCAAGTGAAGTTTCTAGCATTGATTGTGCCTCTAGTAGTTCAAAGAAACATGAAAGGAACGACTTTGCTGAAATTTCATCTGAGGGCCTTGGTACTTCCTCATTAACAAAAGAATCTGGACTTTCTTCCTGGATAACAGGAAAGCGGTTGCAGGCCTCTGGAGCAAAAATAGAAAAGTCAGTCAACGGAAACCATAATTATAATAGCCCTTATTTCATTGAATCTGGGTCAGGATGTGATGATTTGACCACGAGTTCCCATGTGAAGACGTTAGTGGACAACCTTAAAAGCCTATCCAATGAAGCCCAAACAGCAGCTGCTGCAGAATTGCGCTTTCTTGCAAAGCACAACATGAAAAACCGAATAATTATGGGTCAATGTGGTGCTATTGCGCCACTACTTTCTCTATTATACTCAGAAGTAAAGCTAACGCAAGAGCATGCTGTTACAGCCCTTCTAAACCTCTCAATTAACGAAGATAATAAGGCTAGAATTGCAAAATCGGGAGCAATAGAGCCGCTAATTCATGTTTTAAAGTCTGGAAATGATGGAGCCAAAGAAAACTCTGCAGCAGCTTTGTTCAGTCTTTCTGTCTTGGAAGAGTACAAGGCAAGGATCGGCCGCTCTGGTGCTGTAAAAGCCTTGGTAAATCTTCTAGGCTCAGGAACTTTGAGAGGAAGAAAAGATGCTGCTACTGCTTTGTTTAACTTGTCAATCTTTCATGAAAATAAGGCTCGTATAGTGCAAGCTGGCACGGTGAAATACCTTGTCAAGTTTTTGGATCCTGATAGTGGGATGGCTGACAAGGCAGTTGCTCTTCTCTCGAACCTGTCCACAATCGCGGAAGGGCGTTTGGCAATTGTACAGGAAGGCGGTATCCCAGTACTAATTGAAGTTGTTGAATCAGGGTCACCGAGGGGTAAGGAAAATGCTGCCTCTGCATTTCTGCAACTATGCCTTAACAGTTCCAAGTTTTGTACCTTGGTTTTGCAAGAAGGGATCACTCCATCCCTAGTTGCACTGTCTCAGTCCGGCACACCAAGAGCAAAGGAAAAGGTATGCAGCTTAGTTTTTAACTCTTCTTCTGTTACAATGCTACAGTCCTTGCATTGTCTGCTCCTGTGTCTGGAATTTCAATATAGTAAGCGGAATTGTGATTATATTCCTTAATGTAGCTAATTAGATTGGTTTGGAAAAATGTGTTATGTAATGTGAATTTTCGAGATGCACATCATAAAGCATATTATATATTGTTTTTTTTAATGTTTCAGGCACAGCAACTTCTTAGTCACTTCCGGAATCAGAGAGAAGGTGCGACAGGGAAGGGCAGGATGTGACATATGATAACTTGTGTTATATTTTTATTTTCTGATTCTTTTGATACCCTTCTTGCATGTAAGTTGTTCTTTTCTCATTTTATCTTGTTGGAGCTCTCTCTTCCCATACATTCTTGTTGGAGCTCTCTCTTCCCATACATTCTTTAGTTGTCAAGATATATGCATTGGCATTGTGATTTGTGAACTCTATTCTTTGTTTCTTTTTGATCCCTATGGGAAAATAGGGCAAACTTTCCAGTGAGGTGTTCGGTTTGTCTATAATTTGCTGCGAATATTTCCATGGAGCATAATAGCTTGCCATAGGATTATGGTATGACAGCTTCACTTTGTTTTTCTTCATTTAGTTTAGTTCGTGTAATAACTGGTTCTGATTTGTTCCTTAAGTTTTGTAAATATGTTGTACATGTCATCTACTATATAGGTTCTTGTTAAAAGGATACTTTTGCAATTTGGTTTGGTTTGAAATGTTCCATTTTCTGTGATTTGGTGTCCCTGTTTGTTACTGCAGGACAGCATGCAATATTCGATAATAGGTCAATTTGGGCAGTGCTGTCACCTGAAATTTGCAGCATTCATTCAAGGCCCTACTTCTCTAGTTGTATGTTTTAGTGTTTAGGAAAAAGGGAGTAGCCGAAGGCATGCACTGGTCCACTCATGTTAGTCATGGGATGGGCTGAAAGTGAAAGTATACAACAGCTGGCATTTATGGTACCATTCCATAATAACAAATACTTCTGACCAGACTCCTCCGGTGTTTGATCTCTCATGGCCTTTCCACCACTTTTCTTTCTTTCATGATGTCAGAGGGTAGAATTTGTGATTCCAATTGCACCCGTAAGCACTTTGATTCACATTTTATTGTTAACAAGATGAAGAACGTTTCTCTATTTAGTGTTTTTTTCCGCCGCAAATAATAAATAATTTTGCCGACAAACATTAACTTGATTTGCTTAAAACAATGATATATTGATATGCACATAGTAAACATGCCAGTAGGTTTTTTAAGACATGAAGTTGTATGAAAATCCCTTCATTTAAATTTGCAGTTAATATTGGTGATTTGACAATTTAAAAAGTGAATAATTGTTTTAGCCTACAACAACAAATTGATGACAAAGAAACATGTTGGTTTTTGATAAATATCCGGTCAAATAAATAGATACAAGTGTCAGGTTTACGACCAGTTGCCAAGGCCGAGAGTTTTTACAACCCAAAATTTCATAGTGGGTCTAGAGGTCTTATAATTGGGCCTGCTACAATTGTGATCCACAGAAAACAAGTATGAAAGATATAGTGGATGTAGAGGGATTTTATAATACTTTTCCTCCTTTCGCACCACACTGTTTACACTTGTCGTTAGCCGGTGATGGTTTTTTTGTGGACAAGATAACATTTGCTGGGTTTGTTCCAACTGTGCCCCATTGTTGTGCCATGTTGTATATTGGTGATGGAGTTTTATTTTGGTGTACATGGACATCTATTTTACTCTTAGGTTGAGTGTGGTTCCGTGACAGTTAACGAGGCTCGACTTAAATGTTTAATGCAGTAATAAGTTATATTGTATAAATAAAGAGAAATATAAATTTGAATTTTAGAAACTATGTTAGGAGGGGTAGTTTCAATGATTATCACCGTTAAAAAAAATCTTTCACTCAATTAAAGATTGACACATGATATTTTTAATTATATATTAACTTTAAATTTTTTTAATGGAAAGTATTGTTTTGAACCACAATAATTACATAATTATAATTTAAATACATGCTTAAAATAAATACCTAACTAAAAAATTAGTTTGAGGGATTATTATTCAATTAAGCATACATAAAAACACCCTATGGGGACGAGGATTAGGGGGGCTTGGTAGTGCCATTCACTGTGTCATGTGAGTGGTTTACTTTCTTTGTCGGACCGCAACTACAAAGCTGGCTCCTTTTCTGTCAAATCACCATGTAATGTGTTTTTTTAATGATGTTTGTGTGGTGGGAAATTTCAACTAACATGATATGGAAGTTAAAAGCCCCGCCCAAAGTCCACTGATTTTTAATGGCTCATGATGAGTGTGAGTGGATCCGAGTATTCTGGAACAAATTTTCTCTTGGCGGGCTATTATTTGGTATAATCCTGTTAATCTTAAATCTTTCTTTGTGAGTTCCTGTGGTGGATCTGGTTGACTCGAAACGAATTTGTATTTCAAGGTACACTATGGTCGGTGGATGAGCTACTTTTCACAAAAAGGTCAATCTTTTGGACTCAAGCATACTGGGGAGATGCTTTCATCGTTGAAAGAGCGTGATGGAAACATCCATTGCAGTGTGCACCATGCACAGGCGGCTTTGGACTCCTCCACCCGCGGGTGTCGTAAAATTTAACGTCAATGGGGCTGCAAGGGGTAAACCTGGTTGGTGCAAGAGAACTGAACCGATGGTGGAGTCTGACTAATACAAAGTTGTTTTCTGGTGTAGCTCTTATGCCTCACGAGTGACGCCCCTGGAGGTTTCTTATGGGATACTTTCAATGAGATGGATGGTATGATCAAAGGAACTGGAGCTGTTCATTTTTTTCATGTATTCAGGGAAGTAGGAAGCCAACAGCTTTGCTCATGCACTTTACCATCTATCGATCAAGTTTTCTTTTACCCTGGTGGTAGTGTACTGTGCTGGACCCTTTGTGTTTTGCTACTATCTTGCTGGTCCCTCTCTATTTCTTCTGTTTTGTGATTACCTTAATGAGTTTTGGAGGTGTTTTCTTTTTTGGTGGAATCAATTCCTGGATTCTTATTGAACTTCAAGTTCAGGGGCGAAGCCAGAACAATATTTTAGGGGGGCCGGATGAAATTTTAATTTTTATAGTTTATATCTTTATAATTTGTAAATGACTAAATCGAATTTTTATAATTTTAGGGGGGCCAAAGTGTAATTTTACCTTTACTAATTAAAAAATTTTTAAAAATTTCAAGGGCCTAAATTGAAATTTTACATTTTAGGGGGGCCGGGGCCCATGCCAGGCCCCCTAGCTACGCCCCTGTTCAAGTTATACCTGTTATTATATCCGAAAAAAGAAGTTGTTTGTCGAGGAAAGAGGAAAAAGGAAAAACTTTATATTAAACAAATTCAGAGACTAAAGACATTTGTTAGTAGCTCGAGTGCTCCCTCTTGAGCTACTAACTACGTTAAGGTTCGACTATCGACAAGTTGAGAAGCTCATGGAAAAAGCAGCATGCTTTGTATTGGCTATAGTATTACGTTTAGAAGGACCATTTTACCGAGTAGATATATGATTGTTAACCATCTTGTGGCCAAGAAGTTACCGGGGGTTAAACTGAGGTATTTGATTCTCTATTTTTCACTATGTTGAAACATTTTCAAATATTTATAGTTTTCCAATAACTATAAATGAATGGGTATAATTAATTAAAAGATTATATCTTTTAATTTTTTGAAAAAGAATTATAACTATTTAAATAATATTATTTGAATAGTTATAATTAAATGAATAATAATGTTTTTATTTTAAAAAAACATTATTATTCGGAAAGGTACCTATTGATTAAAGATGTCTCTATGAAGAAACATGAAAATTCCTATAAATAGGAATCAGATTTCATTTGGAGATATACCAACAATTCTAATATTCTTTCTTTCTTCCTTCATTTTCTAATATTGTTAGATTGTTCTATAAAGTATTACTATAGAAATCCTTTATAGAAATTGGTTTTCTTGTCATATATTGCTCAGTGTGTAGTGGGCTATTCTCGTCAGTGCAAAACGCAAATAGCCATTGGCTTCATTGTATCCTCGAGGTTAATTTGCTTGGAACTCGTTTGCACACCGAAGATAGGTGGGGGCGAATATAACCTTAAAGATAGTGATTTGATACACGCCTTGGAGCCTTATCCTATTTCTTCTTCTGTTCAAGTTTTCGTTCGTGTGTTCGAGATTTTCCTCACCGGAGTTTTGTACTAACACACTACTCTCTTTCATTTTGATGATCATCAACAGTAGAAGTGGGTCAGAAAATGAGTAATTCTGGAAAAACAATCTGAGAAAGTAGAAGTGGGTCAGAAAATGAGTAATTCTGGAAAAACAATCTGAGAAGGTAATGATGGTAAAATTTATTGAGAAAATTCGTATTCGGATTTTAAAGATAACACTATTGAAAAAGTAATCATAAATTTTAAAAAATAATTTTAATGCTTATTAAAAACTACATAAAAAAACACTTTCATTAAAATTTCTTCTTCTGTTCGAGTTTTCGTTCGTGTGTTCGAGATTTTCCTCACCGGAGTTTTGTACTAACAATTTTAAGGTTATATTTCATAATGACTACCGCAACTCACGAAAGTGGAACACTAAGGGAGTTGGCTTCCAATTTTGTCAAACTTGATCGGTTTGATGGTGGCAATTTTCGACGATGGCAGAAAAAGATGCACTTCTTATTATCAACTTTGAAGATTGCATATGTTTTGGATACCCCAAGACCTGAGGAGACTGAAAACGAATCTGTTGCTGCAACCCGAGAAAGACAAAAATGGGACAATGCTAATTACATGTGCATGGGCCACATATTGAATGGTTTATCTGATGGTTTGTTCGACACCTACCAAAATGAGGTCACCGCTAAAGAATTATGGGACAAATTGGAGACAAGATACATGACCGAAGATGTTACAAGTAAGAAATTTCTTGTCAGTCGTTTCAATAATTATCAAATGATTGATGATCGTTCTGTTATGGAACAATTTTGTGATATTGAAAAGATGCTGAATCAATTCAAACAATATGATATGAAAATGGATGAAATGATTATTGTATCCTCCATAATAGACAAACTTCCTCCATCTTGGAAAGACTTTAAAAGAAGTCTAAAACATAAGAAAGAGGAAATATCTCTTGAGGCTTTGGCAAATCATCTTCGTATTGAAGAAGAATATCGAAAGCAAGATCAGAATCTAAATTCTGAAAATGCCAAAGTGCATGTTACGGAGGAAGTACAGATTACTAAACCATTCAAGAGAAAGTTCAAACAGACTGATAGAGCACCTAAGTTTAAAAAGAAACAAAAGGGCTCATGCTATCATTGTGGTAAGCCGGGACATTTCAAGAATGAATGTCGATTCTTAAAGAAGAAATCATCTTCTAAGGCTGATAATAACGAAAAGTTCGTTGCAATGATATCTGAAATTAATATGGCACAAGATGATAATACATGGTGGATTGATACTGGAGCAACCAAACACGTGTGCAAAGACAAAATCATGTTCACAAAGTTTACACAATGTGAAAATGATAATGTCTTGTACATGGGAAATTCTTCCACCGCAGCAATCAAAGGCAAAGGGTCTGTTGAACTGCAATTCACTTCTGGAAAGGTTTTAACCTTAAATGATGTATATTATGTACCAGAAGTTAGAAAGAATTTAGTGTCTAGAAGTCTGTTAAATAAGTTTGGTTTCAAACTTGTTTTTGAGGCAGATAAATTTATTTTGTCTAAGGGAGGAATTTTTGTAGGGAAAGGGTATATGTATGAGAGTATGTTCAAACTAAATATTATCAATAAGAATGAGAATACTATTTCTGCTTATATGGTTGAATCTTTTTGTTTATGGCATTATAGATTAGGTCATTTGAATTATAGAAAATTGAATGACATGTATAAGTTAGATTTAATTCCTGTTTTTAATAATAATATTGAAAAATGCAATACATGTATGTTGACTAAAATTACAAGAAACTCTTTCCCTAAGGTTAAAAGAAAAACAAAATTGCTTGATTTGATACATAGTGATTTATGTGACATGCATAATACTCCTACATTAGGTGGAAAGAAATATTTTGTTACTTTTATTGATGATTGTTCTAAATATTGTTATGTATATTTATTGCATTCAAAAGATGAAGCGCTTGATAAATTTAAAGTTTATAAATCTGAAGTTGAACTTCAATGTGAATCATTTATCAAGTGCTTAAGATCGGATAGAGGTGGAGAATACTATAATCCAAGTTATTTTGAATCCATTGGGATTGTCCATCAAGTTTCAGCCCCTTATACACCACAACAAAATGGTGTAGCTGAAAGGAAAAATAGAGTATTAACTGAAATGGTAAATTCAATGTTATCATATTCAGGTCTTGGACAAGGTTTTTGGGGAGAAGCTGTTCTAACAGCTTGTCATATATTGAATAGAGTTCCTAATAAGGAAACTAAAATAACCCCTTATGAACAATGGAAGAAAAGGAAACCAAACCTTAATTATTTGAAGGTTTGGGGTTGTAGAGCTATTGTCAAAGTTCCAACACCTAAATGTAAAAAGTTAGGTGAAAGAGGAATTGAATGCATATTTATAGGATATGCACATAATAGCAAGGCATATAGGTTCATGGTAATTGAACCAAATGATTCAATTTCAATTAATACTGTTATTGAATCAAGAGATGCTATTTTTGATGAAAATAGATTTAATTCTATATCAAGACAATTACAGCCACAACAATTGATTCATTCTTCAAATGAGAATGAGATTCCATTGGAACAAATTGATAATAATGATGAATCTTGTCAAGAATTAAGAAGAAGTAAGAGGATTAAAAAGGTCAAAGATTTTGGACCAGATTTCATGATGTTTCTTGTAGAAGGAAAAGGTGAAAGTATATACAATAAGATACCTTATTGTTATAATATAGAATATGATCCTATTACATTTGAAGAGGCAATGAAATCTCAAGACTCTGCTTTTTGGAAAGAAGCAATAAATGATGAGATGGATTTAATAATGGGAAATCAAACTTGGATCTTAGTTGATCTTCCACCGGGTTCCAAACATATAGGTTGTAAATGGATCTTCAAAAAGAAAATGAAGGTCGATGGAACCATTGATAAGTTTAAAGCAAGGTTGGTAGCCAAAGGTTTTACACAAAAATAAGGTATTGATTACTTTGATACCTATGCTCCAGTAGCAAGAATTGCTACAATTAGACTCTTAAATGTACATGGAAGAGGAAGTGTACATGGAACAACCGGAAGGATTTGTTGTTCCAGGACAAAAGCATAAGGTATGTAAGCTTGTTAAATCTTTATATGGACTTACACAAGCACCAAAACAATGGCACCAAAAGTTTGACAATGTTGTTTTAGCTAATGGTTATAAAATAAATGAATCCGATAAGTGCATATATAGCAAATTTGAAAATGGAAAAGGTGTCATAATTTGCTTATATGTAGATGACATGCTCATTTTTGGCACGGATTTGGAACAACCGGAAGGATTTGTTGTTCCAGGACAAGAGCATAAGGTATGTAAGCTTGTTAAATCTTTATATGGACTTACACAAGCACCAAAATAATGGCACCAAAAGTTTGACAATGTTGTTTTAGCTAATGGTTATAAAATAAATGAATCCGATAAGTGCATATATAGCAAATTTGAAAATGGAAAAGGTGTCATAATTTGCTTATATGTAGATGACATGCTCATTTTTGGCACGGATTTGGAACAAATAGAAAACACAAAGAAATTCTTGTCAAACAACTTTGCTATGAAGGATATGGGTGTAGCAGATGTTATTCTTGGGATTAAAATAACCCGAGATAAAAGCAGTATAGCTTTATCACAATCACATTACATTGAAAATGTGCTTAAAAAGTTTGATCTTTTCAACTGTATACCAGCATCTACACCCATGGATCCTCAAATAAAATTAGTATCTAATGCTGGTAGGAAAATTGATCAATTGAAATATGCAAGTCTAATTGGTTGTCTTATGTACATAATGACTTGTACAAGACCAGATATTGCATATGTTGTTGGGAAATTGAGTAGGTACACAAGTAATCCAAGTAGTTTGCATTGGCAAGCATTGAATAGAGTACTTAGGTACTTAAAGAAAACTATTAACTATGGATTGTGTTATAATGGATATCCTCCAGTTTTAGAAGGGTATTCGGATGCTAGTTGGATTACAAGTTTGGAAGATCATGCATCTACTAGTGGATGAATCTTCATTCTTGGTGGAGGAGCCATTTCTTGGGGTTCCAAGAAACAAACATGTATTACTAATTCCACCATGGCAGCAGAATTTATTGCATTAGCCGCTGCATCTAAAGAAGCAGAATGGTTAAGAAATTTGCTTTATGATGTACCTTTATGGCCTAAGCCAATTTCACCTATTTCTATCCGTTGTGATAGTCAGGCTACTCTAGCAAAGACATATAGCCAAGTATATAATGGAAAGTCTAGACACATTGGATTAAGACATAGTTATGTCCGACAATTAATCTCTGATGGAGTGATCACTATTAATTATGTGAGGTCAAGTGAAAATTTGGCGGATCCTTTGACAAAAAGTCTTGCTAGAGATGCAGTAAAAAGGACCTCAAAAGGGATGGGACTCAAGCCCATTAATTAGAGTTACCCATGATGGAAACTCGACTCAGCGCTTGGTATAACGTCAAGTCTTGAGTTCAATGAGATAAAGTACATCATTAGTATGTGACTGTTAGCACTATAAATAAATCCATCCTAAGATTAAAGTGCTAGGTACCCGTAATGATAAGGGAAGGATGAGTAATGTACTCTTAATGGACCCATAACATAAATATGTTAGAGTGTTATAATTACGGGAACACTTTTGATGGGATCTACCTATGTGAGTGGAAGTGTGGCCGTTTCTAGGAGCTCAAGGGCTTGGCTCTGACAGCACTCATGAAAAGAGGACACAGACACATGGCCATAATAGTGTCCCTAGATACTATGCATTGACCGATGTTGAAATCATTGTGTGAGATGTGTTCGGTTAATCAAATGAAATAGTTGGTTCAAAGCTTAGTCTACCAGCAATTTCGATTAACTTTAACATGTTTTCACTAAGTGAATGTTCAATCGTAAGACACCTTCATTTATGCAAATTAATTTCCAAGAATATCAAAATCTAAAATATTTTGAAAATGGGGGGAGATTGTTGAAACATTTTCAAATATTTATAGTTTTCCAATAACTATAAATGAATGGGTATAATTAATTAAAAGATTATATCTTTTAATTTTTTGAAAAAGAATTATAACTATTTAAATAATATTATTTGAATAGTTATAATTAAATGAATAATAATGTTTTTATTTTAAAAAAACATTATTATTCGGAAAGGTACCTATTGATTAAAGATGTCTCTATGAAGAGATATGAAAATTCCTATAAATAGGAATCAGATTTCATTTGGAGATATACCAACAATTCTAATATCCTTTCTTTCTTCCTTCATTTTCTAATATTGTTAGATTGTTCTATAAAGTATTACTGCAGAAATCCTTTATAGAAATTGGTTTTCTTGTCATATGTTGCTCAGTGTGTAGTGGGCTATTCTCGTCAGTGCAAAACGCAAATAGCCATTGGCTTCATTGTATCCTCGAGGTTAATTTGCTTGGAACTCGTTTGCACACCGAAGATAGGTGGGGGCGAATATAACCTTAAAGATAGTGATTTGATACACGCCTTGGAGCCTTATCCTATTTCTTCTTCTGTTCGAGTTTTCGTTCGTGTGTTCGAGATTTTCCTCACCGGAGTTTTGTACTAACACACTACTCTCTTTCATTTTGATGATCATCAACAGTAGAAGTGGGTCAGAAAATGAGTAATTCTGGAAAAACAATCTGAGAAAGTAGAAGTGGGTCAGAAAATGAGTAATTCTGGAAAAACAATCTGAGAAGGTAATGATGGTAAAATTTATTGAGAAAATTCGTATTCGGATTTTAAAGATAACACTATTGAAAAAGTAATCATAAATTTTAAAAAATAATTTTAATGCTTATTAAAAACTACATAAAAAAACACTTTCATTAAAATTTAAATTAACCCAAATTTGCTTATTAAAAACTACATAAAAAAACACTTTCATTAAAATTTAAATTAACCCAAATTTACTAAATGTCGCATTTCAGTAGTAATTAAATTGATTAAATTGTAAATCTAATGATTCATGCGGTCAACTTTATTGATAACTACTGTTTCTGCAAAGACACCATTTTTTTTAATCAAGCAAACACTTCCACTTGCTGAGTAGGTTAACGAGCACTGCATTTGTATTTTGTAACTGGAGGGTGGATGGGTTGGTTTTTTGTTTAGGCTGTTCCCAGGCAAGGAGATCACACTGTTAACCGAAGATATCATCTTATTCTTATACTCTGATTGCGAGCCATTGATTTTGGTTGAGTTCACAGCTCACTTTTAGGGAAAAACACAAACCATTCATGCGGAGATAGCTAGTTAGCATATGGCTAAATCTATCCCTTAATACTAAAACAACTTGTTTGTTTCCTCTTCTTTTACAATATTCTGTGGCAGAATTCCTTGCAGGTTACAAGTTTTAAGAAGCCTACCACTCTAAAACACCCAAAAGCTTCAAGCTATCAAATTGAAGCCAACACCAGACAAAACTAAAACCATACATAGCAAAGCGTCATGCTTGTTACTGCACAACTGCATGCATCTTTGATGATAGGTTAATTTTGGCAGTGCTGTCGCCTGAAACTTGCAGCATGCCATGCATGGCCCTACTTCTCTAGTCGTATTACTGTTTGGGAAAAGAAAGTAGCCGAGGCCAGCCCTGGTCCACTCTTGCTATGCATGGGGGAGGGGAATATATATAGCAGCTTGCACCTTGGGTACGTTTGATCTCCCATGACCCCGACCTTCCTCGAATTTTCTTTCACGGCAAACGGGCAGAATTTGTGATTCCAACTGCACCTTATGCACATTGAATCCCATTTTATCGTTACAAGATGATTTCTTCTTTAATGAAATTGATTTCATTTGGTTGATTAATATATATTTTTACATGCATTAAAATAAAACTACAAAATAATAAAGGTTAAAATATGTTTCAAATTTCTTAACTTTTTAATTTAATATTTGTAACTTTTTTATTTCTAAAAATTTAATCTCTTTATTTTAAATTTATATAATCTTAATTATTAGTATTATTAAAATTCTTCAATATTTTTCTTCTTAAATGAATAATTTTTATTTTAAGATATCATGAATTTAATAAAATAATTTTATAAAAGTATTTTTTTTACATATTACAAATTGAAAAAGAGAGATCACAATCACACCATGTGAATTTTGATCTTTTAGATGTCAACCATTTATAATGTTGGCACATAGATCGAGGATATTTTAATCAATAATAACATAATTGGTTTAAACTTACTATTTTGTCCCTCTATTTTGATTAAATTTAAGATTTAACCTCTATACTTGAAAAATTAAAAAAGAAGTTCTCTTACTTTCTTGTTTTAAAAATATTAATTCAATCATTAAAATTGTTTCTATTAAAATTTGTCGAATTAGCATATTGATTACTGATTAGGTTGTCCTGATGTGATGTCACATATGATTAACTAGAAAAAAGAATTACGTTGGCAAATTTAAACATAAACCAGCAACGATAATGATTTAAATTGAAAAATAAAATGATTGAATTTTTAACTTTTTAAAGTTTATGGATTAAATCTCAAAATTGATCAAAGTACAGGGACTAAAAAAGATTTTAACCTAAAATAAATTTGCGGACAAACATTAATTGTTTAATTTGGGCAAAGACTTGCAGTGATGGAAAAAGAGAGTGAAAACTACAGTTGCTGTGTTTCCAAAAGCATCACATTTTAGAGTTTTGGAATTTGGAGCTAACAAATCAGGGAAAAGGAAATCGCTTTTTAATTAATTCCTAACGACCTGATTTGCTTAAAACAAATAATATCTCAAGGATTGTCTGTGCCCGGATTAGGTTTAGCTTGTAAGTTTATTGGTTGATGAAGAATTTTTGGCTTAAAAAAGTAAAGAGATGAGTGCTTTGGCTTGGCCTTATGATGTTAAGATATGAAAGTTGCAGCATAAAACAAAAAGAGAACCCAGTGACCTCCATAAATTTCTAAAACTGAAAACAAAATGAAGAAGGGACTGAAACAGTTGGATGATGCTTTTTGTGAGGGTAAATTGGAGAAATGCAGGTGACAGAAAATAAAAGGTTTGCTTTTATGGAAAAAGTGGTGAATGAAGAATGAAGTGTCATTTCAAAATTCAAACTACAGAGCTTGTTTACCCCCAACGAAATTAGGGTCTTTTTATTCCCCCATTTTGTACCAAAAGTAGTGCAGAAATTCATTCAATGGAAACCAACCTCACAGTTTTCCTATGCTTTTACTTAACCATCATCTCCACCATAAAATCACATAAAGCTACCCTACATAAAATCAACCTTTTCCTTTTCAAATTATACATTTACCCATAATTTATATTATACTTTCTTATTAATTTCTTAAAATTTATATTTTTCTTACTTTCTTTTATTTTTATTTCAAGAAATTTAGTTTAATTATTAATACTTTTAAAATTCTTTTGTTGAATTTAAGTTTATTATAACGTCAATTTTATTATTATATAGCTATTAAGTAAATATTTCTCTTATTTCAAAGTGTCGCACTAGTGAATTTAACAAAATAAACTAACTTCCTTAAAAATAAAAGGATTATTAACAATGAATTACCATTAATACCATAAATTATTTTTTATATTTTCATTATAATCTAAATTGAATATTTATTAATACCAAAATAATACAAAGACACGAGAAAAGAAATATATTCTGCACTTAATCAATTATTCTAAAGATTATGAATTTTTATTAATTTATAATAATTATGTTTATCTGTGATTTTAGCATGTAAAACATGATATATATATATATATATATATATATATTCAAATGAATTTTATAAATAATTTATAAGGAAAAATATAAAAATTACAGATGTACTTTGGTCTGGGTATAACTTTATTCATGAACTTTGATTTTGTGTAATTACACATATGAAACTTTGTTTATGGTTCACATGTATACATAAAATTTCATTTTTATTCAATTGTACGCTTTTAAATCAATTATACACATTTAAAAACATAAATGCATTAATCTATTTTCATATTGGATTAATATAATAATTTGTGTATGTAATATATAAACGTAAAGTGGTGTTATATTAGATCGTAAAAATTGAATCAAATTAAAATTTAATGTATAGATTACACACATTCAAAATTCATGTATAGTTTTGATATTTATCCCTAATTTATATTAATAACTTAAAAATTATTTAAAATTGATATTTCATGTATTATAAGGGTTAGTATTTGGTGCAATGATAGTGTACTTTTTTTATTTCACAAGCAGCCTTAACAATTTATTACGTGTCTCTTTTTTTAATATTTATTTTTAAATATTTTACTATATTTCTAGAAGTTACTTGTCAACCTCTATGTATTAACAATTTTCTCATATTATGTCGGGTATAAAAACTCCACTATGAGTGTGTCAAATATTTTCTCATATTATAATATTAACAATTTTAAATATCATTTGAATTAATTTATTTTTTATTTTACAATGTCATATTTAAAATAGACATTTTTAGCTTTTCATAACATTGTTTTATAGTAATTCTAAGGGTAAACTACACATATAGTCACCTAACTATAGGAAGGAACTGTAAGAGCTTTATTCTCGGGACCATGTGATGCCATTGATGTAGATTCAGCTGAATTAGGAGCAATAATTACAGCGTTGGATGTAATAATTGAGATAGGGTAGAGGGGATCTGGTTTGATTATTGTTGAAATCGGGTCATTGGTGGCTTATAATTGGTTATTGAACAAAGATAAGAGACCTTGGTCGCAACAAACTACATATGCAGATATGGAAAGGAGACTAGCCTGTGTGGGTGAGGCAACATTTTCAAAAGCAGAGCAACATGGCAATGAAATGGCAAAAACATTAGCGACAGTAGGTATTAATCGCAGGGTTATGTTCAAGGTGAGGTGGTGAATGTTAGATTGGTGACTGGAATACCTGGTTTTCATGTTATAATAGCTTTTGTGACAATTGTATTGTTTGATTGGAACTACTGTTCTATTGCTTTTAAACAGAATAGTTTGAATGAAGCAAAAAAAAAAAAAGTTCATTTAGGTATCCAAAATAAGAAGTTTTCAATTTAAGCACTCACATTATATAGTTGAGTCATTTTGGTTATACCCGATAAAATCACAAACGACAAGTTGACATAGTTGTTAAAAAATCGGTATATAATAACAAATTTAGCCTTCAACTTTTACATTTTATTTAAATTTAGTCATAATTTTAAAAAATTAACCCTCAAAATTTACAAATAATCTCAATTTTCTCCTAATTCAAAAAAATTCAAAAAATATATAAAAAAGCATAAATATTTTCAAAAAAATATTGTTGATAAGAAATAATAATATATAAAAATTTCAGAAAATATAATATATTATATAACTTAACCCTCGAGTTTGAGCTCAACTCACTAATTAAGTTTAGGGAAACATATATGAAGCACATAACATAATTTAATAATATAAAAATATGAAAAGCTTGATAAGGCTCGCGAGCTGTTCAAGTCAAGTATTACTAATATCGAATTTGGCTCGATCGATAGCTTGAGCTCGAGCTCAGCTTGATAATTACCGAATCAAATTCAAATTTTCTTCGAGTTAAATTTGAATAGCTTGCAAGCATCAATGTCTAATTTACATCTTTACGTCTCGTTAAATTGAGTGTAATTGGACACTTATAAATTTTTATGGAGTGTGAAAATTGAAGTAATTATGTGGACAATTATAAATAATTAAACTCAAATCCAATTATCACATGCACGTGCATGATTTAAGATTAAAATTGTTTATACAATAATAATATTTTAATTTTAGGATATATATATTTAAATATAATTATATGTTATTTTATTGATTTCGCTTAGATAACTTGAAAATCTTTTATTGATTATATAACTTCCTCTACATTTTGACTTACTAAATAATTAAATAAATTAATAATATATATATAAATTATTTATACTAAAATTAACGTAATTATTATTAATTATTTATATTTGGTAACGACGATTTGATGATAATCAAAAGTATATATTTAATGTTTTATTTTCTCAGCCAAAATAACTTACTTTAATTAAATCCAAAAGGAAAAAAACCCAGCAGAAGGTTAGTAAACACGAAATGACAACATACATGGCCAGCTCTCGAAAATGCACTATACAACACAACATAAAACACCATCTTATGACAACATACACTGCGTAGAATATTAGAGAGAAAACAACCTACTAATAAAAATGAATGTTTAGATAAAAATCATTGTTGAATATTCTTTTGGATTCACATATTATACAAGATGATTTAATTTTAAGTTTTGTTATTTATTTAAAGATTTTTTTTTTCAAATATTATCAACAATTTTATAATAATTAAATATATATTTTAAAATTTTAAATTATATAATTAGAGAAATTATACTTCATCAATCAAATATGTTTATGTTTAGTGAATTATTATAATTACGAAATGATACAATTACTACAATAATAATTATACTTCCATCCATATCTCCAAACATACTTTATATATATTTATAATAATTACATTTGACATACAATTATTTCAAAAAATTGAAATTATTTATATCAAATATATCATTATATATTTTAATTTCAAGGGTATATTCTTATATATTTAAATTAAATTTTACAAATAATTTATATTAATATCTAACATTAAACATTTGAAATTAAAAAAAATAGAAATTACACTTTTTTTTCACGATATTTTGTTCATCCCTCTTTGAAATGCATTTTCTTTGACCTTAAAACGTTGAAAAGCACTCAGCAATTGTAAAGGGTAGAAAGCTAAAATAAATTATAAGAAAGCGAAGTTGTGAGTTATTCAGTATCTTCAACAGTAGTATTGCAACTTTGTTTTGCTTAGCTTAGTTTAAGTCTTATAATTAGACTGTTTTAAGGTTACCAAGTGTGTTTCTTATCCTACGAAACACAAAAGTAAAGGAAACCCTAAATTCAAAGTAGCTGAACCAAGAAGAGAAAGTACTACCGCACTAATCTTCTTCTTCTTCTTTTTTTCATATTCCAATTGTTAATTGATAAAGCCCAAAAAGAATTATTTGTTGTAGACGATACTATTAAAAACTGTGCTCTCTCTCCATGCCCATGGATTCATTTCCAGAAATGGATAGCTTCAACTTGGAAAACGCTAGCCTCAACGTTAGCAATAACGGTGCCACATCACTTGCAACCCCGTCTTCTTCGACGTCAAGCCGGTACGAGAACCAAAAGCGCCGTGACTGGAATACCTTTGGACAGTACCTGAAGAATCATAGGCCCCCACTTTCACTCTCCATGTGTAGTGGAGCTCACGTCCTGGAGTTCCTTCGCTACCTCGACCAATTTGGAAAAACCAAAGTCCACACTTTTAACTGCCCCTTCTATGGCCTCCCAAACCCACCTGCCCCTTGTCCATGCCCGCTCCGTCAAGCCTGGGGTAGCCTCGATGCTCTCATCGGCCGCCTCCGAGCTGCCTTTGAAGAAAATGGCGGAAAACCTGAAGTAAACCCATTTGGAACCCGAGCTGTGAGGCTTTATCTTCGTGAGGTTCGCGATTTGCAGTCAAAAGCAAGAGGGATTAGCTATGAAAAGAAGAAGCGTAAGCGACCCCTAGCCAACCAAACCCCAACTCTTCCACTGCCGCCACCACCACCTAGTGCAAGCTGAAATATGCATCGCCAAAACCTCATAACCATAAGCAAGCTGCAGTTTAATTAGTCTAGCATATGACTAAATGTTCCTCCCTGGCTGCTGCTTTGCTTGATCTATGAAGGTTATAGTTTTCTTTCACTTTTCCAATCAGCTACATGGTATTGGTTTGAGACATAAGTCCTATATTATTTTTAGGGTAGTTTTACTTCTCGATGCCTTTGTGCCTTTCTACTTTCTGTTAGAGTGGTAAAACCTGGTAATGCTTTTGAGACTTTCGGGGACTCCTTTGAATACTTTTGATGCAAACAGTGTCAGTATCCTCAGTAATGAACTAGTACTAAAAAAACAGTCATTCTAGGAGTGACTGTACTAGCAGTTGTTGTTGCCTAAGTGGAACTGATCATTGCCAAAGTAATTAACCATATGTTTGAAGTTCATATCTTTCTTCATCTCTGTATATCTCTCTTCCCAGTCCAATTCTTGGCAGTCACCTTCATTGCTGTTTATAGCATCAGCTTGAAACAACTTTACATGAGGATGATGTGTCAGATTTGTGGAGAGCACTATATTTGTTTAATGGCTTGGCTTTGTTGCAGATGGAAGTCAGTTTTCATCTCTCTGCTACTCATCTTTTCTCTCCTTTCTTGTCTTCACATTTTAAACAACAACATCAAATCATTTGAAGATTGATCTTAATATATAGTGCTAATACTTAGATCGAGAGGAAGTATAATAAATGTATGTAAGGATTTTGTGATTAACATTTGGCTTTAATGAATGATTGAGACCTTCCCTCTTAAGTTTTAAATAAGATAATTGGATTGTTTTAGCCAATTAAGTTTTTATTAATAATATTGGAACATAAGGTTATATATAGACGCTAGAGACAACCTTCTTTTCCCTTTAACGAGAGTGGACATGATCTTAAATATGGGTGTAATTGAATGTTGCTTAGGTTGATTCTATACGTAATTAGTCTTATCTATATTACAATTTTTTTGAGAATGTGCATGAGAACAAAAGTCATACAACAGCTTTCCGATGTGCTGGAAAGCTTAGTTAGTTTATCCAATGGCTATACTTCATTTCAATATAAGAAATGCCTAGGGTTAAGCTTTTGTTATTTTCCTTCACTTTATTGCTTAATACAAGGAATCAAGAAATTGGGATTTTGTGACGTATAATTTGAATTTTAAATTTAACCGAGATCTAATGTAACCATTAGATATTGAAAAGTCTGGTAAAAAAAAAAAATTGGTATGAAAAAATTGAGATTTTCATTAGAGGTGTGGATGGTTGATGATTGATTTCTTTATTTTTCTCGAAGTTTAGATATTGTTGCTCTCCACTCTCAATGTTGTATAGTCGGGTGGATATAATATTTTCTTTTATATTTTTATATATTTTTTTTAAATTGAGGATAAGGAATAAGGTTGTTTAGGGTTGAACCCAAATTTTTATATCTACAAAATATTATCCTTGCCGAGAAAAGAATGTATAAATCTGGGATTCCAGGTCATCCAATTATCCCTTCTTAATAAGGGAATGACAAAACATCATTTTTTACATTTTTAGTTAGATTTGAATTTTGTCCGGAGTAAAAATATGATTTGTCATTCTCCTATTGGAAAGAGATAATGATAATGTATAATCATAGTTTAATACAATCTCTTTCTCTATTCTTGCCATTAGATCAAAAGATTGCTGGGTATATCTTTATAGTTAATACAGTCTTTTTGAGAAGGTATATGGCAACTTCAAGAATCGTTTAGAAAGAGTAAAAATATTAGAAATTAGTGATATAATTCTCTCACCAACTAACTAAATATATTATTAGATGGATTCATTATATTTAAAATTAGTAGTAAAATCAATTGTATGTCCACCTAAATAAATTGTAAAATTGTTATAACATATAGGAAGTAAAAAGGGTCATGCAAGATTAAAAAGAAAACAATATATTAAAAAATCACACCTCGGACCAAGGACAGACACCAAGGAGATTCAACTTCTCCCTTATCCCAGCTTTGGCCAAACCGTCTGCCATCCCGTCGGAATCAACCGAATCTATAACACTTCTGATTCAAGTCTTTGAACACACACGGTGCATTGTTAGAAAACTTTAGCCAGTCCACACCATTGCTACAATCTGGCTCAACGATAACCCTACGGGACTTCGACCATTTCGATGCAGCAAAAATCAAACAAGCTTCTTTAATTGCCAGTAATTCCGCAGTAAAAATTTAGTTAAATGGTAATTTTTTATTTTTGGGCACCCTTCTAAAAAAAATTAACAGTTGAGTTTAAATCTTCTTAACACAAAATTTTAGCTTTAAACCTCAATTTTTACATTTTATGTCAGCAGATTTCTAACTTCACCTTAGCCTAGAGGTATAATTAGCTAACAACAATCAAGATGAGATCCCCAGGCTATTCCCTTAATTTCCTATATCTAGCTTTACACATTTGATTTTCCTATGTCCTTGTAAACTTTAGAAAAGCTAAGAAAATGTAGGTACTGTAACAAGAAAATGATGACACAAAAAATTTGGTTTTTAATAAATATCCGGAGAGATGATTGTAAATCCAACTTATGTAAAAAATAGTACTACGAAGTGTTAGATACTTGTGAATATTACATAGCAAATCGGCCCAATATTTAGCTTCCCGATAAGCTACCCCATGTGATTTATAGTATACTAGCTAGATATATCTCATCACATGCATGTTATTAGGGTGGACAAAAAAAGTTTGCTTCCCACTGCTCCGCCCTCCATAATCCATGTCATTTTGATGTAGGAGTAGGGAGGTAGCAGATACAGTTCAATTTTAACTGCTATATTGCTTTATCCTTTTCCTTAAAGGTGAACTAGTATCTATTGACTGCTACAAATGCAACTGTCTGCCACTGCTCCATTTTCTTTGCCGGAAACTTAAATTTATGTCTTTTCTCATCTCCTGGCCGAATGCATTGGGCTTTATTCACAGTTTGGCTACTTGTCATTCCGTAATATATTTTATTCCAAAAGCATAACAGCATTAAACAAAAAACAAACAGCCAATAATATAATTCCACGTAGTATTTAATATCTTTTTTTTAAATTTAATTTAATTCCCCGTACTTTCTCTCTCTCTCTCTCTCTCACCCCTGTATGTAATATATGCATATATATATGGGAAAGTGTATGTAACGTAATACATGCACTGTTCAATAAATCTTCACATATAGCAGCAATAGGTAAATGCAAATAAGTTCATGGCACCATAGATTTCTTATCTGAGTTTTAAAATAATCCATTAACTTCAAGCATTAGTATGGTATGATTTAAGAGCATACCCTCAATGATTACTAAGTTTTACTAACAATTACTAAGCACGTACTGTCAGAATCTACAATCTAGGACCAAAAACATCAAGGTGGAACTGTTGCTATCTCCTTTGTCCGACGATGGTTTGATTGTCGGTTTCTTTGTTGAGCCCGAATCTACTGATCCTATACTCATTAAAACACACTTCACGCCTCGTCCTACAACACCGAGATGTGTGACCCTAGTAACCCCATTTGTATGAAAAGTGGAAACAGTTGGAGAGTAAATAACTCCATTACTGTAAATAGTTTCCATTTGCGATGAGCTCCCCCACAAGACAACAGGAGATTCATTCTTCTCACGACCCTTGCCTTGGAAGAAGCCATAAACCATGACCATGAATATTTTGATATCAGTAGCCAGAAACTTAAGCTATGATGTGTGTGTGTGGAGGGGGGGGGGATGGGAGAGAGTTTAAAATTAGTTTTTAATTTAATTTAATATTAAATGCCATGTGGCATCTTATTATAGGCTGTTTATTTTTGTTATGTTTTTGGACTAAAATATACAGAAGGATAATTGTATCAAAATAAGACTAAATTTAAATAATAATAAAAAGGGAATAATTCCAGGTAAAATTATGAATAAAGCTTAAAATTTATAGATTTTGATCTTATAAACTGATATTGAATTTTTTTTTTATTAAATTTCATTGTCACATAATTATCTTAATTTTATATATGTTGTGTTGTTTTAGGGGACATCAAGTGTATATATTGTGTTATTACGTCACTTAAATTTAAAATTATATATTTCCTCTAAAAATAAAAAAATATCATTTAATAATTAATGTATTGAAATTTAAAATATAAGTATATATAACGGAAAAATTAATAAATACGTATACGCCATGCAGACGTATCCAAAACTAAACTCTTCCTTTATTTACCGCGAAAAATTAACTGCCAAATCTAGACGCGCTCATTTGAACCAAAGAAAAAAAGTAAAACTAAACGCTCTCTTTCTTCCTTCGCAAACATTCTATGCAAAAGGAAACAACAGAGAAAAAATATCAAGATCTGAGAGCATCAACAATGGGGTCGCTTCCTCCGTCACTGGACCTCCCATCACTGCCGTTGAGAAAGCCCCCTCACCTCCAACTCCTTTCCGAAACTACCCTTCTCAACCTCTTCAAATCCCAACAAAACCACCTCAATTACTTCTTCCAAAACCTCGACTTTTCCCAAGCATTATCCTTCACCCAAACCCTCCTCAATTCTCGTGGCACCATTTTCTTCTCCGGTGTCGGAAAATCCGGTTTCGTCGCCAACAAGATCTCCCAAACCCTAGTCTCCCTAGACATCCGCTCCTCTTTCCTCTCCCCTCTCGACGCTCTCCACGGCGACATTGGCGCACTCTCCTCTGCCGACGTTCTCGTCCTCTTTTCTAAATCCGGCTCCACTGAAGAACTCCTCCGTCTCATTCCCTGTGCCAGAGCCAAGGGGGTTTATCTCATTTCTGTTACCTCCGTTTCTAACAATGCCCTGGCCAACGCTTGCGACATGAATGTGCATTTGCCGTTGGAGAGGGAGTTGTGTCCCTTTGATCTGGCGCCGGTCACTTCCACTGCGATCCAGATGGTATTTGGCGACACCGTGGCTATTGCGCTTATGGGAGCTAGGAACTTGACTAAGGAGCAATATGCGGCCAATCATCCCGCTGGGAGGATTGGGAAAAGCCTTATTTTCAAGGTTTGCTTTTTCTCTTTTTTCCCCTTATTCTTAAATGCTGCCTTTGAGATTAGATTTTTGATAAATTTAATTGCTTCTGATGATGAGTCTTTTTTGTTAGTGGGTATTTAATTATCTTTGATAAAGTTGATCGCTCTCAAATTGTTCGAGATCTGGGCTTTCGAAGACTGTTCTTTTTGTTTGCTAATATTTGGTTCATATAAGAAGCTGTAGAACGATGAAAACTGAAAAAAAAGAAAAATAAATAAATATGTTTGATTTATTGCTCGTTGTAGTAATTTTGATGCATTTATTTGAATTTCTATTTTTAGGGATCATGTCATTGTCAAGATAATTGGGATTGATGGACATTTGAAACTGAAATTTGTCCTCTTTTTTTCTTTTTCCTTTCATTTGTTTCAGCTTAATTTGTGCTTTAGTTTCTTCGTTGCTTAATTTTCAGAATTGGTAATGTGGAGGCAACATGAAGGACAAGAAAATAATCACTTAAAAAAAAAAAAAACCTTGGACTTAGGGACTTGTAGAATGATGGATTGGGGCTTTTGTGTTTGCAGGTAAAAGATGTGATGAAGAAGAAAGATGAGCTTCCAATTTGCAAGGAAGGCGATTTGATAATGGAGCAACTGGTGGAGCTGAGTAGCAAAGGATGCGGATGCTTGCTGGTTATAGATGATGAATATCGCTTGCTTGGCACATTTACAGACGGTGATTTGCGGCGTACACTTATTAAGGCCAGTGGAGAAGCAATGTTCAAGCTCAGAGTTGGAGACATGTGCAACAGGTAAATATGCAAATTGAGCATTTTCAAATGAGTTGTAATAAATTGTGAGGTTGCTTCTCATTACCAGATCATCTTGTTTTGTGTCAAGTCACTTGATATTATATCCTTTTGGTTATATCAGGGAACCGAGAACCATTGGTCCGGATGCAATGGCAGTGGAAGCCATGCAAAAGATGGAATCGCCACCTTCTCCTGTACAATTTCTGCCTGTTATTGATCATCAAAATGTCTTGATTGGCATTATCACATTGCATGGATTAGTGTCAGCTGGCCTTTGAGATGTATGTCTGGATTTCAATGTGACATAAGTGTTAACTGGAATTTATAGTTCAAACTATGATAGGATCTTATGTATACTGGACATAATTTCTGACCAATTTATTTAGTCTATGTGATATGTTTGCGCATTTAAAGAGTAAATTTTTAGCTTGCTTTCGGCTTTGCAGTAGGCACCACGAGCTCATACTAGAGCAATTATTTACACAAGTTGATCCCACCATGATAGTTCAGTTTAAGAAGCAGACAAGCTTTATTTGTAATAACAGGGGAAAAAATTATCAGACATCATACTCTGCTATGGAGCTGAAATCTGGTTTTTCTTTTTTATGTAACGAGGTTATTACTTCAGCATTTTCTGTAACACCGTCATACCCGACCCGATCGCCGGGTCAAGTCATCGGGATGTCACATTTGTTGCCAGAGTAATTACTGAAAATTTCTAATCAATTTATCATATTTGGTTAATGTGGATCATTTTACTCATTTTAGTAATAATGGAAACCCAATCGGGGTTCTACATCGAGACGTCACTTATTGACTAGGGCTTGTTATGAAATTATCTCCATTTTGCTACAAGTTCCATTTTTTTTTTTTAATATCATTACATAAACTGTATTCAGATGTCATAACCACCATTTTATTTTATATATCATCCACTTACACCTATTTCTAACATCAAGCCCTCATAAAAACATGATATTCAATCAAAGATTATAAAGTTTATAAATATTAACACAAATATTAAAATTTTACAATTAAGTCCATTGGAGGACTTGCACTTTCTAAAGTAGTTTACTCACTTTATGTATATTTCATATTTATTTCTAAGTTGTGCTAATCAACTTAATTCTTCATTAACTTTTAACCAAGGTTCCAATATCACATAAATTAACAATTATTCACTTATTATTTTATCAATTCGTTTAAACATTCTCACATATATTAATCATTCCATCACTTATAATCATTTCGTAACATTTTATATTCATCTACTATTTTTTTTCCTCCTCCTCTCTATTCCACAATATCCTTTATGTATATATTTATCAAAATTTTTAGCTTTTAATATAACATGATATGAAAAATATAACGCCGGTAATGACAAACATATCGCAAAGAAAAGAGAAATAAAAATAAAGAACACACAGATTTTACGTGTAAACCCTTTCGGGAAAAAAACCATGGGCAGAGGAGAAGAAAATTCACTATGTCGAATTCGAATTAATTACCGAATAGACTATTTCTATTTATAGGCTTATAAAGCCATATTCTAATAGGAGTGTAGTAAGATTGAAACACCTTATTCTAATCAATAAAAAATAGATGGAGTTTAATAAGGCTTAAAAAACCTTATTCTAAAATAAAATAAAAGAAGTGTAGTTCTATATGGATTTTACTTTTATTTTATTTTACCATTGTATTTTATTTAAATAATGATTCGGGTCACTTAATTCTAACAATCTCCACCTTGACACGAATTCTCAATGAACAAGTTCTTCATCGCGAACTCTCAACGAACAGGTTCTCCACCTCTTCCATAAAACCCCTTAAGGGTTTAACTTTAACAATGAACACCAACCAAGTCTAAGCAATGCTCAAACTTGGTTATAGGAAGTGACTTAGTCATCATATCTGCAGGATTTTCATGAGTACTAATTTTGCTCACAACAATATCACCACGAGTAATAATATCACAAACAAAATGATACCGAACATCAATGTGTTTTGTTCTCTCATGAAACATTTGATCTTTTGTAAGGAAGATTGCACTCTGACTATCACAAAATACTGTACTAATTTGAAGGTCTTCATTGAGTTCACTAAAGAGTCCCTTCAACCAAATAGCTTCTTTACAAGCCTCAGTAATCGCCATGTACTTAGCTTCAGTGGTAGACAAAGCGACTGTAGCTTGCAAAGTGGCTTTCCAACTGATTGCACAACCTCCTATTGTAAAGACATAACCTGTGAGAGATCTTCTTCTATCAAGGTCTCTAGCAAAATCAGCATCAACATACCCAATGACTCCATCTCTAGTTCTTCCAAACTGTAAGCAAACATCAGTAGTACCTTGTAAGTATCTTAAAATCCACTGAACTACTTTCCAATGTTCTTTGCCGGGATTCACCATGTATCTGCTACCTGCACTGACTGCATATGATAAATTTGGACGTGAACAAACCATAGCATACATGAGAGATCCCACTATACTGGAGTATGGAACATGTGACATGTACTCAATCTCATCATCTGATTGTGGAGACAAAGTCGATGAAAGTCTAAAATGGGCTGCTAAAGAAGTACTAACAAGCTTAGCACTCTCCATATTGAACCTGCAAAGAACTTTCTCAATGTACCCCTTCTGACTTAGGTAAAATTTACTTGCTTTTC
This sequence comes from Gossypium australe, assembly GCA_005393395.2. NCBI lineage: Eukaryota > Viridiplantae > Streptophyta > Magnoliopsida > Malvales > Malvaceae > Gossypium > Gossypium australe. Next base: position 19,725,858 of record CM016624.1, read on the forward strand.
TATCTCTGAGAATATCCGTACTAAGTATCTTCTTTGCTAGTCCCAAATCTTTCATCTCAAATTCTTCACTTAGTTGGGCTTTAACCTTTCTTATCTCTCATTTATCTTTTGCTACTATCAACATGTCATCAACATCAAGAAGTAAATACACAAAAGAACCATAACTGTTTTTCCTAAAATAAACACAACTGTTAAAACTACTTTTGAAATCATGAGAAGTCATAAAGGAATCAAACCTCTTGTACCACTGTCCTGGTGACTGTTTCAAACCGTAAAGGGACTTTTTCAGCAAGCAAACATAGTCCTCTTTTTTTGAGACTGTAAAACCCTTTGGTTGTTACATGTAAATATCCTCCTCAAGTTCTCCATACAAAAATGCGGTTTTTCCATCTAACTGCTCAAGCTCCAAATCATGCATGGCCAGAATACCAAGCAAAGTCCGAATTGAACTATGCTTCACAACTGGGGAGAACACATCTATAAAGTCCAGTCCTGGAATTTGACTATAACCCTTTGCAACAAGCTTTGCTTTATATCCGGATTCTTCAACTCCTGGAGTCACTTCTTTCTTTTTAAACACTCATTTACAAAGAACAACCTTTTTACCTTTAGGAAGTTTCACAAGATCTCATATTCTGTTTTTGTGGAGTGATTCCATCTCTTCTTGCATAGAAAACATCCACTTTTCTGAGTCTTCACAGCTAATCGCCTCAGAATAATTAGATGGCTCTTTGTTTGCATCTATATCTTCAGCCACATTTAAAGCATAAGCAACTAGATCAGCCTCAACATACTTCTTTGGAAGTTTAATTTCTCTTCTAGTTCTATTTTTGGCGATAGAGTATTGTGGTGAAGAAGCAACTCTATTCTCAATTTTTGTACTGGCTTGAGGAGTTGACTCTGTATTAATCTGATGCTCCGCTTGCTTTTGATTTTTTTTATTGGAAGAGTCTTTAAGAGATAAGTTAGGTAGCATAACAGTTTCATCAAAAATAACATCTCTGCTAACCACAACTTTTCTATTTTCAGGACACCATTAATTATACCCTTTTACACAAGCTTTATAACCAAGAAAAACACATTTAATGGATCTCGGTTCCAATTTTCCATTATCAACATGAGCATACGCAGGACACCCAAAGATCTTTAAATCAGAATAATTAGAAGGATTACCAGACCATATCTCTTGTGGAGTCTTTTTCTCAATGGCAACGTATGGAGATCGGTTGATCAAAAAACATGTAGTAGAGGCTGCTTCTGCCCAAAACGACTTTGGTAAGTTGGCATTTGACAACATACATCAAACTTTCTCCACGATCGTTCTGTTCATTCGTTCTACAACGCCGTTTTGCTGTGGAGTATGACGAACTGTCAAGTGTCTCACGATCCCTTCTGACTTGCATAGTCTATTAAACTCATCAGAACAGAACTCTAAGCCATTGTCTGTGCGGAGGTATTTTATTTGTTTTCTCGTATGTTTTTCAATTATAGTTTCCCAAGACTTAAATGTGGAAAACACATCGCTTTTCTGCTTCAGAAAGAATGCCCAAACTTTTCTGTAAAAATCATCAATAAAAGTTAGCATATAATTAGCTCTACCTCTCGAAGGCACTCTGGATGGCCCCCACAGATCTGAATGAATATACTTCAACATTCTTTTGGTGTTATGGATTCCTCTGGTAAATCGAACTCTCTTTTGCTTTCTAAAAATGCAGTACTCACAGAACTTCAGTTTGCAAATTCCTTACCCATCAAGAAGTCCTTTTTTGCTCAATTCTGTCATGTCGTTCTCACTTATATGCCCTAGGCGCATATGCCAAAGTTTAGTAATATCATCATCTAACGAAGAAGAGGAAGCGACAGTTGCATCACCAGTAACAGTAGAACCCTGGAAAACATATAACTTGGCAGTTTTTCTCTGCCCTTTCATCACAACAAGGGAATCTTTAGAAATCTTTAAAACCCACTTTCAGCTGTGTATCTGTACCCTTTTGAATTAAGAGTACTCAACGAAATTAAATTTCTCTTCAATTCTGGAACATGTCATACGTCACTAAGTGTTCTGACAACTCCATCAAACATCTTAACTTTAATTGTTCCAACACCTGCGATTTTACACGAAACATTATTTCCCATCAAAACAATACCTTTAGACACTGTTTCATAAGTTGTAAACAAATCCCGATTGGGACTTATGTAGAAGGTGCAGCCTGAATCAAGTATCCACTTCTCGCTCACTTTAGAATTGTTGACAGAAGCGACTAGAAGTTCACCATCGCTGTAGTCTTCTACAACATCAACTTCACTAGAATTTTATGGTTGTTTTCCCTTTTTATTCGCAGCCTCCCTTTTAATCTTGTTCTGTAGCTTATAGCACTCAGATTTAATGTGCCCTTTCTTCTTACAGAAGTTATAAGTTTTACCTCTGTTTGAAGACTTCGATCTACCCTTAGATTTACTGCGAGGATTTCGTCCCTGTGTCCTTCCATGATCATCATCAGCATTCCGATCTTGTCTCCCACGAACAATGAGACCCTCTCCCTGAGAGTCAGGTTTAACCACAAGATGCTTCATCTTATCATACGAGGTCAAAGAATCATAAATTTCATCAACTGTGAAAGACTCGCAACTATATAAAATCGTGTCTCTAAAGGTTAAATAAGACGAGGCAACGAAAAAAGTAGAATCAACCCTAGATCTTCCTTATCATACTGAACCTCCATAGCCTCTAAGTTTGAGAAATTTCTTTAAACACTGTTAAGTGTTCGTGTACAGACGCACATTCCTCCAAATGATGAGCATAATAACGTTGCTTCATATGCAACTTGCTGGTTAGAGTTTTCGACATACATATTTGTTTTAGCCTCTTCCATAATGCAGCGACGATCTTCTCATTCATCACATCTTGCAAAATTTCGTTAGACAAATGTAGATGTAACTGTGTTAATGCCTTTCGATCCTTGCGCTTATTCTCTTCCTCCGTCAATGTTGAAGGCATCTAATCTACCCCTAGTAGAGCTTCCTTTAAGTCCATCTGTGCAAGAACTGCCTGCATTTTTATCTGTCACAACGCGAATCTGGTGTTGCGATCCAACAGCGGAATTTCATACTTCAAAGAAGCCATTACCGTGATCGAGATAAAAAACCCGAAAGCTCTGATACCAATTTGTGAAAAATATAACGTCGATAATGACAAATATATCACAAAGAAAAGAGAAATAAAACTAAATAACGCACATATTTTACGTGGAAACCCTTTCGGGGAAAAACCACGGGCAGAAAAAAATTCACTATGTCGAATTCGAATTAATTACAAGAGGAATAGATTATGTTTATTTATAGGCTTGTAAATCCATATTCTAATAGGAGTGTAGTAAGCTTGAAACACCTTATTCCAATTAATATAAAATAGATGGAGTTTAATAAGGTTTAAAAAACCTTATTCTAAAATAAAATAAAAGAAGTGTAGTTCTATATAGATTTTACTTTTATTTTATTTTACCACTGTATTTTATTTAAATAAGGATTCGGGTCACTTAATTCTAACACATGCTTATATATAACATTATCTATAATTACACTATTTACTTATGTGCTCATATCAAAGTTGTCTACTTGTGTCATAGTCAGTAAATGATTTATATCTTAAGCTACAGAATTCGAAATTATGATCTATTTGATGTTTTTAAAATTAGACTCAAATAAATTTTCACCATAAAATTTTAGAATTTTTACTTTAGACAACCAGTATAGTAAATTCTTCAAAATTTCTCATGTTCTGCTGTTTGAAAGCTTCGACATTTCTTTACTAAAAAATAATTATATCTTAGTACAGGGTTCGGATCATATTTCCATTTGTTTCTCTTGAAAATGGACTCATTAATCATTTAAAAATATAATTTGCATCTCCTAATAGTTTTTATACAAATTTTGATGAAATTGCAAAATCAAAACAGGGGAATCTGAATCCATTCTTACCTTGTCCCATAAAAATTAATATATCTCAAAAACTATAATTTCATTACTTACACAATTTCTTTTATACGAAACTAAACTCAATAAGCTTTAATTACATATTAAATTTAACCTATAATTATATTTCTCCAATTTATGATGAATTTTCAAAGTTGTACTACTGTTGCGGTCCATAAACTATTTGGTGAAATGTTTTACTTTTCAATAATTAGATTAAGTATGTTATTCTTATTTTATTATCTTTACTCAATACTCATAACCATATTCTACACCATAACATACATATGCATTTAAAATCAAATTAAGAATAAACCTTTCTTAAGTACAAAAAAGTACTTACTTGTTTTCTTCTCTTGAATTCAACCCCTCTCTTTTAAATCCAAAATTTTCCTTCGTCTAACATTTTGTTTTTATCCTTTCGTCCTTCTTTTTCTCTTCACTTTGCCAAGCTTTTCCTTCATTTTCTTCTTCTACTAATTAATTTCCATGGTAGAAAATAATCTCATAACACTTTAAGATATCAAATTAGACTATAATTTAAGGTAAAACTCAAAGAAAATCCATGAAAAATATTTTCTTCTTCTTTTTTTTTTCTCTCTTGTCTTGTCTTTTCTTTATTTTCCTTCTTTCTTTCCTGTTGCTTGCTCTTGTCCCGATAGAATAATATATATAAAATTCTACATATTTTTCCTTTCAATTTTACCCTTATTTTCCTCCAACCAATTAAAATTCAACATATTTCATTCTTAATTACCAAATATTTCCACTAAATTTTACACCTCACTAGCTTAGGAATTTTAGCCTATCTCCAAATATCAATTTAATATGGTAAAATTACATTTAGGTCATTCACCTACAATTTTGGAAATTACACTTTAGTCCCTATATTTTTCCATTTTATTCAACTTAATCCTTCTTTCAATTTTCCAAATTCACATATCAATATGTCTCCATTTCAAATTCATAAAAAAATATTTACTAAATTTTCACCCTTTTCTTAAATTGATAAATTGCACTTTTGGCCCCTTAACTTTTCCATATTTATATTTTATCCTTATAATTTTAAATACTTATATTAAAGTCACAACACTTTTTATATTTTTACAATGAAGGGGTTTCGAGATGTTATATTTTCCTTTTCATACAATATAGATACATGGAACAATGAAATTATGTTATAATTAAATTTAAGTGTAACTATTTATAATTATATGTATTTGATATGTTTGAATAACTAGTCAAGTTTTAGAGAAGAGGTCAAGAATTAGAGAAATTATAGAAGAAATTAATCTGGATATGAAGAAGAAAAGAACTACCAACCAAACACACCAAAAAGGAGAAGAGGAAAAATGCTTTCATATTATTAAATGGCAGGGGGCATGAAATTTGAGCATCTTTTGTTTTCCCAAAAAAGGGAGTTCCATTAAGTAGCATATCTCAAATATTTTAAAACAACGGAATGTATCAATTTACTAGTTATTGTCTGTCAGATATGATTTTACAGCATGATACCACAAGCCACTGAAGAAACTCTTCTAAGGTTGTGTTTAGTGACCAGGGTCTGAGGGCTGAAATTATATAGAAATTTCGCCACTATCTCCGTACTATGACCTGCTACAAGCTTTTTCCCATGCCTCATCTGCATCCTTACCACGCCTGCCGAAAACCTCCATGGCATCCACCATGTGTATCTTCCTGTTCTTCTTGTTCCTCAGCCGGTGAATCTTCTCTAATTGCCGACAAGCTAATTTGCGGGTATTCCTTTGATTTCTTGTATTGCTTCTTGCAGCAGTTTACCACGTTGTTGTTTGTCCAAATATGGTTCGGCTCTGAAGTAGCGGTCGAATTCAGGGACTCCAATGGCTTTCCTAATCCCCACTGCGTAGTTGGGATTGGCGTCGAAGAAACTCCTTACCTCATCGACCATCCCCATTTCCACCATCTTATCTACTCGTTCTGATACGTATTGATAGAGCACCGGCATTGCTACATGTACACATAGGAAACAACATTCGTATCTAGATCGGAATTGAAAGTCCTCATCGTCAACTAAGGCCTCGATGTATGAATTCGAGCCCCCGGCTATGATTGAAACACAGTCGCCATACAAAACCGAATCCATGGCATGTGAAGCCATGTCAACAAAATCCGTTGCCGTGATATCTGTGTAGGGACTTATTTCACCTAACAGATGGTGTGGAACCCCACACCGTTCTTCCTCGGGGATCTTGTTGGTTGTTATGCCGAGTCCGGCATATGCTTTTATTTTATCTGAATTTATTATTTCGGCCACTGGGTAGCAAGGTCGATGGAAAGCCGTAACTTGCCGGTTCCAGTCGCTTCCATTATGATCACAACCTTCTATTTTTCTAGCCGTGGCCTAAAGAAATTGGATTTGAGCTCCGCAGGAGGTTTGTGTAGTAAAGACATTGTTTGCTTGCACAAAGAGGATGAAACTAACATGATTGGTACCTGTTAAGAAACAGCAACATTTTAAGTAAAAAATAGTTGAAAACTAATCTTTTCATTCCATTTGAATGACAATAAATTAAACAAGCAAATAATTGTTCTTTCTGGGAAATCTTACCTTATGGTCTATGTAGCAGCAAACTGAGATCCAATAAGACGGTCCAAAGAGTGATATACTAAATAAAAATCAGAGAATTTTATCTGTGAAGAAAGTAATTAGAGACAGCTACACAAGTGACAACGAAGGTGGAGCAAAGTTATTTATAGGCAAAGGTGTCAACTTGCAGTATACTTTTTTGAAGGTTATAATTACTAGTAGGAAGAGGTGTTAATGTATCGGGTCGAACCCAATAAAAATTTTAGGCCCATTTACTAGGTTTAGATCCAGGCCTGGCCCAAAAATGAGCTTAAGATTTTGCCCAAGCCCGACCGGATAAAAATGCTAAAATTCGAGTCCAATTTGGCCCGCCCGTATTACTTTTTTTTATATTATTTCTTATATAATTTTAAAAAATATATATAATACATCAAAAATACTAAAAACACTAAAATAAATATATATATACTTAAATAACACTAAGATATGTGCAATTTAATAAGTAAATACATCTAAAATAGTAACAAAATTAACAATAAAACAAGAGTTATATAATATCTAAACAATAACAACAAAATAGTATCTGTTATAACATAAAAAGAGATGGAGAGAATAAAGAACAAAGATATGAAAGCAATAGAGAATGTAATTTATTGATCAAAAAGGGTAATTACAATGTTTCATCAGAGTTTTTATTTATAGGCATAAGAAGTATAATAGAAGTAGAGATATAATTCTAACAACTATTAGAATTTAAAGTACATTAAAACTTTATCTTGATCATGATGGACATTCACTTAATAAGATATTCATAATACTCCCCTTTGGATGTCCATTGATAGATAATATGCCTCGTTAAAACCTTATTAAGAAAAACCCTGTTGGATAAAAACCTGGTAAAGGAAAAAGATTACACAATCTATAATACTGTCTCATTAAAAACCTTATCACGAAAACCTAATGGGACAAAACCTCGATTAAGGGAAAAAGAGTGCAACGCGTATTGACTCTCCCTCGTGAAAACATCACATATTTTCTCATATTCTATGTATTCAATCTTGAATACTAGTTTTTCAAAAGACTATTTGAATGTATTTGATAAGTATTTGTATTACCATTCTTTTAAATGTCACGAGTGAGGAAAATTTGGGGAAATATATTTTGATCTTCAGGAGATTCAACAATAATCATAACTTTAATCATAATTCTTTTATAAAAACACAAATAGGTATTTTAGATCATTTTATAATCATCCTTCAACTACTATTAACTAAGTCAAGTTTACCACATATGTTCAAATTATTTCAATTCATATAAATGAACAATTTCTCGATAATTTCAATATGCTTCTAGCATCCTAAATCCTTCAAGGATTTTAATATAAACTTTATTATATAGTGATTCATAAAAGGTTGTAACAATAACCATTAGGCGCAAGTTAACTATTTTATGAATTGTCAATTTAATAATATATCTAAAGGTTATTGCGAAAAACTTCATATTTTATTCCGCTTTTGCAAAATTACTTCAATTGCATCCTCGTTGGCTTTATATCTTTAGATATTTGGACTACTGGTCCAAAAAGTCCATGAATTTAATTGTACTTGAGTTGCGTCTTTTTATTTTGATCAATTTATCCATATCTATATTCTCAATAGATTTATTCAAGATCTTCCTTTTATTTCATTATTTTAATAATAATATTGCATGCAAAATCATTGTCGACCACTTTTATTATTCGGTTCCATATTTTTTCGAATTGACATAACTTATCGAGATCTCTTATTTTCATTATTCTAAAATTCAGTTTCAGGTACCTGAACCTTTTCTGGTGTTTTACTTATTAGTTATGTCTTAGGTCTCTTCTAGAGCACCTGCCTCCACTATATGACCATCTAGAAGAATTTTCATCTTTGGAACCGATCTGTAACACCCCCTACCCGTATTCGTTGCCAGAATAGGGTACGAGGCATTACCAGAGTTTACTGAAACATGACATGAAAATTTTTGAATCTATTATTTATTCTAACTGATTGTCCTACTGGGACTTTGATTCAAATTAAAATATTAAATTGGTTATTCTCATTAATTTTGTAAATGCATCTGATAGTTAACTTGTAATGAGTTATCATTGTTGAACTTCTGGTTCAAATTACTCTCCCCCTAACTCATTACAAGTTATTATTTCTCTCCCCCTAATGTCGGGAAAACTATCAAATCAAAATTGTAACCACAAACCATGTCATAATTGAATCTCGAATACATTCAAAATATCTAATAATATATATTCCCAACATTCTTTAAGGATTCACTCATCTTTGTGCATTGTGGTGAAGCAATTAGAACATATACGTACATACAAAAATTCAAAGATGAGAAATATTTAGCTCTTGATCAAAAACCAATTGTAATGGGGAGTATTTATAACTTATTGGCTTGATGCGTACAATACGTAAATCAACATAATCTCATGTTGAAATAGAAAGTTTAGTTTTCATATGTAATGGTTTAGACATTAATTAGAAGTGTTTAATTAATAATTTCTCTAAACCATTATGCGCAAACTTTTACAAAAGTTTTTCAAACTCAATTAATAAAAGACTGAAATATAAACTCACAGTATTAGCAAGATGAATTGTTTATATTGCATGGTCTAAAATTAATTATTTAAACAAGTAATCTTGCAAACAGTAGGTTGCAAGTTGATAATACATACGTGATTATTTTGTAGATGCATCTACCAAAATCATATAAAACCATCTACATGGTGGATGAATGGGCCCATATTCATTTCAGGAATGTAAGACATTAAATCTCAACTTTAGCTAGTGAGTTTCTAAGAACCAAGTTTTATTGAGAACAAGCAACAAGTACAAATTCTTTAAATTAAAGAATCTTCTGGTTCTTTAATGGATGTCCATATGAATTCTCAATTAATTTTCACATCATATACGATCCAGGATGGTCTAACTGGTCACGTCAAGTAATAAACGCATTTGTATTAGTAAACTTTTGGTTTACTTTAACATGTATTTCAATTGTACTAAATTGTAACAAATTGATAATTTTATTATCATTCCTTTTAATTTGAATCCACATATAAGTACTATTGTGACATTTACTGCTGGAAATGTCTAAACCAATGTGAAGTCTATAATGCCACCAGGTCAATAAATATAATTTCTAAATAATTATTTGCAATATTCGCTTCAAGGAATATGCCAAAATCTTTAAATGCCCAAAAATCTATTAATAGCAAATTTTGAAAGTGAATCTTATTTTCCAGGTGTACAATAGGTACATAATCAATGACTTTTCATACATAAGTTTTCTCTCTTACAAGTTCTCATCAGTAATATTTTACCACGTAATTTTAATTGAGAATTTATTCTGAATATTGTAGAGTTATACTCACAGTTTTAAAAAAAAAAACTTGCAACTTTAGGTGCATCAAACCATAATAAGCTTTAGATAGAATTATCATCATGAGTAGATCTTTCATAGTCAAATATTTTGCTTTCAACCCTTTAATAGGGATGGTGACAAAAGAATATCACAAAGATTATAAATTAGTAACCAAATCCCCTTTATTTTTTCATGTGAAATATAATATTTTCTTCATTCACAATCTAAATATATATGAGATCCATTATAAATATCTTTTAAAACCTATGAATTAACCATCACAAGATATTAATATATTAGCTCTTCTAGAGCTTTCGACTAATTTTGTACTATCAAATATTGAAATAATATTTGTTTGTTTTAGTACAAAATTAGATAAATACTTTCTATCTATAATGATAGAATTTATTACTACATTCTCATATTCTTCCTCAAAGAATATTAACGGAAACAAAATATTTGGGCATATGCCATATATGTGGCCAATAATCTTTCATATCACATTGATAACATAAGTTATCTTTACCCTTTGAAGAGTTATCTTAAGAACTCTTATTGTTCTCTTATTTATTACTATGTTCCCACTTCTAGTGGTCCATAATTATATATTTAATTTTTTTATGTATACATTCACTTAGGGGAATGCAACAAATCTAGTAGGACGGACTTCTAAACATCCCAATAGATTCTTTATTTCATATATAATCACCATCGCAAACATGCGTGGATTTTAAATCATAATCTATCAATTAATATTGTCATGATTAGTCTCCAATTATAATAAACATGATATAATAAATAAATATAGTAAAATATACCTGAAGATCTTTAACATCATCGTCATCACCATGATCCATTATGAGATTGAATCTTTCAACATCCTGAAGATGAAGTTGTAAAGGTGAAAGTTTAAGATGAAAGAGGAATTGGATTTGGGGAACGACTTCGAAAGTTTTTAAAAGAAAAAAAATAGAGAATCTTCGTGTTGATAACGTGTTATAAAATAAAGAGAGATAGAGAGAACAAAGAAAATATGAAAGCAACAAAAAATAGAATCTCTAAACTCATTTTTCGAACATTTATTTTTATCTAAATTCTTTCATTTTTCGAGAAGACCTTCAAGCCAAGCATGTACAAGTCTACTAGTAGCTACTCTATTTTACAAGTAACCAAGGTTTAGCAAAACAAGAGGAGATGATAGCTGGCAAAGGACTAGTAATAGCTTGAAATGAGTTTAAAAAAAAAAATAACCAACACAACTGGGAATTGGATGGCTTATCATCATTTATAGGCACATGTTAACGCAATCTCTCACCTGGATTTCAACTACAAGGTGCTTCTATCTTCAAAATAAAAAAACAGGACGCTGTGAATTTTCAAAATTTCCTACCATTTTAATGATATTATCAAAAACTTGTTCAAATGAACAATGCCACTGACACAATATGGTCATCAATTACTTTGGTCAAGTCAACAACAGGTAAAATTTCAACACAGCGCTAGGCGCAGACACTGCTATCAGACAGGTAAAAGGGGAATTGGCTGGCTCCTATCTCATCCACAATGTTGACTATGAAACTGATAATGTAGCTGTACAGTGTACATTTCATTGGGTGATATATCCATACCAATGTGGATGTTTGACCCTTGTTATTAAGCTAGCTCAAATTTACTTGTAAAGAATAATTATATGCTTGTAAAGAATAATTATATGCTTTATATATAGTTTTTACAATGCCCAATGTTAAAGACAAAAATAAATAAACCCTAAACTAGAAAATACACAAATCTTCTACCCATCCGTTTCAACATGAGTTGCATTTATCTTCGAAGGCAAACACCACAGATTCCTTTTTCCCTCCCTTAAATATTCAATGTCTTCCATAGGAAACCAGACTGTTATTAATCTCAAATCTCATGTCCTCCAAGTTGGAAGCCACCCCATGAACATCCCAAGCTGTTTTCTTCCATGTCCCACAAGAATTCATAGCCATCATCAACTTTGGAGCTAACTTCATTGCTGTTGTTCTCTTGATGGGAATTATATTGAAGCAGGTTTAGCAAGCATTGGGCGTGGCTTTGATAGGTAGGTGTGGTGGTGGACAAAGAGCTGATATGCTGGTAGGCTGTTTCGTGGGCATGATGAGTTGATGAGGTCTCCAACATCATTGGGGAGCTGAGTTTGGTGCTGTTCTCTTCTTTGCTCTTGTGAAACACTCTACATAAAACCCACTCTTCCTGTATATATATCACATGTCAATGTTTCAACTTATCAGCTTTACATACATAATATAATATATGGGCCCAAATAGAGTTCCTACATTAACATTCAGAAAAATTATCATTGGTTTTTAAATGATTTACATTAATCAAGTATCATCATAATAAATGTATACATCAACACCAATAATTAAGATAATTATAAACGAGCATGGTAGAAAAGAGCAGGTAGGTAGCGATAGATACCTTAGGAGGCAAATGTGGAGTGTGGAGGCGGAATTCATGCATGATCCATCCAGTTTTGATACCATTGGGAGCTCGGTTTCTATAAAACACCAATGTTTTCCTCATCCCAACCACCTCTTCCGTTGTTGGGTCCAACACCATTCGATCTTTCCCTGTTGCTTTCCAGTAACCTGATGTCGTCGACCGATTCGTTCGGAACCCCGTCGCGTATTTCCGGTCTCGAAAGCTAAAGAAATACCATTCATTTGCATTCAACTTTGCCACCTCTGTTAATTTAATCAAGTCCCCAATTAATCCCATGCAAACACAAATATATATTTTTAATTGTTTATGCTTTATTTTCCTTTTAATCAACATAAATTTTAATTTAAAAAATCCTATCTTTTCACTAACTTTTCCTCCCTGAATTACTTAAGAGTGTTGGTAAGTCTTTGTCACCGTATGGGTTATGTCTAATAAAGCTACAAGGCTTTGTCGGGCATGATAAGGAAATAATTCCTTTAGAAAAGAGGGGGAATTCCACTTTAATTACGTTTTTAAATTATGGCTCAAAAAATAGTTTAATTGAGTTTTTAAAATATTTAGGTCATTTCACCAATTTTATCATTATTTTAGGCAATATCATGTATTATATCTAAAGCACTTGTGTACCTACAAAATAATCCTAATTTTGATTGAAATATATATTTGTTCTAAACATCATACCCGAGTTGTCTATATGGTAGAGTGTTTACAATTTAATCCATCTGATTTATATATATTGATATTTAACACTCAAATTGACAGCTGAACTAACAAAAGAAGCTGATTAATACAATATTATTACTTTGACATTTCAATTAAAGTGCTTTGAAGGTAAACGGCCAATATAAAATCTAGGTTATAGTTTGAAGATATTTGATAAAATTAACCCTTAGGAGAAAAAGCTACAAGAATTAATGGTAAATTTTTTTGTCAAATGATGATATAATATTAAAAATGTCAACAACATAAGAGAACAATGATAAAAAAGATTTTGTTAACATCTTAATAACCGAAGTTCAAATCTTATTAATATACGTAACATTTAATTAAATGAAATATTAAATAAGTTGAATTTGTCTTATATTAAGAATATATTAGACTCCAACTTTAACCAACAATTACGTATACAGTTCTCCTTATTGTTTGCTTCTATATTTAGAAAAATCTTATCTTATATAACACTAAAACAAGAACTACCACATGTTAATAAGAAAAAAGTAATTAAGGAGTAAAAAAAGTGAATGCTTCTATTTATAGGTCACATTTTAGAGTCCAAGAATTGTCTTATGTAACTCTATGTTTTCAAGTAACTTAACTCGTGATATTGTAATAATTTTCCTTATAATTAATATTAGGACTTGCTATTTTTGAGTGTATATAGGAAAAAGTATACTCTTAAATTAGAAAGTGCAGGAGCTAGCACAAAGATAAATAAAGAAGATATATGGTGGGCAAATGCATATTTACGTATGCAGCTGTTTTTGCTGCGTAAGAGAGTTGGCAATATAAACAAATTATATAAGGCAAACATCTTTTAATTATCATTTCTTTCATCTATAACTTTTACTTCACAAACTAGTTCACCTTATAAAACACCTCTTACTCATTTTGAAGGAAAAGATATCAATGATTTTGGTCTATAGTTAGTAAAATCTACATCTAACTTAAATTAAATTATGTAGTTGATTTACGAATAAGGTTTTGGTTTAATTTCAAATATTTTTAAATTTTTAATTTTTAATTTTATTATGTGTAAATTTTATCACTTTATTATTCAATTTTATATTTGTAATGATATAACAATTGTAAATATTAACATAATTATAAGTACTCAAACAAAACAAAAAATAAAATAAACAAAGATGAAAAAAATACTCTCTTTTTTTTAATAAAAAAGGTTAATACTATTTTTTATATGACAAAAAAAATTAGTGGATTCATATTCAAAGAAATTTGGCTTAATGCTTAGCTCAATACATTAAAAAAAAAAAAAAAAGCTAGCACATCACATTATTAAAACGTGCCACATACCTTCTTTTATTTTTAATATTATGCATTATATTAATAAAAATAAAAATATAACATATAAATATTTTAAATTTTCAAAAAAAACCAATTTTAAAAAAAAGGTTAGAAAATTTTGAAATATATAAATGTAAATTAAAGTTAAAATAATATATAAAAATTTAAAATTTTACAAAAATAAAAATTAATTAGTTAAAAAAATTTAAAAAAAATCTCAAATTTTCCAAATATATATTCTATACTTTGCAATAGTTTTGGTTTTTTTTTTCAAAACAACCTTAAATATATAAAAATTCAAAACAGCCTTTCAAACCTATAAAGAACCATTAATGTAATACTCTATTGCCTTCAACATAATTGAATTAAACTGATTTGATTAGATGCAATTAATATTTATAAAAATAACTTTTTAATTAATTATAAATATATTCATTTTCGATTGAGTTTTAACATATAAATTAAGAATAAAGAAATGTATACATTATATATAATATCATATTACCAATATATTAATATTATCTTTATATAACATTAATTTCACACATTTAATTTTTATTAGTTATAAAAAATTGATTTAACGTGATTAATTATTATCATATTTATATAAAAATTATATTTATTTAATTAAAAAACTTAGATTTTTTTTGTTTTAATTTATCGATTATATTCATGGTTTTATAGATTTATAATTTTATTAATTAGTAATGTTGTATTATTTAATTACTTCTAAAATATATATTTTTACTTTTTTTTTAAGTCTAGTAAGATCTGACCTAAGTTAATAAAAGACATAATAATTTATTTGACCCTCTAATTTTACAATAAAATGTTTTATTAGCCTTTCATTTAACTTTTCACCTTTTTTAGCCGTTAAATTTGTGATGTTTGTCAAAATATCCTAAAATGAATAGAAAAGTTAACGTTTGTTCACTTTTTTATGCGGCATATACATGGATGCCATCTCAATAATTAATTTTTTTAATTTAAAAAAGAAAATATTATAAAATATTTTTTTAATATTTTAAAAATAAATAATTGTTAACGTGGTATATATGTGGACCACCAGATGGATGACACATTAGAAAACTTAACAAACGTTAATGTTTTCATCCATATTAAGGTGTGATTTGATAATAATAAAAATATAAATTTAAAGACTAAAAAAGATAAAAAAAAAATTAAATGAAGGGTTAAAATGATTTTTTATTTTTTTTTAATTTTGAATGGTAAGTGATTATGCCTTAAATGAAAACCTTAAATCTAAGAAGTTAATAATAGAACAGATATACTTACAGACATGTAAATGCATGTGTACGGGTTTATAAACATGTGTGAGAGAGATGCAATGTAATGTAATCTAAGAAACTGACGTGCTTCCTTTCTCATCCATCTCAGCTCTCTCTATTCCATTCTAGAGAGAGAGAGAGGGAAAAAAAACCATGTGTACTTGTCTGCTGTTTCTAACAGCAAACATGGCTGGCGGCCTGAGGCTTTGTGCCACTGATCACAATAATTCAATAATTTTCCTCTCTGTTTGTATTTTCAAAGACACACCACCAACAGGAATGAAAGAATAAGATTCCAAAGGAAAATTAAAGGAGAGAGGTGGTACCAGGAAGCTGCCATGGCTCGCATGTATGCAGATCAATTTCCACCAAAGTACCCTTCAACACTTGCTCATTCGCTATCTTTTTGTAGAGGTAATGGCACACCAACTCCTCATCGCTTGGATAAAACCTAAACCCAGGTGGCAGTGTTGCTCCTATGTCCCTTAGCCCCATTTTTATCTAACCACCAAAAATGGGATCTCAATAAATTAGAAAAAAGAAGGCAGAGGGGAAACTTTTTGTATTAGATAGGAGGATATTGATTGAATGTAAATGAAGTGAAAGAAGATGAAATTTCTTTGATTAGGACTTGAAAATTAATGCATATATACAAGAGGAAAGCTTAGGATGAAAATTAAATTGTTTTTGGCTGTTAGAATTTCTTGGTGCAATCTACCATATATGTATATATAGGGGGCAATGGCCATGCTTGTGTAACTAGTTAGATAGAATTGGGATGTTAGAGGAAGACCAAAGTTACAAGAAATCTTCCCTATTAATGTTTTTTTGTTTTTTTTTTTTTAGGATATACATTGGGAAAATTCCAAACAATTTCACTACACAAACACTGAAATAGTTTTTTTTTTAAAATTTATGACATTATTTATGTAAAATAAAATATCTAAAATAAAAATATGAGTTTTTATATAATATATTAATGATAGTGTTTATTAATCCCACAAATAAAATTAAATAATTATCCCATTATTAAAGCTGGACATGTATTATAATTTAGTAATTTGCATTTGAAAATCCTAGAAAATATTTATATTTTATGGTCAATTTTCCATGCTCATCTGTCTATAGTATATATTTTTGGTATAATCATAAGAAAATATCTATATTTTATGGTAAATTTCCCATGCTCATCACCATTTACTTTTGTCTATAATATTAATGTATGTATATTTGGTATAATTATATGTGTTATCCTTCATAATTTGAACTGAATCAAATTATATTCAAATCGAATATAATATTAAAGTAAAATTCTCTTAACAAAGTTAACTTTCATTTTTTAACTCGTTTATTAATTATTTATAATATATTTTAATGTATATAAAATAAATGAAAAATGGAAATTAAATCACAAAATTAATGGGATAGACTTCCCTTCATTAAAAAGAATAATTAATACATTTTATTATACGTAGGGAATAAAAATTAATAGGTGAGAATTCCATGAAAGAGGGGCCATATTATCATCTTCGTGAAACTAAAAAGAAAAGATAACCTAATGTCCCCAACCACGTGAACCATTTCACAGGACTGACCAACAACATAATAAGTATTATTATAAGAAACTAACCAAAGGAAATATAAATAACCAAAATCATAGTGGTGGAATATTATTATATGTCACATTAATTTAATATAGAAGAAGAAAATTGCTAACTTAATAACTATGGACTCCCGTGTCTCTCATCCCTTCTAAGTGTTGATGAAGTGGGAAATAACTTATCTGGCTAAACATTAATAAATGCCTTTTCTTCTTATTTTTTACTTTAAGCCAATAATAATAGTAAATATTTTATTGAGTTGGTGTCAACTATTAATTAAGTCGTGATTCAATAAATTACATAATTTATCTATAACGATATTTGAACGAGGGACACCATCAAATTATAATTTTTTTTTATTTACCGTTTGAACTAAAGCTATTTTTAGTTTTTATTTGAATTTTAATAAGTATGTATGTGTTCTAAATTTTTATATATTTGTGTATATGAATGATGTTGTTGATTGAGTCAGTGTCCCAAATGAACATGACTCCAACTCAAAATTGATGACAAAATAGTGATAAACAATTGTATTTATTTAGCGTTCTTAATCTGGTTGTTTTTGTGTTTAAATTTCAATTTACTCACAATTTAATCTAATTTTTTTATTTTAATATCCTACATATTTCATGTGTTATTATTAATTAATTCCAAATCATACTTTTTATTATTTATTGTATGTTATTTTTAAACACATATTTGTGTTCTAAATATGTGATTTTCACACGTATACATATATACCTATACGTATGTAATAAGATTTCTAATTATTATTATTTGTCAAAAATAAGAAGGAATATTCAAAGAATAATAATAAGGACTAATTTTCCTATTAATCCCTGTATTATGCGTAAGTTAATTTAATCTCTATAATCTAATTTTTTCAATTTTAGTAATGTGTTTTTCAAATGTTGAAATTTTAGTATTGACTCAGATTGTAGAAATTAAATTTGTTAGGTCAAATTTTGCTGGTAATTTCATACTATGCATAAGTTGGAATTAATCTCCACATTCTAATTTGACTATTTTTAGTTATTATACTTTTTGAATTTTAAAATTTAAGTCCGAGCTCTAATGGAATTATTAAATCCACTAACTAAAATGGCTTGACTTTCTGTATATATCGTGTGAAAATAGTAAACTTATATGATATTACACATATGATAATATGCTTGTTTTATACGATTTTGGAAATAGTAAACTTTAACAAGTATCATTTGGTCAGGACTGAAATTTTAAAATTCATAAAGTACAAGACTAAAATTGATCAAACTAAAATAAAAAGACTAATTCTGCAATTTAGGTATAATATGGGGATTAATACCAGAATTTGACCTAATGGTGATGTGGACAAAAGGTTAATTGTCAATACATATGTCATACCGCGGTAACAGTATATATAGCAGATAATGATTGGAGTGGGCTCGCCAATAGTTGGCACAATTAGGTCGAAATAATGGAGCTCAAATTTCATGCTTACTATATTAATGAATGTGACAGCAATAAATAAAATAAAATAACTTATATGTGTCATTAGTGGTAAGTCGATATTGCCCTTTTTGCTTTTAGGATTAACTTACATATCATGTTGAGTAGGCTAACTATTGAAATGAGGGGTCACTTTCACGTATGTTTGTTGGGCTGAGTAGAAAGAAATTTACCCTTCTTTAAATAAGGTTTTAAGTTAGAGGAGGGTGAATAAAGAATGTAATAATTAAGAGGATTTTGGCCCACTCATTTTTAATTCGGTTATTAAATATAGAAAGTTATCAAATAAAAAAGAAACAAGTGTAGTATTACATTCTTTATTATTCATATTGTAATTGTAGATAAAGGTGTATATCCCTCACACCAATTCATATTCATATTTATAAATGATTAATCTAAACCCCTTTTATGCAAACTTGTCTAAGGGTCGAGAAACCCGCCTGGCCCGTATCGACTTGAGCAACGCTTGGACAAGGAGTGTTTTTCACTTTGGGTTGGCCCAACCCAATCCAAATTCAATTTAAATAATAAAAAAATATTTCTAAAAAAAATAAGTTAAATTATATAAATATATAATATCAACTAATTTTTTAATATTTTATTAATTTTTGAATAGTAAAACGAGTTTTTTGGACAAACCAACTTGAAAACGGGCTTGGGCTTGAAAAATTGTTTTGTGGTCCGACGACACCTCTGCTTTTAAGCCCGCCATAATGCTTTTTTTAAATAAAAAAACAAATACTTTCTTTTATTAAAATTTTAAACATTGTCAAACTTAACATAATTTTAAGGTCTCTTTGGACAACACAGGGTAGTAATTATACTTTCTTGTAATAGAAAGAATTATAATTTCCAATACATGTTTGGGTGACAAATGTAATTACATCCTAATCCTATATTTCATATTTGATAGTATAAATTATAATTACACAGTTAAATAATTTATATTTTTAAAAAAAATATTAATAATTATAAAAAGTTATCAATATGATAAAATAATTTCTAAACGAGTAATAAAAATTAATCATATGTAACATGTTAGTCTATGAAAGTAGTTGATAATATGATTACTAATAAAAATTAAAATTAAAATAAACATCGTATGCAATTTTATCTAATTTCTCTAGCATTACATATTGATCGAATTTATCATCATCTAAATTTGAATTTAAATCTATATCTATGTGACCGCGTGCACATAAAACAAACGATTTTATAAACTAAATTTAAGGTGTGGTTTTAATACAAGCATACAGGTCAGTTGTAATATTTATAAGTGTACAATGGAACACTTAGAGTATTCCAAAGATCGAATTCAAAGGAGTCGGTGATTTAATGATTTTTATTCAAAAATACACGCAAGAAATGAGTCTAACTAGCTACTCCATAATTGCTATAGTACGACAAAGCATAAGCAGAGATTTTTAACACTAATTTCTAAATTAACTATCCTAAGGACTAAATTGTAAAGATTGTAAAAGTACTAAAAATTCACAAATAACTAACAATAGAGTGTTGGTTAACTTTCATGTGGTTCATTAATCTTTGAACTAAGGTCCTAAACTGCTTGAACTCCCAAAATGGCTCCATTTTACCTCTTGGTCTCAATTTTACCAAGTTAGACAAATTAATCTAAATTATTTCTCAATCTCATCGGTTACCCTGGGACTAATGAATTAGTGCCTAACAAGATCTCCTCTTGGTCTCACTTGCCTAGATGTTCCCTTAGGGTCGTCAATCCTAAGTTTTTAGGTTCATTTAATTAATCTAATTTATTGCAATTTAGTCCCTTAGCTAAAAATCAACTTACCCACATCTTTATTAACCAACCCCTTTTAGAGTTTAGTTATCCATGTTAAAAACTGAGTAAACAAACATAAAAATCAAAACTTTAACAACCATGAACATAAACCCTAAGGAAAACATAAAATTTTGGATTTTTACTATTTAAAACTTGCAAGAAAGATAAATGGAAGCATCTAACAGTGAAATCTAAAGCTAGGAACATAAAAGGAACAACTTTTAACTGATTAAACATAAAAGAAACTGAAAAGCATCAAACTTAAAGTTGAAAATGTCATTACAAGAAAGGGAAAAGGATTAAAGCTGTAAATAAACCTAGCTACAGTAATAACTAACCTAACTAACTACCATTAACACTAAGAAGAACAAGAAAATGTGTAGGAAAAGTAAACCCTAAGCTATGGGGAAAAAAAACTACTTTAAACCTAAACTAAAAGATGAAAGAAAACCTAAACTGTAGCCTCCCTTTTTTTCTTAGCTTTTAATACTTGATTTTTGACCCAAAAATGTTGTTTAAAGTGCCCTTAAGTGCTGGCTTATGACTGGTGCTTCGAATGGACAAACTCCACCCCTAATTTCATTTTTTTGTCCCCACACAGCAGGGGTATCGAGATACCCATGGGAGGATATCGCAATATCCTAATCAATCCACTCAATGGGTGTTATCACGAGGTGGGTATCGCGATACCCTAAAGGGATATCGTGATGCCCCTATAGCTTAGTCCCAAATCTTCTCCATTTCGAGTCTATCGATGGTATTGCAATATCTTAGCTCCAGTATCGCGACACCACTACTTGTGGTTTGAATTTCACTCCATTTCGGCCGCCTACATGTCCCTATAACACTTAAACACACATTAGGATCCCCAATGACACAATTGGCCATTTTGGATCATAAAATAGCACAAAATAAGCATAAAATGCATTAAATATTTATTAAAACCAAATAATGAAAACTAAGCAAAAACTACGAAAAATACATTGAAAACAAGCTCGTTAAATGTAATGGAAGCCTAATTTTACACGTCAAATTGTGGCAGATCACTATGTTATTAAGATTATCAAGATTTCGTTCTTTCATGTACTCTGCAATGGATCTTCCCAATTCCACCTATGAATTAAGTTATGAAGTATGCAATATGCTAGTACGACCAATTTTTTTTTATGTTATATCAATCAAGATGATATTGTTAATATGAGAAATTAATCTTTTTTTTTTAAATAAATATCCTCTCAACCACATTTTGAAACTTTTTGAAACTTTGAATGTTTCAAAATAACGAGTTTACTAGTCAAATATTTTTTATAACAATTTTTAATAAATAAGTATATTATTTTTTATAATATATAGCATGGACATAAATAAGTTAAATTGATAATTTTTTGCCATTAATTTTTTATAAATAAGTATGTTATAATACTTTTAGCCTTTTGTAACATGTAAATTATTTTTTGTAATTTGCTTTTTGACCATAACTTTAAATAATATAATTTTTTGTTATAACTTTATAAAATACACACATAAATTACTTTTTATAATATAATATTTTTAAAATTTATAATATAACTTTAGAAATTTTGACCATAACCATGCTTATGATATAATTTTTATAACTTAAGCTTGTATAAAAAATAATTTCTTAAAGCTAAATCATGTAAGAGTGTTTAGAAAATCATATGGTAATTATATTTGGGTGTAATTACCCACGTAATTACTCCAAGTCTCACCGCTCTCCTAAGAATTGGAAAATATAATTGGGGTGCTCCAATTATATCCAATTTAGCGGAACTCACCAATTACAATGACTACCCAAATATGTCACCCATGTGTAATTACAAACAATTATATCCACATCCACTTACTAAATGGTTTACCAAACACTACCTTAATTTTATTTTATAATATTACATATTTAGTTTTTACGTGATAAAAGTTATATGATATATAAAAATAAAAGAAAAGAATATATTGTCTTGATTTGTGGTTAAAACTTTTGTCAAACACCCATTTGACATAGGTCCAAGCCATGTTACTCAAGGGGGAAGCCATGACGGCAGGTAGTGGCCTTCCCCCCTCCCCCTCCCCACGGTAAATTTGAAAATTTTTCCCTTAAAAGTTTAGGAAATTTCAAATAGTATAATAGTAAAATTACACTTTCCTATCCAAAAAACATGATGATTCATCTCTGGTCCCTTCAAATTAATTTCCTGGCTTCGCCACTGATGTTACCCCATCTCTACCTCTAATATTGTGTCCAAAAATAAAAAATAAAATAATATATTACATAATTAAAGAATGAGTGAGACTGGACCTTGAAGATTGAAGTTCGAGCCCGACTGATATTTTAAATATGCTTATTTTTTAAAAATTTATTTTTAAATTTAATATTTTTATCCAAATCATCTCAAACATTCAATGGAATCAGATTATATTTATATGTATTTTTTTAACATAAATTTCATTATAGATTCTTATTAAATCCACTTTTTTTGATACAATACCTAAAACTACTCATAGTACTTCCCAATTAGAAATGTAAAAATTGGAGAAGAGAAATATTGAAAATAGGTATAGGATGTGATGTATTGAATAATAATATTGAAGGGTAATTTAATGCGTATTAATTTGGAAGCATCTATATTTTATTTTATGATTATCATATCAGCCTATGAATGGATAATTAGCATTTGAAAGTGAAAGTTGTAGCCATAATCATAATTATATTACATATTGTTGTTGAACAGCCTACTCTAACTTGGACAATTTCAATCAACAATTCCTATATACTTAGCATTAAAACAATTAGATACATTCATACTAAATGCAATACTTTTAACAAAGTAGTTTCTTTTTTCTAAATATATTTTCAATTACTTTATTATATTATATTTTTTTTTGTATGTAGTGGTAAGCTTAGAAGTGATATATACGATGTTGGAGGATGAGTGACGGCCTCATATTTTCCTGTTTGGAGCCAATAATTTAGAATCATGGGATTCCATTTTTCTTTTTTTTGCCTTCTTAATCCCTAATGTTTGTTTTATATATCATTATTCTCTAATGTCCTCTTTCTCTTTATTTGATTTGAAGATTATATCTCATTATGGATTTTGATTATATCTGCTCTTTGTGAGATAATACTTAGAATTACCCATAGTCTCTCCCTAACCCATAAATAGGAAGATAATATAAGCTTCAGCACACTTGAACCCACGCGTTGGTAACAATATCCATATCAATTGAGTTAAAAGACTCAATCAACTTCCCAACAACATATTTAATTTCGTAATTGAGAGTTATATTAATTAATTAACATATTCTTAGAAAAAGAAAAAACAAGCCCCCAGAAGGTGCTAGGTTGGGGACCTAAGCTCTAAAACATACCTATATTTATAAAAAGTTATTCATGTGATGATGAATGCTACCATTTTCAAACTTTACCAACAAACAAACTTTGTTTTTGCTTTTTTGGAACAGATTTAGCTTTTGTAAAAAGCCTTAATTTCCTTTATATTATGATCGGTATTCGATTGAAATGTTTCACTGTTCATAAAGTTTATTTGTTCTTGATTTCTTCAAGACTTTATCGGGAAGGGGTACTACATTAATGAAGCAATATGTACTATTTTCTTTCTTTTTTCTTTAGACATATTTATAGAAGCAAAGCATTCATTCAAAACTGTTCAGTGAATTAGAAATTTTATGTGTATTAAAGATCTCTCTTAAAAGATAATTCACATTGGTACAAGTACAAGAGGAATAACACAAATTAAATAGAATTTCAAGGACTTAAAAAAGAGATTTCTATATGATTAGTTTGACATATATACCTTCATACAAATATATACATATATAAGTCTTTTTCAAACTAAAATTAAAAAATATATATTATATTTTGATAGAAAAGAAAAAAAAAAGAAATGAACCAGGAGACAAGATTCTGTTGGTAGCTTGTAAAGGGAGGAAATTGATATTTGTAAGTACAAGCATCGTTCTGAACCAAAATAAAATAAAGGGGTATAAGCGTGGTTGATGGATGTGATTGGCAGAATGGCAGTCTTAAAAGCCACTCAGACAATTGTATTTACTTAACTGAGCTAACTCCTCTATATATTTGTTTTGACACAGAAACCATATATACTATTAGCTAATGGAAACCTGACGAGGGCCGAATGATTTGATGCTTCAATTTATAGGGTTTGACACGCGTATAAAAATGAGGCCATCGGTGACTTTGAATGCTTCATTTGACCACTAAATGAATTATTTGCAGAGAAAGCGTGTATGAAGAAGGATGGAGATGATTCATCCCAGTTATGAGCCCACAAATGAGAGTGACAGCCATGGAAGCAAAATTAAAGAAAGGAAGAAAAAGGGTTTTATTCTGGCATATGGCATATATAACATGAAGGATTCTTTTCTCTTTTTTAATTGCCATGAAATGCCCCACCAATTATTGTTTGAATGCTAAAATGGATTCTGGAAGAAGAAGAAGAACCCTAGATTTGAGGTAAGTATGGGCTGGGATCCATCGTTATGGCTCAAGCGATGTAATATTTACATCTATGCTACAAGTATGGGTTTACGTATAAACTGGTCCATGATTTTATCTGTTAATGTACTATCAACATTATTGTATGAATGAGGTCTCACTCTAAGGCGTCCCATCCTGAAGAATAAAATCTCAACACAGTGCCTGAAATGTTCGTTTCCTAATGATTAATCTTAATTTCTCTCTTGATGTTTCTGATCCGTAATGTTTAAGGAATCGAAGATGACAGTACTGATATTCTTGCGTCAGCTCAAACTACTTCATTGAAACTGGAAATTAAATTTAAAGCTGAATTAAACTCGGAAAATGAAAACTATAGCATGATGATGACGATGTATACTTGTGAGAAACAAAGAAGGCGCGTGTCATGAATTGCTTGGTTGTCTAAAAATATTGACACATATCAATCAAATCTTGAAATTGATCAGTAAAAATGGGGCACTAAGCATGAACCTGCTCCACGTATTGCAGGTCTTTGATTGCCCTATGGATCTAACCCTGATCCAAAACCAAATTATTAAGCTTCATTGTTTTTCAAAATTTTTACTACCAATTTTCTTCCACCGCATGATTAATGTTTATTTTTCGCATGTAGCTTATGAACTAACAACACCTACAATCAAACCAACTTCTTGTCATACAAATTAATTTCTTCTACTCAAGGAATTGGTCCTATTTATTAGATTAGAGGTAGTCATCACAACCCTTTATTAGATTAGAGGTAGTCATCACAACCCTTGAGTGTTCAATCAAATTGCTGCCTTTCATGATTTTGAAAAACTGCTTAAGCTAGGGCTGCCCTATATTTGATTCATTCTTCTTAGTTACTCTTTTCTTTTAAATCAATCATAAATTCCTTC
This sequence comes from Gossypium australe, assembly GCA_005393395.2. NCBI lineage: Eukaryota > Viridiplantae > Streptophyta > Magnoliopsida > Malvales > Malvaceae > Gossypium > Gossypium australe. Next base: position 19,751,910 of record CM016624.1, read on the forward strand.
TGATAAAAAAGCAATGCAGAAACCTAAAGCAAACCCTTTTAAACAGCCTTTAAGAAAACTTATCCGCCTAACCGCAGCCCAGGAAAATTACTAAACAATACCTAAACTTTTCTGATTATCTATTAAATTAATTTACATTATCTGGTCCGCTTTTTCTCATGAAATTCTAAATTAAAAGCAATGTAACTCAGAAATTATATTTAAACAAGCAAATCACAAAGTACATGCATTCCATATTATTAAGAAACATTAAACTCTTCATTTATTTATTTCTCCAAAGCCTTGTGTGAAAGAAACACCGTGTACAGTACAGTCTTCCAAAAATACCCATTTTCAAGTCATCTTTCTTGTTTATTGTTTCTACCTTTAATTAAATTGGATTTAATTCCAGAATTCATGTGATCATGTCCAGACCAACTATAGAACAATTATTAAGTTCTTAATCCATATGTAATACAAGACATAAAAACTTTTAACAATGATGACGATTAAAAACGTTGAATCACTTGTGGTAATAATAACAATAACAAATAATGCTGAATCACTTGTAAATCATACCATTATTGAAGTGTTGGCAGAAAAAGATTGTGTTGGATAGTAAAACGGCACGCACTTCTCAACTCATGCCCATACACATTAATACTCTCACCATTATAAAGCATAAATCCACATTCAGTTTTCAGTCACATCTAAATATTTCTTTAAACAACCAACTGGAGAACACTTATTTATACACAAATAATATTAAAAAAGTGTTGAGCAATTGGATCAAACGACTATGCCAACAGGGCACGAATGGCTTTGCAATAGAAGCAAATAGCCGAGATATGTACCTGATGAAATCTTTCCGCCTTAAGGCAGATATGAAGTATCGACCCCCGGGCCAGGGGTTAGTATGACGAAAAAATTAATGTAGCAATACCGGATATGCAAAATTTGGGAGATGTAGTATCAGCACTAGAGATGGTGTTACTTTGCAACCTTGATCTACGAGAATTATTCACAGTAGAAATATGAAGTAAAGACAGAATTCAGAAGACTATTCTCATGGCTTGTTACCCCATCACTTTATCAGCAAACCACGTGTTTCTTAGAACAAAATATAGTCCCCTAATAACATAAGTCTATTTCCCTCGTGCAAAAATCTCCACCAACTGCCTAAAATTCTAAGCCATAGCGCACAAGGCAAATCAGCCACGTTAGTATTAGATCATATCAATGAATTTTTCTCTTTAGGTAGGTTTGCAAGCAAAGAAAATTATTTTTTCGTCTAGATTCTTGCTACACCGAGATCAAAGATAAATGTAAAATTAACCAGTGCAGCAGCAGCAGCTTTCTTTTAATATTGCACAAGTGGCAGCCGTGCCATTTTAAAAACGTTAAAGATTTGCCATTCCGATCTTTTAATTTGATATTAATTCCTTAACCCATCAATTCAAAACGTTAAAATTTGTTTTGAACAGTACACATTCTCAAGAATTTAATCATAGAAGGTTGCCAAATAAATGAATAGTACAAGATTTAGAAGGGAAGACACTCACTTCATCCTGCATTATTTGCAATGCACGTGAGCGTATGACAATTGTTGCTTGTGGCTCTTTCGTCAACCTGTTAAAATATTTTCGTCATCTAGTTGACAGATGATATAAAGAATTAAAAGCTAACAAGTCAAGTACGTTAGTCCTAAACCTGATATTTAAGACTGAGCCAAAAGAGAAGCAATATAAACCACCTGTCACAGCTAGTAGCATCTTCCTGAGATCTAATCCTTTGAAACCTGAACAACTATACCAGATGGTGTATGGGCAGTTTTAAGATGACCTGATCCAATCAAGTCACGAAGGTGAAACCTCATATCAAGAGGAGACAATCGAAGGCGCATCTTCTCAAGAGGGGCCAACATCATCTCTTTATATCTCCTACGATTTAAAAGAGAAAGGAGTTCCTTCCTCCCCTGAAGTCCAAGCAAAATAAGAACACTATAAGTGCAACACTGACAGAACAGAGGACTTAAAATTTAGGTATCTTAGGTAAAATCCAAAAAGCATTCAGACTTTGCAAGGTTAAACAGCATCTAAATTATTTGAAGTACTTAGTGCAATACAAAGTTTTGAAAAGTTATGGAGGATGTGCATATATATCATAAACTCATATACCATTTCCTATGTTCAGGACCTTTTAATTTGCTGGCAACCAAAAATTTTGAAAACCAAAATAAAATTAAGAAATCAAAAGGATTCTATCTTAAATTTCTGTTCAACTCCTTATAACCAGAAAATTCATATATAGTTCCAATGATGAGTTTGTGCATGTATTTTCAAGCAACTGATTCACAAAATGCTAAGAACTTCATGTACAGAAATAATCAAGAAATTAACTCCTTTGCAAATTATATCATCATATAATAACATCTCACCAGCTAGAGCAGGAAAACTAAATGAAAAAAATTAAATTACCTGGGAGAGTCCTTTCAGTACTGAACCTATATTTGGGATTGCAAACCAGTACATATTTGGATCAATCAATTGGCGAGTCTGAAAGAGAAATGTCCTTGTTAGAAGAGGAAATTACTCAAGAAGACATCAAACATGCCTAATCTAACGCAACTGTGCAATAAGAGGAAAAGGAAACCAGAGGGAAATGGAATTGCACAAGTGCCATGTGGTAGGAAAGTAAACAGAAAAGAAAAAGCCCAATATGCATTCAAATAAACACCCACAATTGTTTTTATGAGATGCTGCAGTGTACTAGCCATACTAGCCATATAATATTGAAGTAACCAAGGATAGAAACTCAACTTGCTAAAATAATATGACAAACTCACCAGAACCAAAGTTCACTTACAAGAAGGCCAGCATTGATTAGGAGGGATATGTGTCCATCTTTCACCTGTCCCCCTAGTGATAAGAGTGCATACTGCAGCAAAGATAAACCATGAATTATAGAGACAAACATGCATGCACTGATGCACATGAAAATGGCAACCTGGACAGATTAAGGCCACAACATTCTGCAAAAAAAAATTTGAAAACAGAAGCAGCAATTTATTCATAAAAGATTAGGTGCCTTATTAGGTAGCAGGAAAATTTCATGATATAGGATCGCTGAAGTAATAATTTTAACCCACATGTCAAAATCACACGTACATATATGATTTGCCACTATATAAACAATTTGATAATTAGTAAACTATATTAACATTTTCTCATCAGAATGAGTTGATAAATATGTCATGCACGCCAAATGTACACATACATTACAACTAAAATAACTAAATACATCAGCACCCAAAAATAACACAGGAGCATCATGTCAAAAACAAGCTAAAATACAAGATTGCAGATTGGAGATAGATCTGCTGATTACTTGAGCAAATGGTCTGAGCCACTTGAAATCAACACAGGTAGCCAATTTTTCTGTATGCAACTTCAACAAATTAATTAGAGAAAATCTTTTTGGCAAGTCAAAACTCCAAGTGAAGGCAGGTATGCTGAGAGATTAGCAGCCGAAGATAAAATAGCATCCTAAAGGAAATCAGGATTACCAAAAATCTATGCAGATTAACAAATATAGATGCCTCTACCTAGTCTAACAAAAAATATGTGGGGTCTGCCTCTTCTGTATGCCAACATTTAATACAATTAGACCCCGGGAAAAAATCTTGGAGATCCAAACAAAGAATAGCGAGTTTAACATCAAATGTTCCTCAAAGGAACAATCGAGGCAATTCCTTGAAAAGAGGGGAAAGTAGGCACACCACAAATGCATTAAAAGGACATGCATGGTAAACAGAAAGAAACCATCAGACATACAAGCATGGAAAGGCATAAAAAATGTTCAGCAATGAGTCAAATTCCACTCAAGGAATGAAGTTGAAGAGTGAGGGTTCTAATAAAAACACAAAGTTATATCTATCTCAAGCAGAGTAAAAATTAAATAAACAGCATGATTCATTGGTGTTTGGCCACTCACCAGTTCTTCATGCTCAATGCTAGGTTCCAGCTTGGACTCAATAACATGCCCTTTGAACCACTTAAAAACATCAACACCACCTTGTTTCTTTTCTTCCATTCTTTTGACAACATGCTCTAACTGCACAAATATTATGGACAAAGAAAATTGGTCAAAAGGAAGCCTATTTAGCTAGCTTACAACAACACAAACATCACTTGCCTCAACCAGATTATATGTAACAGGCTCTCACTTTGAACTAATTCAAACTGAAGTTTTCAAACTGAAGTTGAAAACTAAATGTGGCATCATTTAGGGATTTAGAAAACATCAATAGACCAACCTGTTTTAGATAATCTTCTAAAAACATTATGCCATGATCATCTTGCCCTGTATTTAGTTTGAATATGCGCACTACCTTGTCCCTCCTTAGAGACTGCAGAAAAGTAATATATTATAGAAACCACATGGGACTATGTGAGAAGTTATTCTACTCAATTCAGAAGAGAGAGAATTGCAAGAATCATTACAATAAAAGAGAACTAACAAACAAGAACATTTACTTGCTCATTCTATTAGAACCAGCAATATTCTGACCACATAGACTTTTTTTCTTATCACCTTTCAGTCACAAAACATGTTCCAAATATCTAATTTACCAAGAACCAAATGATGTGTCAGTCATAAAACATACATGTCTATCTATAATCAGCAACAAGCATATGGATCTAACCTAGGAAACCACATGATGCCTTAGCTAAACACATAAAGTGCAGAAAAGCTAAATACAATATATCTCAGGGAACAATTCTGCATAAAACACATCAATTAAAATCCCCCGCCCCAAAAAAAAAAATTGCTACTCTCACTATTCAGTCAATAAAGCACATTTTTTGGCCAAGCATACCATTGAATCATAGTTCAGGAACAATTCTCCATACGAAGTAATGCTCTAAATTTGAAGGTTAAGGAACCAAACCTCTAGCTCCCTATCCACTTGAGTTCTGTCCTTTACACTGCTATACAATTGTGACTGTAAAATAAAAGGTTGAATTGCGACCTTGCAAATAAAATGAAACAACTTCAGCTTTATCATTTTAAAGTCTAAGCAGAAGTAGATACAAAAGAATCTAAATAGAATAAAATTACACATTGCAATGGAAAAGGAATTGATTTTTTAACAGAGAAGTGCTAAACAATTTGTTTTAAGAAGGAAAAAAAAAGGGGGGGGATAAATTTTAGGAGTAGATAGCTAACCTTATCAATTTGAGGAAACTGAGCTCGCATCATACGAAGCGCCACATTAGTATCGCTAAAGCTGAGATTTTGCTCTGCGAAATTAGAAAGCATTTATGATGACATTCGCTAAAACAGGAAAGAAAAAATTGGTAAGCATTTAATTTTGTTTGAAGCGCTAAGCTTTTACCGAGGGAAAGAGAATGATTAGCGTCTATATTTTCAGCCTCGATCTCTTCCTCTTCTCTTCTGCGTTTCTTTCCTCTCTCCATCTTTAACGGAACCCTAATCCAACGGAATTGGAACTTTGGCGCCTCACCCACCCCTCGGTTTTGGAACTTTCCCTATAGCAACTGTACTTGCATGTGTGAGCTCAATCTGGTCGTTGATGTGGCAGAAATGTTTTTATAATGTTAAAATAAGCTGTTAGTCCAATCGCTTGTATAGAATTTGATATTTTGTCCTAAGGTTTTTATAAGGTTAAAATATAATTATAACTTTTTAAATTTCGGTTAAAATTAAATTAATTGATCAAATTAATTAGCTAGTAACTGATCTAGTTCGGTCAGGGGTTAGTTAAATTTTTTTTTTTAAATTTCAATTGATGGTTAATTCGATTTGAAATCGGTTAATTATTTGAATTAACGAAACTTAATAAATAATATTATAGATTATATGTACGAGGCTATTACTAATTCGATTAATTTAATCAAATGAACATTATAAATTTTTTTTTATGTTTTATAATTGTTTTAACAAAAAAAATAAAACATATAAAGTCTAGTTAATTTGGTTAACCGACCGGATTAACCGAAATATTTCGATTCGATTAAATTTTTTTGAAAAAATTTTGGTTCGATTAACAGTTAAAGAATTAAAAAATTCGATTAATACTAGTTCGGTTCGGTTAACCGTTTGAACATCCCCAATAATTTCTGTTAAAATTTGTCAATTTAATTTATTCGTTTTCATCCCTCAAAAACCTCTTGAAATCATTTTAAACAAAGCATGGCTTTTACATAATGAAATTGAGGTGTTTATGTTAAGTTGAAGGTACTCAAGAATGCTCCCTAATCAATGATGGGTATAAAGGAATGGGTAAAAGGAGTAGAAAACGAAGACATTGATTTATTCACAACGAATTTCTAAGTTCAGGTATACAATGTTCCATTAAACTAGAAAATAAGTACGAATTGGGTAAATGTTTCATAGGGTAGATATTGTGAATTTTTAATGAAGGTTAGGATATAAGGTAGGGAAAGGTAATGCGTATGAAAGTGGTCATCAAAATTGAGGACACTCCCAAGAGGTTTCAAACTGAAACAGAAGGATAAGGAACCATCAAATCATTATTATGCATGCGGGAAACTTGAAGATATCGATCCAAAACATATTTAATGGGATTAGAGGAAAGGCAAATTCGATCAGTAAAAAGGTGTAGAAGCCACGAAAACTTAAACCACTACAAATTCAGGTCAAAAGCAATGAGAAGAGGGAAAGGTTAGCCAGTGAAATGAATGCACTCGTGAAGGAGAGGGAAGCACAAAAGCAAAGATTGATTGATAGATAGTACAAAAAAATCTCTAGCATCAATTAAAATCAAAGGAAAAGAAGTGGTGCAGAAGTAGATCTACCTATGAACAAATCAGAAACATAAATGAGAATGGATTGGGCATATAGTAAACCAAGCCAAATAGGCATTTATTTTGAAGGTAATGATGAACTCGTGAATATGTTGTTTTATAGCTCTAATGTACTTTACCATTAGCAGGCCCGTTCTTCATTCCTTTTCTGATGAGCTTTTGCTCAAAAAAGTGCTTTTTCTTTAAAAGCAATGGAGAACAAATAACTTTTGTGAAATTATTTTAACTTAAAAAAAGCACTTTTGCTATTTTACTATTTTAACCCAGCTTTTTCTAGAGGTTAGAAGATTTTTTTCCCCTTTTCTTGTCTGAACTTTTACTTTTCTTCTCTGGTTTGTTCCTCTTCTCCACCACCAGTGAGTTTTATCTTTTCCTTCTCATCTTCTTCTCTTTGATTTTATGAAATAATTATAAAATATAGTTTAATTTTTTCACATTTTTTTCAGCTCTGTAACGTCGGCATCCTGTTTTTCTTCATATTCGAGCTTCTCAAGATTCTACAACTGCTGTTTTTCTAAAAGTTGGCGCTAATGGTCTCTTCTTCTTTCATTTAATGGGTAAATAACGATCCTTCCTTTAGAATTTCTTTATGATCTTCCACTTTTCTCCTTTGTTAAATTGATATTTGTAATATATTGGACTATTTCTGGGTTTAAAAGCTGATAATTCCCATGTCCAAAATTCTAATTTTTGGATATGGGTAGTCTTGTTTTTATCAAGAAATTGCTGATAAATGATCTGAGTTTATGCAGATTCTCGAAGATGATTGAGTATTAAGAGAGAAAAGGGACTCCCCCTCCCCCCCGGTCTTTGTGTAGAATTAAGGAAAGCTATTGACGTTATTGACTTCTTGTTGATAGAAGTATGGTGTTAGTTTTAGCAATAGGAGACCTTCATATTCCTCACAGGGCACCTGATCTGCCTCCAAAGTTCAAGTCCATGCTTGTTCCTGGCAAGACTTAGCACATTATTTGCACTGGAAATCTCTGTATCAAAGTAATCAACTTCACTCTCTCTTTTTTATGTTTATGAGGTTAAGTATTTCTTTTGGTTCTATCTAAATATGGTATTGGTACTTTTTTTGAAAAGATTTTCTAATATTTTTATGCTATATTGGGGTGTTATAGAAGACAAGTTTCTACAAAGAACATATTTATACTGTTTCCAGTCCTAACAAATGATGTCTATATGTTGAGGGCTGAGTTAGAGGTGATGGTACATTCAGATTAACTACTGTAATTTTCCTATGTCTACCATCAATTGTACTTTTGTGCTTTTATGCAGATTGTTGTTTATATGTTTAGCCGTAGTTCTATCTTTTATAGATATGTAATGAACATTGTATTAGTAACACCAGACGCTAATGGCCTTGTCTAGTTACTGAACTGTAAAGGCATCTTGAATATGTGGCTCGAAACTTGTTATGCTACATGGTCGTTGTAACACCCAAACCCGGCCCACGAGTCTTGACCGGATCTGGTTTGTCACTGCGGAGAAACGTTTAAAATATTTTAACCTTAAAATAAAACATGGAAATTTGTGTTTATTTATAAAACATTGTTTATTTAAAATGCTAAGTAAAAATTTGATGTCATAAAGTATCCAGATTTGAAAACTTTAATATATATATAAATTTAAGAAAATAATATCATTTGCAAATAACATTTCATCGTCAATCCATAATAAAACATAATAATAAACTTCAAATGCTTAAGTGGCCTTATTACAATAATACTTATCGAAATACTGAAATTATAAAATATGAAAACAAATAAAATTAACTTCTGCATGGGCCACCTCGTATTCACTCCAACCCGGTCCGATCACCTAAAATCATCTGCGATGTTTGATAAAAATTGGGTGAGTCATACAGACTCAGTGTGTAATTAGACCACTGAATTCCAACCACATGTCAAACCATATAATAACCCATATAACAGATATTAAGATAATTTAATCACATGCTTTCACTTATTGGGCTTGGCCCACAACCACATCACATTCTTATAATAGTGTAATCAACCACATGTTTCCACATACTGGGCTTGGCCCATTTCCACATTAATTCACATAGCAGACAGATTTATGCAAAATGCACCCAACCCAGCCTAGGGTCCATCCTTTACACCTACCTTGGCAGACCCCCTGCCCAAGGCTGTGGCTAATCCACCGATCACATAGTGATCCACATATCTTACCTTGGCAGACTTGCTGCTCAAGGCCGTGGCTAGGCCACCGATCACATAAGTGATCCCACATATCAATCAATCTACAGTGATACACACAGCTATCAACCGCCGAGATGTGGCACCTAGCCAACACCTCCCTTGATGAAGCACATAGCTAACATCAAGCGCTAATGTAGCACAAGGCTAATATTAGACCACGTACATAATGTACACCCTTTCTTCTTTCACATTCAGATCCCATCCCATGCACATGCAACATATGATAATGTCATAACATAATAAAATAATGCATGCACATGCTATTCGGCATACAAACATATTCTCATTGGCATATTCACATTCTTAATATTTAACACTGACCTGATTTTCGATATACCCCTTAACGGTATCCATTCATAATTGTCACTGCACACATTAGCATTTACACCACACATACAATATAACATAAACCCGGAAAACAGTGGGTTAATCACACACCTTACTATTTAGCGAAATCCTTAGCTACTTGAATTTAACACGATCCCGGAACTTCCTTATGCCTGTCGATTTACCCTTAAAAACCAAAATACACAATCGGTCACCACTTATACCAAATATGGCCTATGTAGCAAATATAACATTTGGCCCATATAGCAATTATAACATTTTGGCCCATAAAGGGTATTTTCGTAGTTTGGCCCATAGGGACATTTCGTAATTCGGCCCATTAGGACATTTTCGTAATTCAATAATCGTACCCACTAAGGGTAATTCAATAATTTACTCTCTAAGGGTAATTCGGTAATTTACCCTACAAGGGTAATTCGGTAATTTCATATTTAACGGTGTTTTCGAAGATTCACTATCGCCTCGAGTGATACAGAACTCTATTTGGGTCTCTACGGAACTATTGGGTCAAAAATCTATTTTAAGCCCAAACGGGATAATTTCGCAACTAAAACTTAACTAGTAATTTGGGGCATACAAATTTAAAACTGTCCATCTGCGTCATACTGACTGAATTGATTATAACTCAAGTTAGGAAACTCGAAATTTAGATCCGTAAAATTTCCTTGAAACTAGACTCATGTATCTTCTTACTGAAATTTTTCCAGAATTTTTTGGCCTAGCCATTTAGTACAGTTTATTCCTTAAAGTTTCCCTTGTTTCACTGTCCAATGATTCTGACCTCTCTTGACTTAATTTCAAATACCTCACTGTACGGTTTTCATATTGTAATGGCCTAAATTCAAGATTTATCGGAATAATGGTTTCGCAACCATAAATCCGATTTAAATAGAAATTTATTTCAATATGTTTGCATGAGTTTTTATATGATAGGAGATATTTTATAAATATTTATAAAATGTTAGTAATGTGGTATTAAACTTTCGTTAGAAAATTTTAATGTTTGGGTAGGTAATTAAATGAAATGGACTAAATTGAAATGAAAGTAAAAGTTTAATTATAAATTAAAAGAAAGTATAAAGGACCAAAATGGCAGTTAAGCCATTTTGTCTAGATTGAGGCGGTTTATTGAAGAAAATCTGAGATTTTTTTAGTATATTATTATATTATATTATATTTATATTATATTATTATATATATTATATTATTATATATATAAAGAAAGGAGAGGATAAAAACAAAGGAAGAACAGAGAGCAAACGTGAAGGAAAGAAAGAAAAAGAGAAAAGAGAGAAAAAAAAGGGAAAATTTAAGTTTGAAGCTTGGAGTGTAATTTGGTAAGTTAATTTAGCCATTTTCTTTTAAATTTTGATGCTTTATAAGTTTTAGAACAAAGTTTTGATGAATTTAAGTTGAAGTTTTTGAAGTTTTAGAGTTTTTGAATATAGCATATGATGAATAAAATGATGAATTAGTGGTTTAATTGAAAGAATTTGAAGTTAGAATTGGATAAAGGACTTAATTGTAAAACAAGCTATAAGAAAACAGTTTTGGGACAGCAGCAGTAGAGTAAGTTTGAAAATTCACCACAAATCGTAGAAGTGGAATTAGAAGTTGAGTGAGATATGAAATTAAATCTTATTGGGTCTATTTTCATATGAAAGAAACAAGGAAAGAAAAGAAGTTCTGTATGTTGAGATATTTAGATTTTTGTAAGACTGGTTCAGAATGAATTCGGGTTCCTCTGTTTTAACTTTAGAAAATCATAAAAAATTGGATAAAAATAATTAGGGGATTAAATTTATATGTTTAGAATTCTTAATGAGTCTAGTTTCAATAGAAATAAACGAGAACATCATCTGAATCTAGATCCGTAAAATTTCCTTGAAACTGTCCATTTGCGTCATACTGACTAAATTGCATATAACTCGAGTTAGAAAACTCGAAATCTAGATCCGTAAAATTTCCTTGAAACTAGACTCATGTATCTTCTTACTGAAATTTTTCCAGAATTTTTGGCCTAGCCATTTAGTACAGTTTATTCCTTAAAATTTCCCTTGTTTCACTGTCCAATGATTCTGTCCTCTCTTAACTTAATTTCAAATATCTCACTGTACGGTTTTCATATACTGTTCCAACTTGTTTCTCTTGAAAATAGACTCACTAAGGAATCCATACATATAAATTATAACCCATAATTCATTTTGTACAATTTTATATGATTTTTCCAAAACAGATCAGTGAACCCCGAAGTTAATCAGAACCAGTCTTACTAAAATCAAGATATCTCAGAATATAAAATTCATTTTCCTTCTCCGTTTCTTCCATATTAAAATAGACACAGTAAGCTTTAATTTGATATCTTATTTACTTTCTAATTCCTTTTCTCCTATTTTTAGTGATTTTTCAAAAATACATCACTGCTTCTAACCGAAACTGTTTTATTACAAAACATGATTATCACTACCATCAAACGCACGTCCGAGTGATCACGGATACCAGTTATCAATTTTCTTCGATATTTCTACCGAATCACAGAATATTTCATGTAAACTTTCAGAGAGATGTGAGATTTTCTCACCATTTCAAACATATATTCGGAAGAGTATGAGATTACACACCTTATTCGGAATCCGTAACGCGATGCTCTACGCGGCACCAAAAATCCGAGTCACTTATAACGAGGGATAGGTTTTCGATTGAACCTTTGATAAAGTACTTCGAGACCTTGCAACCAGCATAAACTCTCTCATGGCAAGTCCCTAGACTCTCAACCATATTACAAATTAGTCCCCTCATTAGCTAGTTTAAGCTTTGGGGGCTCCAAAAATACAAAAATTATCAACTAAAGTCATCAAAATCACTTACTTGCTAAAGGATTTGTTTGCTGAAATTTTTGAGCTCTCCAACCCTTGTTTGCTACCAATTCTAGGTGGTGATGAAGAGAAGAAAAGATGATAATTCTCTTTTCTTTATTTTCATAACCTTTTTTTTTATCTCTTCTTTCTTTCTTTCTTTCTTTTTTTTATCTCTTTTTTTTTTTATCCACCTACTCCACTCCACAAATTCTTTTATTCCTTTTTCATCCACCTACTCCACTCTCCAAATTCTTTTATTTCTTTTATTTCCTTTTTTTTTCTTTTTCCTTATTTTCCTCCTTACCATACTTTTCCACAATTTAATAAGCCCACCTTACCATAATTTAAAAATCGAATTTTGCCATATTTACAAGCTTGGCCAAAATTTAGGGAAATAGTACAAAAATAATAGTCAAAATTTGCACACAATTGGATTTGAACCTCTTCCCTCAAGGTACTTCACTTGATGCCATAACCTCCTTGCCATATGCTCATTTATGCTAGCAATTTACTCTTTTATTTCCATAACCCTTGATGCCACTTACTATCTCTCCTTATTAGGCTTAAACACAAAATTTTACTAAGGCCCAACTTGAACTCGAAACTTCACAGAATCCGGTAACTTTCTAAAATCATCTTCTTAATAAGTCCAACTTGAAATAATGTCATTCTCTTGTTCTCAAAAATTTTAAACACTCCTATGCCCAAGGCCCATTGGGCCCATTCCTACTAGGCCCAATTTCGGGATGTTACAGTCGTCGTAATTGAAAATGATAGTCTATATGCATCATCGACATTTTGTGTGATTTCTTCAAGTCTACCAGAAATAATTTCATAAACTTTGGTGTATTTTTGTATATTTTTTTTCTAATTGATTTGGCATCACTTTTCCCTTTTATATGAGGGTTGACTTGTACTTTACCTACTTTCAGGATGTCTCAAATTTTCAAAAGCAACAATATGTTCGCTTTGTAGTATGTAGATTGGTTATAATGTTCCCTTGTATTTCCTTTCTCACAAGCGCCTTAGACTGCAAGTAAAGTTATTCTTTTACATGGATTTTATGACTAGGAAGTTCATGATTACTTCAAGGCTTTGTGTCCTGATCTGCATATTACTCAAGGTGAATACGATGAAGATTCCCGTTATCCAGAGAACAAAACACTGACAATTGGTCAATTCAAGCTTGGGATATGCCATGGGCATCAGGTTTTCTACCATCCTGTTTGTTTACTTTCAAATACCCTCAAGGTTTTTGTTTTGCATTACAGAAACATGTGATGAATTTAGTTCCCTATTTTCTGTGTGTAGTGGCCATAGATAATATATTTGGGTCCCAAGCTTTTTACATTTACAAACATCTTGCATTGCTAAGTTTTACTTCTTTCGTGGACCTCAATATTATACACGCAATCAGTTTTGGTCAATGGATTGGCAATGGGACGAAACTGTGAAGAGCTTTTCATTGTTCCTTTGTTGATACCATTTCATGTAGGATGCAGGAATAATGTTTGGGATTGAGGGGACTTGTAGTGTGAAGCTATTTTACTATGTCATTGACATGTCTCAACTTTGTTCTATAATATGTAGTTTACATGCTTAACCAACTGACTTATAAGCCATGTCTTAGCAAAGAGAAAATGTGGAATCCCGGTGCTTCATGGTCACTCAAATGCTGGAGCTTCTCCTAACTAGTTTTAAATACACTTCTCTGGTACTAGATGGTAGATTTCCAGAGAGATACAAGCTTTAAGTTGGGCTGCATTCTTGAAGTATTTCAAATTGTTTCCAGAGAGATACGATGATCGTTGTTGCTACAATAACGATACACAATCGTTGTTGCTATTGTAAATTTTTTTGTATTTATATTTGGTATATAAATATTATCCCTTTTTGAAACTTTAATCCAAATATATGTAATATTTTAATTTGTTACGTTTATTTTTTCTATGTTATGTTAATATCTAATATGAGTTTTACAAATGTGTTAAAAGCATTAAAAATAAAAAAATTAATTTTTAAAATAATACAATTGTGTCAATATCTAATTACAAATATTTAAATATAATTTATATATTCTAATTAAATTTAATAAATAATTAATATTAATTACTTAGAAATATTTAAAATTAATATTATTTATTAAAATATTAACAATAAATTATAATAAATTATTTTTTATATTGTTGCTAAAATATCATAACATTAACTAATTTGAACATTATTTAAATACGTATTTGTTACTTTATAATATCATGTCTAAAATAGACATTTTATTTCTCAAAAGTACTTTTTAACAGCAATGTCAAACACTTAAATTTTTCAAAAACACTTCTCAAAAGCATTACCAAGCTGGCCCTCAGTCTACCCACGCCTTTACTTCATATAATTATTGCATAGATTTTAGATGATCGTAAGCCCCTGTTCTCAGTTTTAGCTAACTAGTAGGACTGAGATCTTTTGTAGGGATCCTGGTAGCTTCCTTCTGTTACACACCGAACATTCATCTTGCTTTTGCAGATTATTTTCTTGTAACATAATTATATAATTAAAATGTTTCATATATTTTCATATAGTTATGTACTTAAATCACATTCATATGATTTTCTAATATCTATTTTATTGTGTCTTGTGTTTTAATTCTGCGGTGTGTCCCAAATTATTGAATCTAATTTTAAATTAACAAAGAATTTTGAATCGGAAGTCATCTCGATGCTGCTACCTAATAAAACTTAAGAGGCTTTTAAATTTGGAGTAGCAATATTTTTTTCTTTCTTTGACGTAACAGATTTGACTTGAATCGAGAAAATAAGCCTTACCAAAATTTTGAGTTAAAAATGACCGAAGAAAAATCTGCTAACCAAAAGAGAAGAGGAGAACAATCTTGCAGCAAGCAACGCTTGCAAAGGAATAGGAATTAATCTTCAATCAACTCAGGCAGATTTAAGCTTGGCAGATGTAGCAGCCAAATGGGAAAGGACTCTATGGCCGACCAACACAAGGATAACTCCCAAGAAACCAAGTAGTTTCAGTGTTTGGAATAGATCCAACTGCATCCACAATATACATATATACAAATAATGTTAATGAATTATATATAATTACCAAAAATGGCAATCCCCTTTTATCTCAGCATTTGTTTAAGTGTTAAATAATAAATAACATAATATAATATAGAACTAACCTTCAACCAGAAGAGCACATAGAGCGACAGAACTGCTCCAATACTGACGTGGAAGAGTGTGGCAAACGTGGCTGGTACGGCATTGGAAGGAAAGTTCTTCAAATTCACCCCCAATCGTAATAGCTATCCAAGTAACCACCAAAAAGTTCAAATAATAACATTAGCACAATTTTGAAGCAAATATACTTTGCATATGCAAGTATGCATCTATTACAATTATGCCTGAAAAATTGCAACCCTTTACAGATTGAAAATTGAAATGCTTGCTTCTCCTTCTGAGATATCAGTTATGAAAAGGCAGGCGAAACCAAAAGAACCTAGTAGCCCCAAAAAATTATGTTAAAGACTTCTCTATTTTCCATCACAATAAATCCTTGTTTCTAAGTGACATGAAGCACCCAATGACTCAATCCCCCCCCCCAAAAAAAAAATTACTAACTATTGGACACAGGCATTCAACATGCCACATACAGATAAATCTTAAGTTATGGAAATATTTACGTGGGCCATGTCCAGACAGACATTGATTCAACCCGAGTTAAAATTTCCAAAAACTTAGTATAGCGACAGTTGAGTTTCTATTCAGAACCCAAGACAATGTCAAACACTTTGATAAAAAATATCATAAAAGATTTTAAAAATTAAATAATTACAAATTCAGATATAAGTAACCTTCTGGTTGAAAGAAAGTATAAAAGAAGAAGTGCACGCAAGACTAACCCCAATCAAGAATCCAAGTAATGGCAAGAAGGTAAGACCCAGGAAAGCAAGAGAAAGCTCCTTAGGGGGGCGCTTTTCAGGAGCCCTGAAGATGTGAGTTATTTCTGCTTTGGGCCCATATCTTGAGTAAGGATCAACAGGCTGAGGAGGAGGGCGGGTTGCCTTCTCTGGAGGTTCTGGCAGATCTAACTCAATATGCCCAATAGCCCGTAATAAAGAGTTTTCCTGAAGAAAGCAAAATATATATCTAATTGTAACATATTTTTGGAATAATACAATTTGAGAATTTTATAAAGCAAAAGCAACATTTACCATAACAGCGTCTCCAACTGCAAGCTCAATGTCATATCTACCTGAGAGATAGAAGAACTTCTCAACCAGTCCAAGAAAATTCTACAAGACAAGGAATGCAGAATTAATATATATACATATATACAGAACAGATACAGGATAAATTTCATCTGAATAGTAGTGTAATCTTAAATAGATGTAGCATAAGCTGAGCCAGCTGAAGAATACTTTATTTGGGAACAGTTCTTGATAATAGTATAAAGTTCAAGATGCCTTCTTGTTTCCCAGTGAAATAAAGCAAATTTTAATGATTCTAATATTACTAATATTTTAATCTATCATACAGCCCAAAATGATACTCAACTAGAACTATCTCAAACTGTTTTCCAGAGTTTCCAACCACAAAGATGTGCTCAACCTTGCTTTCATGTCTCAACTTGAGCAAAGCCTGCAAGCAACCAAACTTATCAACAAACTACTACAAAGAAGACCATTGATTAAAAATTAAGACAAGTACGAACTTGATGTGGCTTAAAAGCAAGTCCATGAGGAGTTGTCAACTTAAAAGATACACGCAGCTTCTGTAGATGGTTTGCTGATAATGAGACAGCATTTTGTCCAGCTAAATCTAGCCTACAGTATTTATGGTGTAAGACCATGAAAAATCAACCAGGTCAGAGATCATTAGAAAAGAAAATCAAACACACACTAACTTATAAAGGGGTCATCAGATGTTATTGCATAAGTACCCAAGACAGTCACCAAAATAGCACAAAAAGCAACAAAAGATAAGCAAAGGAAACAGAAACATACTTTTTCTGTGTTTCTATGCTCCCAAGATCACTGTCAAGTACTGCAATTTCTTCATTTTCGATTTTGATAAGTCCTGAGACAAATATAGGTACCTTTTTTTGGCCTCCCGTGACATAAATCTTTTCATGCTCAGGTTCATGAAGCACAATCTACAAAAGTTCCATTTTTCATGTAAGGGAAATGCAGATGAACACAAAGCTTAAACTATAAATGCAAGAATGTCTACAACCACAATACCTCAAAAACAAATGTGTAACTTCCAACATCTATACTCTTGGGCAAGTTATTCAAGTTATACATTCCAGTTCCATCATCAAACACAAGTTCCTGTTAAGTATAATATTTGTAAACGTTGACTCAAATTAAACAAAAGGAACGCAAAAATAAAACTTGTATACAGAAGAAATTACATCCAACCAAATGAAAGACTTGAGAGAACAACATACTTGGCTTTCAACTAGAGATGCAGCCTTTGAACCAGAAGTAAAAACCCCCACAAGCTTCACTGTTAGAGGTGGTGCATTTGAACCAAGCACAGTGTTAACATTAACCTGTTATATTCAAAGAGCAGGGTTAAAAAACAAAGGAATAACAATAGCCTAGAAGCCAGATTAAATGAAGTCAAGTTGGTACAAAGGAGCTCATGTATGCAAATAAATATCAATGCACCGCAAATATGCATCATGATTGAGATGGAAAAAGAAAATTCCTTTCTGGTAAAATAACAGAACAACAGTGGTCGGCATACACTACATCAAATGAGACACTGGGGATCAAAAAACTACGTTGTACTGGGAAAGCAAAATAGAATGCCACTAATATTAATAGCATCAATCCTTGGGTGGTTGGTTTCTGCCATTTAGAAGAATGTAAGTATTCATGTCAAGGATTTTAAATTTGGACAAACCTGGAGTGAGTCTTCTTTAGTCACCGAAAGCACTGTAGATGGAAGTGATAGGATCAGTGGGATGGAAACCCTGCATGGAAAGTGAAATTTAAGATCTATTAAGCTCCGGAGCTTTATTATACAAAACCAAAGAAAAAGGGGGCCTAGCACTGTCGTAAAAAGCTACTGAAATTATGAACATAAAGTCTAGAAATGGTAGTTCTTCAATTTGCAAAAGCTAAACAAAGTACTATCATGAAATGCTATTCAAATAGTTCCATAGCATGGTCGACAAAGGAAATCTAATATCATAATCAAAATTTATATTAAATAAACACAAATACATTAAAACTGCCAAAGCAAAACATTGCCTGTTGCTTTCCAAACAAGCCAAGGAGTCTATTTGGTTGAATAAATCTTTGGCATCGCCAGGAACTCCAATGCCAAGGAAGAAGTTAGCCAATCCAAGTATTTTGTTGCCGGGAATCTGCAGAAATAAACCGTAGGGATTACAACGCACTCCAAATAATAAGGCTAAAAAGAGCATGATGTGTGAACTCTCCCAACGGACATTAAGTCTTTCATCAGTTACTGCTGCAAATGCTGTTAGTCCTCTAACAACAGATGAGGTGGTTGCTAAGGGACCTTGATGGTCATGTCCATCAACAAGCTTATCATCAAAGTAAAGAGCCCCATCATCTGAAAAAAAAATTAGAGAGAGATGCTAAAAAGGACAGAAGAAAAGAAAAACAAAAACTAACAGAATAAGAATAAAATTGGTTAAACTTTTTTTTTCCTGATTGGTAAATGATGGAAGTAGGAGAAAAAGATTGGAAAAACATAGAACCAATAATAAAGAACATAGAAGGAATTTGGAGAAAAGGATAAAATATACATACCATATTTCTCAATACTGTCAAAAAGCTTGCTTATATCATTAGTTAGAGTACTGATCTGCCAACAATAAGCAAACAAATATGATGGAATATGCCCAAACTAACAATGACTGACAGATAAGAAACAAAAACAATGAAAATCGAACTTGCTCACTTGAACAGAGATTATTCAATATCAAAAGACACCATCATATGACTAATTGAAGTAAAAAACTGAAAACATTATAAAAATTTATAGAAATGCTGATTATCATAAGCTCATTTGATGGGTAGTCTATTATTCGCAAATCTAAAACATCATCCCTCTTGAGCTTAATATGGTTTATGGAATTTAACCAGATGGCCTAAAGAGTTCTAAGGAAGTGCTAATCACTACAGAAAAAGGTCTATGAGTACAAGAAGAAAAATCCGTTTTTCCTTACTAGAGTTCCGAAGAAACCCTCATCATCACAAGAAGGATAATTGACAGTCCACTTCTTTTGTCAACAAGATAATTACCCAAAATAATTGAATGTCGGGTATAATCTTTGTATTCCCTTAAAGAAACATTGATTAAGATTGGGCAACAGCTATGAGATAGATACCACACATGATATGGCTAGAAAATGAAGTTAACCATTAAATATATTTTTGTATGTATGTATGCACTAAGGGCAAAAATAATCAATTTCAATTCAGAAACTTCAAAACCCATACAGCTAAAAGCCAGCAAGTAACTACCCAAAAAAGAAAATACAACACATGAATTTTAACAGAAGAATGATACATTTAGATCTGATTAACAATTCAGATCCATAAAGTGGTCAAAACTTCACCAGACTAAAGCAAGCATCATAAACTACTTACCAAAGATTGGTCAAGTTCAGGAGATGCTAATGAAACAACTCCTGCAAGTGTTTCAAGTGCTATTCCTGCAAGAGTATGACATGGTTAACAAATAACAATCTCACAACTGGATTGAACAATGGATATTAAAAGAAGGTAAACAACTTTATCAAAGACATAACATCAGTGATAGGAGAAAAATGCTAAATGGTGGTTGTGCTGAACATTGTCTTCAAAAAAACAAGTTTTAGAATCTAGAAAAATCTTTACCAGCAGCAAAGGCACTAGATTCAGGATTATTAGAACTAAAGCGCCACCTGCCATCACTCTGGCGGAAAGCCTGAAAACAACTTGTAACATAAAATCAACCATTCATGAAAAACATATATAGCTATACAAATTAGGGCATAGAAGTTGGCTGAAGTGAAAAAGTCTATATAAACATAAGATTAGAAGTTTGAGTCAGTTCAAGTAGAGAGACACCACAAAGGCAAATGTCTCCATCCCAACAACTTGTCCCACCAAAATGGTAGGCCTTAGCCTGCTTAGAAAGCTGTGGAGAGAATGAGCACTATATCTTAATCTCTACACAAAACTAAATCTAGTAATAGTAACAAACCTTGACTGAGCGGAAAATTCCATCAGCATCAGCAAGATGAACATCACCTTTGGAGCCCTGATCCAGCATTGAAAAACAATGTAAAAGACAAGGAGAAAATAGGAACAGCTAAAAAGCTATAGAAGCTGGATAAATAAGCTCACCAGAGCAAAATAACAAAGCATTTAATGCATACATATATCCTCTAGAAAGCTCATAAGATTTACTAAATTGCATTCATCATAATAACCAGTATCCTACAGCCATTTATTACCTTGACAAGCACCAGACCTCCTACTGAATAGTAGAAGTCAGGCAATGAACTTGCACCATCGACAGCAACATTAAGTCGTGTAGTAATGCCCTTTTGCAAAGGAATAAAAACAAATTTAAGCGCCAGGACTAAACAAAGTTAAATGATTTTCAATAACAAGTTAGTGAGCCAAATTCTATTAACTACCTGATAAGCTTTGTCATTTATCTTGCATTTCACAATGCTACTTGCTTTTAAAGCATAGAAAAGATCCTTTAGGGTTGAAGATGATGACCCAACAGTTTCCGAAACTAAACGGCAAGCTGTTGCGGTTACATCAAGTTTCTTTTCAATTCCAAGAACGTCAAATGTTCTTAGTGCTTCGTACGTCTCTTCTAAACTGGTGAGATCAATTACATCAAACAAGATAAACATTCCTAAAACTCATTCTCAAATATATCTATTCCACTTCGAATTAACAAAATAAAACTAGAATCCAGAAAGAAAAAAAGCTTGAACGTAACTATGTTTGACCTTCAACGGTATTTATTCCCCATTATCTCCTAACTTCTTTTCTTAACCAAAAACAGAACAAACGGAGAAATGGAGTAGGAAAAAAAAAGGGTTTAAGAAAACCTCTTGAAGGATCCATGGTCTGGACTGAAGAGCTCAACAGCGGCAGATCGATGAGAATCGGAGATCGGCTGAAAAAACGAAGCGGATTCGCAGATCGATAAAAAAAGTAAGAGAACCGTAAATCCAACTAGACTTCTAGTCATTTCCTGCAATTAAAATCCAACCCGCATTGTATCAAAAAATATCCAACCCACATTAGTCAACAGCATCTACTGAGATTCATTGACGCAAATATTAAAATTGTTTAATAGGATCTGAAAACAGTTTAAAGATAATATGGGGAAACCCTAGTGTTTTAGACCAAGAACAAAAGGAAAACATACGAAATTTAAATTCGTCGGCATTTTTTTTTCGGGTGAAGTCTTCGCAGTCTTTGCGCTGCGCAAAGTGATCGAGTGTGTTTGGAGTAACTAAGCTATGGAAATAACGTAATAGAAACAAAACAAAAATAAATTACCCAATTTGTCCAAGTTTTAGGATGAATTTACGGAGTTTTGTCTCTTGGAATTTCAGCCTGGCCAACAGTTTGGACTTTTCAGTTAGTATAGGGAGTAAACGAAAATAAGGCTTGGGTCACATAAGGCCCAAAAGCAAATCCACTAACCGGTTACATGTCAGATTCTTATTTGTCTGAAACTCAACCACAACACACCATGCATGATATTTTTTTCATTTACGGTACAGTGCATGATTAGTTGATTACTAGGTTGATACAAATCCCACTCGTTTAGTATCAGAATTAAGGATAAAATTTTCAAATTGATTTTTAATATTTTCGAATTTTGATTTAACTGTATTTATTTATGTATTTTTTTTAAATATTGATACATAAACTAGATAGTCATGAGTTAGACCTTTTAAAGATTCTTTGTAGGCAATTTTAATAATTCAGAAACTTTGATAATAAAATCTTTTGTAAGAAATATAAAAATAAAAAATTTTGATTTTTTTTCTTTAGAAGAATTAACTCTTCTACAAGTTTTACCTTCAATTATTCTTAAAAGTCTAATCAGATCTCCAATAATACTGTCGATAAATAAAAAGAACATTACAAAATATTCTTTAATGTGTGATAATTGGACTCTTCCAAGAGTTCCAACAAACTAAATTTATATTTAAATTCGAAAATTTAAATGCCTTTTATAGTTATGTTATAAAAGCAAAAGAAAAAAATTTACTTATCCAAAAGAAATCTGAGCTTATACAATTATTAGATATAGTCGTTATCGATAAACTTAAAGAACAAAATTATTTAAGGGACCAAAAACTCATAATGTTTAATGATTCATTACTGGGGACAGTTGAGAAAATATCACACCAATATAATTACCAAAATCAAAAGGCAAATCTCTTAAGTTTATTGTTTATATTTAGTTCATCCAATTGCCCCTAAAATAGTAAAAATAGATACTTTTGAGATAAGGTATGATGAGGTCTTGAAATAGATTGAGGATGGAAAATAATAAATAGTCTAGTTTATACTTAGGCATCGGAATCTAACTCAACAAAATTATAATGCGATAAAAAAATTATCAATTGTTCTGTGTATTACGAAATTTTAAAGTGATTTTTTTTTTTACGAATTGATTGCAAACCTGCAAAAGAAATTTTACAAAAAGATGTTCAAAATATTACTTCAGAACATATTTTTGCAAGACGACAAACAATTTTGAGTGTATTTGATTTTGAAATTGAATATATCAAGAAAAACTAATTATTTGTTTGATTTTCTCACTAGAAAATTCCTTCAAAAATGCTCCCAAAACTCGGAGACAAAAATATCTCCAAAACCCATCAAATCATGGTACGAAATTTGTTTGGAATAAGAAAATGAGGGATCATCCTCATCAACAACCTCAAATGATGCATTCTTTGGAATGCACAAGACCCAAATAAAATCAATTCCCAAATAAAAAAATGGATTGAATCTCTCTTTCAATCCCCAAAAGTGGCATTAGCCATGGCCCTATCCCAAGAGAAAACTCCTCTCAAACAAATCGTTGTTGAAGCAGAGATATAGTTTTACAAAAATCGAAATCTTTCAAAAATATGTCAAAAGAAATAACACATTCCAAAAGAAACATCCTCACAATATTTTATAAGTAAATGTTTGAAAAAAAAATTATTATGAAGGAAGAATTTTTAAGCCATTAGACTCACAAAAAACCCAGTAATATTATAAAAATATATTGGTTCAAAATGAATCAAAATAGTTCAAACATTACACAGATTCAAAAGACCCCGACTTTATTACCCATTCAACAACTCAAATAATTTGAATTCTCAAACGGGGTGAAAACCCAAACTCTCCAAAGAATTTCACAACCAAATTTACCACTAAAACAAATCATCACCCTATTTTAAGTAGTGGGACTAGCAAACAACTTAGTACAATGCTTTCCTTATCAACAACCAACATATGAGATACTATTGGCTCATATATTTCAAGTATGGCACTCAATGTGAATTCCCAAATTAGTTTTCAAAAATGGTGAAACTGGTTTGAACCATCTTCTTTTGATACCATATCAGAAAAATCTAAAATGTATGGACCAAAATTTTTGACAAAATCCAATTAGAGTCAGATCAAAAACACATATACAAAACAATCCATTTCTTTTTAAAATTATGTATTTATTGGATTGTTTTTTAGAATTATACAAAATGATGGAATAAATTCAATGGCGAAAATATGATTCCAAGTATTTGTGTAACGACCCTATAATCAGGGGTGTTAGAAAGTGCATTCCTGAGACTCTGTTCCTATAAATCGAATTCATAAATATTTTTTAATAAATATTTATGAAGCTGGTTGTGTAGTTAATTAGGTTTCGGTTAAGCGAATTTACTTGAGTTAAAAGTAATTAGGTATAAGGACTAAATTGCGTATAGGGTGAAAGTTGAATTATAAATTAAAAATTAATTAAAGGACCACTGTAGTAAATATATATAAAGGTAGTGAACGGCATTAGTGGGTATTATATATATAATACTTTAATATATATGTTATATATTATGATTATAAAATGAAATTTATATATATAATGGTTATAATAATAAAAGTATGTATATATGTTTTATATAATAATGATAATAGTTATTATAATAAAACAAAAACATACTAAAGAAAGAGAACATGCTAATTAAATAGGAAAGAAAAGAAAGAAAAAAGAAATAAAGAAAAGAGAGAAGAAGTTACGGTACCAAGGGCTCCAAATTTTCAAATTTCAATTGGTTAGTTAATTTAGTCTCTATTTTCTTGTAATTTTTATATTTTTAGAATTTTAGTATCTAGGGTTACCCGACTCATGTTGAAATTTTAGCAATTATTAAGATTTTTAATGTTGTTAATGTTGGATAGTTTTAGTATTATGAATTAAATTGATAGATTTTTAAGTTAGAAATGAAAAATGATTAAATTGTAAAACAAATTGTAAATTTTAAGTATTAGGGACTAAATTGTGAAAATTTTGAAATTTAGGGGTTTAATTGAAAATAAGGATTTAAATTTAGTTTAAAGTGAAATTTGTATGAAAATATAGAATTAAATGTAAAAAATAAAAAATAGACTCGATTTAAGGACTAAATTGGAATTTTGGCAAATATTGAGTAAAAATTGAAATATTCAATATGAAATTAAATTGTGTTGTATTGATGAATTTTAATTGTTTTAATTCCGTAGCTAACGTTGTACTGGAATCCTCGAATAAAAAGGGGAAAGATAAAATCGACGTCGAATAGCTCAGAATTCACGATTTGTATTTCTATAATCCGAACCTAGTTGTTAATTGTTGTAATTCAATTTAATGCATATGGTAAGTGTTTGAGGTGAGTATTTGACATTTTGATAGTTGGTTGAAATGAATTGAATTGGTATATACATTATGAATGTATTGATTATTGAAATGAATTGAATATATGTGTTAACGTGAAAGTTGGATATTGATTATTATAGATTGAACTGAATCCATGTGTATATGTGATTATATGAAAATTTTATATTGGATATTGGTTGTTTTTGAAATGAGAAATTAAACTCTATTAACTGTATCGGGTTGAATTGGATGTAGATGGCATACCATAGGATAGGAATAGTTCAAGGATATCTTCAACTTCGAGTTGATGAGGCACTGGGTGCCAATTTGCTTTGATTTAACCGATGAGACACTGGGTGTCAATGTATACAGTGTTGGGCGCAGTTATTACTTCAGATTTATCCGATGAGGCACTGGGTGCCAAACTGGTGTGTTGGTTGGATTCGTGTATCTGTCCGAGCTCGAGTCATGTTAATAGGGGTAATTAAATAAAATGGTTCTATAATTTATATTGGATGATATTGTATGTGAATTGAAAATGGGATAGAGATTTAAAACATGAAAATGAGATATGTTGTAACTAAATAAGATACATGAGTTATGTACTCATAAATTGAGTATTGAATGGCTAATGCCAATGTATAAACAATTGTGGTTTGATATGTGAATAGCTGTTTATATAGCAATTGTGTGAATTGGGACGTTGTTAATCAAATAAAAGATGTTAGCATGTGCAATTTGAGTATAGTACGGAATGATGTTGAAATGATGTGCTAATATGTATGAATTCAAAGGTTGACATATGATAGTTGTGATCTTAGTCATTAATATGTGTCTATATTTCAATTGTGCATTTTGTATTCTCTTGTCTTTAAATGTTCGGATTATAGGAATATCACTGAGTTTTACTCAGCGTACGGTTTTTATTTTTCGTGCGCAGGTTAGATACTTCTCTTTTGATCGCCAATTCAGCATCCAGCAACGATCTCAAACTTAAATATGGTGATGTTTATCTTTTGTGTCGGCATGTACCTAGGATGTCTAGTTGATAGTTATTTTGTGGATGGATTGTAAATAAGGTTATAAGCGTAATGTTGGTTTGGTATTTATGTAATCATGTGTTTGTGTTTGAAGCCATAGTATAGTATGGTGAATTGAAGCAATGCTTGATATGCGCATGTGAATTTTTAAGTTAATGCTTGATGTAGATATGAGCTAGGCCAAATTGATGGATTTTGACATGTTTATAATTTTGATTTGAATGATGCATTGATGATATGTTTTGATGATATAAATGTGGTACCAATGAGGGTACATTGGTTAGGCACCTAGGATGATTGTTTTGGCATGTTTTGAATGTGTTTGATCATGTTTTAAATAGGTTAAACGAACAGTTTTTGAGTTGCTTAATGCCCAAGCATGGCACATTTTGGCTTGTTGTTTAAGGCACATTTTAGGTCCACACGGCTAGCACACGTGTGTGCAATTCCATTTCAAATAGTACACGACCTGGCACATGGGCGTGTGGCTTGGCTGTGTGACTCAAGTCAGTGAGTTACAAGGGCTGGGACATGGCCGTGTGTCCCTACTTCGAATGCCCACACGGCCTGACCACACACCCGTGTGAACCCTGCAGTTAAAATTTTTCTAACTTTTTCCTAAAATTTTCAATTGTTCCCGATTTAATCCCAAATATTTTCTAAAGTGATTTTAAGCCCTCAAAGGCTTTAATAAGGGACTCTATGCATGTTAATGATGAATTATATTATGATTTTTGAAATGTTTGAAAATGAATGATTTAGATTACGGTTACTCGGTAATACTCTGAAACCCTATTCCAGTACGGATACGGGTTAGAGGTGTTACAATTTGGATGATTTTTTCGATAAAAATACAATATTATGCAAGTCCATTACCTCGAATTAAACTATTACAAAATTTCTTCAAGTCAAATCGGTTGCCAGCGCAAGACTGGCTCAGGCCAAGACCAAAAAAGAAAACATAAAACTTATGACTGAAATACTCAGATCAATGGATTCTGATTTAAAAGATGAGAAATCCTTGACATTTTCAATCAAAACGATGGATCTTGTAGATGACACCACAATAGAAACAATCACCAAAACCAAAAAAGAAGAAGAAGAAGAAAAGATAATTATTTTAAAATAATTGTTTGCAACCTTTAAAGATTCCTTGCATACTTGAAGAAATTGTTCCAAAAGAAGATAAAGAAGTCACACAGTAAAATATTCCTAGAAGACAAAAGACGAAGATGAATAATAATGATTATTTGTGTTATAGTAGGATAGTAGGATCTGCGAGGGCAAAGGCCGCAGCCCATCGCAGATCCCCAATAAGCAAAATACTAGTCTAGGGTTGCAACTGGGGGTGCGGGGGCCGGAGGCTCTCGCGGTATGTTACAAGCTGCATAAGTGGAATCCGTATAGAAGTTTACTTCCTCTATTTGATATGTTGATTAGAATAAGTTGTTTTAATCTTACTGCATTACTTCTATTTGTCTTTTATTAGAATATGGTTTTACAAACTTATAAATATACGTAGTCTATACTCTTCTTGTATCATTCGAATTCGACATAGTAAATTTTTTTCTCCTTTGCCCGTGGTTTTTTCCCGAAAGGGTTTCTACTTAAAATTCTATGTATTCTATTTTCTCTTTTTTTCTTTACGATTCATTGTCATTATTAACGTTCAACTTTCACATTTTGTAAAGAAAAAATGAAGATGAACAATAACGGTTCTCTGTAAAGAAAAGACGAAAATTAACAATAACGATTCTTTACAAAAATTCTCTCAAAAGAAAAGATGAAGATACACCGTAAAAATTCCCTACAAAAGTTTTCTAATTCAGATAATATATTTTCTGCAATTGTAATAATAGTATCGAAAATAACAATTCTCTTGAGTAAAGTTTCTTTCAAAAACTTTCAAAATTGTAAGTTTTTTATTTAAAAAAATTTAAATTCAAAGCAAATCAAATTTAATTTTTCAAAAATTTAAATTTAAATTTTACTTCCATCCATCATTTGATCTGCATAACTAAATAAATCAACCTAGTATTTCTTGATTTGTTTGCAGCGATTCAACTTTTTTCCAATTAAAATTTATCATATTGAAATTTAATTTTTATATTTTTATTTTTAAGAATTTAGGTCGTGTTTAACATTGCTTAATAAAAATATTTTTAAAAGAAAAACCGTGCTAAACAATTAACTTTTGGTTGAAATGAGTAACTTTTTAAAAGTATCTTTAATCAAAAGTTAAAATTTTTAGCTTTTCTTGAGTCAAAAGCACTTCATTATTACTTTTTTATCCCTCCATTTTTTTCCTATTTTTCATTCATTATAAATTGCAAATACTAATGTAAAATTTTTAATATTTATATTTGGTATATAAACATTACCCCCTTTTGAAATTTTAATCAAAATACATGTAATATCTTAATTTGTTAGATTTATATTTTCTATGTGACTTTAATATCTAATATGGGTTACATTTTCAAATTATATTTTAAAATAAAATCATTAATTAAAAATAAAAAAATATTTCTTAAAATAATACAAATGTGTTAATATCGGATTACAAATAATTAATGGTTATATTTACATATTAAAACTATAGTTTATATATTTTAATTAAATTTTATAAATAATTCATATTAATTACTTACAAATATTTAAAATTTATATTCATATATTAAAATATTAACAAGAAGTTAATAATAAACTATTTTTATAGGCTTAAGGGTACAAAAAGCCCTTAAACTTTTTCAAAAAGAATAATTAAGTCCCTGCTTTTTTTTTTTGCACTCTTTTGGGTACTTGGACTTTCAAAATGCATCCAAAGACCCTCAAACCTTTTCAAAAAAAATAATTAAACCCTTACTTTTTTTTTGCACTTAATTGGATACTTGAACTGTCAAAATGCATGAAAAAGAGCAATTAAACACTGCTTTTATTAAAATTACAAAAAATTAAAATCAATAAAAGCTATAAATATTATTAAATTTTAATAAAATAAAATATTAAAAATTAGAAAAAATATAAAAATATTGTAAAATTTTATAAAAATCGTAAAAAATTATAAAATGTATAGAAATATAAAAATATATAATTTTATAAAGTCGTAAGGAAATTATACAAAATATAAAGAAATATAAATTTTGTAAAAAAAATTATAACAATTATCGTAACAAAAGAAGCATTTTATAATTTTTCTATAACTTTTATTGATTTTTATTTTTTTAATCATTTTTGCCACATGTCACGCTATGCTACGACACGTGATGACTTTAATTGAAAAAAATAGGGGTTGTTAATTTTTTATTTTTTATAAAATTTTACAATTTTTTATTTTTTTACAATTTTTATAAAAGAAATTTCTAATTTTTAATAATTTTTAATTTTTTATTAAAATTTAATAATTTTTCTAAAATTTATCATTTCTTATAATTTTTTCAAATTTTTAATAAGAACAGGTGCTTAACTTTTTTTTAAAAAAAAATTAGGGTATTTTTGATGCATTTTGAAAAATCAAGTACCCAATTGAGTGAAAAAAAAGGCAGGGGCTTAATTGTTTTTTTTTTTGAATAAGTTTAAGGGCATTTTTGATGCATTTTGAAAGTTCAAGTGATCAATTAAGTGAAAGAAAAAAGAAAAAGAAAAAAGGAGGGGCTTAAATTTTTTTTTAAAGTTTAAAGGCTTTTTACACCCTTAAGCCTTTTTTATATTCTTGCTAAAATATCATAATATTAATTAATTTGAATATTATTTAAATACATATTTGTTAATTTATAATATATGTCTAAAATAAATATTTATTTCTTAAAAACACTTTTTGACAGCAAGCTTAGCATTACTTTTGAAATAAAATGTTAAGAAATAAAATGTGCTTTTATTTCTTAGTATTGCTGTCAAAAAGTGCTTTTAAGAAATAAAATGTTTATTAATAAATATTAATAAATATTTTTTTGAAATAAAGTGTATTTACTTTTCAGATTTTAAAATTTAGGACCAATTATTAATAAATATTTTTTTTGTTAAATTTGTTAGTTTGAAAAAATAATTTTATTAATGTTAATAGTAGAACTTGAATTTTGAAAATTGAAAAATAGAGAGACTAAATTTTGAATTCAGGAAGAGTAAAATGACTTATATCATATTTAAACCTTTCTCAAAACTTGAATTGAAGTTCTGCTGGATAAGGTTACTATTGAGATTGATAATGTTGCGAGGATGGATTTACTCGGTTTCTTTTAGGAGGAATGCAAGCAGGTAGTGAATGCTGTTGTTTGTTGTGATATTTACATTCTCCAGCCCAACTGAGCTCCAAAATGAGAGATTACATTTCTTTCTACGACAATAATTGAAACTTGACTTTTCTATTTTTACATTGGCTCACTTATCCAATTGCAGACCACAACGTAGATGTTCTTGTGTTGTTCAAGTACTCTCATTCATCATTGCCTTATCATTTCCTTCTATCTTACCATGTACAAATGGAGATGAAAATTTCCAAGTTCCTGAATTCCCTATACTGTCCAACCAGACTGTTTTAGGATGCATCCTAATGCTATAAATTCCCAAAATGTGGTGCCTTCCAGTTGATGTATTGATATTGACAAAACATACCATAATAAAACTTAGAACATAGCCTTCACACCCAATTAATCTTTGAAGCCTCCTTAGAAGTGTAAACCAGGGCATACTTACCGCTGTAGGCTCATTTCCCATTGGAAGATTGATTCCATTATCTTGTGCATTATCCTAAAATCCCACTGATCAGTTACAAGAATACTTGTAAGGAAGCCTGTAAAAAAGAGAGAGAGAAAGAAAAAGACAGCTCTCGTTTGGGTCTCCAAACTGTTAGTTGCAGTATATTTTTTTTGTAGCAAAGCAAGGCTTCTACAACTACTCAACCATCTCATCAACAACAGCAACAATTCCCGCTTACAAGCTAATGTCCAGATCACATTATTGTCCACGTCAACTTCCTCCTTGCCAGCATCTAAAATGGGACCAGGTGTTGCTAACAACTATAACACGTTAAAATCATTACAAAAGGTAATCAACCTTACCTTATCACCTAAACAAAACCCTGTTATTTCCCTTCAATATCTTGCTTTGCTGTTTTCTTTCTTTTGACAGTTTTAAGTATATCCTAGAATGATGGAATAAAATATGAAGAGGAAAGAAGGTGGTGCAACGTCTATGGGGAAAAAAGTGAGAAGATGGTTGGGTTGTGCTATTTACGAAGCTCTTGTTTGTTGTCGAATGTTAGATGTCCTTCTTGCAAGAAACACCCTAACCCAATCGATATCCCTCATGGCCCCTGGCCCTCGGTTGGCTGTCTCTGCCTTTCTTCCCACTCCATCCAAAAAGAAAATAATAATAATAATAAAAATCAAATACCATATTATATAAAAACTTGATAATATTAAATCACGTTAGTGAAATACTTAAAA
The DNA here is from genome assembly GCA_005393395.2 of Gossypium australe. Classification (NCBI taxonomy): domain Eukaryota; kingdom Viridiplantae; phylum Streptophyta; class Magnoliopsida; order Malvales; family Malvaceae; genus Gossypium; species Gossypium australe. Next base: position 19,783,572 of record CM016624.1, read on the forward strand.
TTCCCTTACACAAAAATTGATTAAAAAATTTTACAAAATATATTTTTTAGGCATAATTATTAAATTTTGAACTTAATATTTACAATTTTTTATCAAATTGACCTTTATTTTTTAGTCAAATTTGATTACTAATCTTAAAAAAAAGTCAAATTGATGATTTTTAAAATTGAAATATTAACTAAAATATTAAAATTTTAAACATGCTAACTTGCATTGCAATCCATGTAAGCTTGAAGTGTCGTATTTTATAATTTATAATTTTTATTATTTGGATATTTTATAAAATTTAAATTATTTATTGATGTGGTATATAAGATAAATAGTGACATGTTTGCATGAAGTATATATAGACTGTCGTACGAGTTACCACACCAGTATCGCTAAAAAATTATTGCTTTAGTCAACATTTCTATTAAAAAACTATTTGACTATTTTTGAAATTGCTAAATTTAGCTAAAAAAAGTAAATGTCAAATGGACAAAAAAAAAATCTAAACATTGAGAGTTAAATTTATGATTATATCTTTTTTCATGCACTGCCTCTTTCTACCAATAATCTCTCCCAATCTTTAAATCGAAGAAAAATACTCACTTAAGCATTTCAAACTCTCTTGATTGTAGCAATAACAATTGTGCCAATTGAATTAAAATTTAATAGTAAAAATATTAAAAAATATACTTAAAATGAAAATATAGTGAAAAGAAAAAAAAAATTATGTACGTAAAAGAGCTTTTAATCAAGATAGACACTACAAACCGAAAAAACTAAATAACATTGATTTTAACCGTTTAATACTTTAAACGAAAAATTTTAAATAATTAAATAATCAAATTATAAATTTTTTAATTAATTAACTAAAACAAAACCTTACTTTAGTCTAATGAGTAATGGTGAAATAAAAAAAAAAAAAAAAGCCTGAAATTTATTCGCGATATGAATAATTGAAAGGAAAAAGGCTGAAAAACGTATATAAAATGGAAGAGAGAGGTGTGCGATCAAAATACAAATACGAGAATAACGCGCGCGACGAGAAAAACTTTTCTTCCCGTTCTATCTTCTAACAAATTTCTTTTTCTCTTTCATTTTTCTCATTCCCATTTTAGTTTCGAGAGCAATAATAATCATACTAATAATTAAAAAAAAAAACGCTGCGAAATAGCCGGGAGAGCTTTTTGCGGATCGTGTTGTCTCACGCAAACAACGCTGTAGCGCGAATTTCTTTGCTTACTTGGCTTTTAGTTTGTTTCTCTTTTTTTAAAAAAAATAAAAATTGAGAATCTGTTTTTTTTTTAAATGTTATTGTTAATATTTATATGTTATTGAAATGAAGAATGCGAGGGAATTTGTTTAGGTGAGACTTGATATTTGATTAGAGAAAATGGATTCAGCGAGGAATTGGCTTTCGAAGCTACAACAGAAGGATAAGGTGAGGGCTTTGCGAAGGAATGAGGCGACGTCCAACGTTGAAGGCGGAGGGAATGACGAAGCCAATACGGACGAAGAAGCTCTCTCCAAAATCACCAAACAAAAGGCCGCCGCTGCCAAGCAGTATATTGAGAATCATTACAGAGAACAAATGAAGAATCTTCAAGAAAGAAGAGAGCGGTATGGCTTCCTTCCTCCCTTTATCTTCCTAACCTTATGCTTAACTTGCTCAGCTATCTTTCATTTCTCAATAAAAGTTAATTATATCGAGAACCGGAGATTTAATGAATTTGAACTAGTTTCACAAATTGAGGAATTCTCTCATGATTTTTAAAAGAAAGTATGAAAAAGATAATATGAAGGTCACTCAAGAGCCAATGAAAAAGATAATATGAAGGTCACTCAAGAGCCAAGACGTAGTAATTAATGCATTGAATTATTCTGAAGACGACTCCACCTTTTAATTGGTAGTTAAAGTCAAACCAATCACGGCTGAGCTGGTTCGGGGATTATAATAATTTGGAGTGGATTTTCAATGATACCCTTGACATTGGGCAGTCGTTTAAGGAAATTCATTTTTAATAATCCTGTTTTTGATAGACGAATAATCCTAGAACAGAAACTGGCGGAAGCAGACGTCTCTGAGGAAGATCAAACTAACTTACTGAAGTACTTGGAGAAAAAAGAAACTGAATACATGCGTCGTCAAAGGCATAAAATGGGTGTTGATGACTTTGAATTATTAACTATGATTGGCAAGGGTGCGTTTGGAGAGGTATACTTTTACATAATGTCACCTGTCATATATCATGTTCTATACTTACCTTGTGTGAGGGAGTGCCTATACATAGACTACTCAGTTTCCTTTTTCTCCAAATTTTATTAGTTAAAATTGCGCTTATGGTGTAGGTTAGAGTTTGTAGGGAAAAGACAACAGGCCAAGTATATGCTATGAAGAAGCTTAAGAAATCAGAAATGCTTCGAAGAGGCCAGGTATTCATTTATTGTGCCATGTGGTATTCTTGAAGTTTTGTAGACTATGTCATTTTGAATGTTTTCTTTATTTTAGGTTGAGCATGTGAAAGCTGAAAGGAATCTTCTGGCTGAAGTTGACAGCAATTGTATTGTCAAACTTTATTATTCTTTCCAAGATGAGGACTACCTTTATCTTATAATGGAATACCTTCCTGGTGGAGATATGATGACATTACTTATGAGAAAGGATATCTTGACTGAAGATGAAGCTAGATTTTATGTTGCAGAGACAGTTTTGGCTATTGAATCTATCCACAAACATAATTATATTCATAGGTTAGTATAGAGACAAAACAAACCGCGAAGGTGTTTTTTTCTTTTGTTATGGCGTAGGCTAACCTTTGGAATGCTGAATGTTGCAGGGATATCAAGCCTGACAACTTGCTACTAGATAGACATGGACACTTGAGATTGTCGGATTTTGGACTATGTAAACCCTTAGATTGCAGTACTATCCAAGAAAATGATTTTATTGTAGGAGGCAACAGTAATGAGAGTGGGGAAAGTGATGAACGCCCAGCAGCACTGAAGCGAACACAGCAAGAGCAACTAGAGCACTGGCAAAAGAACCGGAGAACACTTGTGAGTTCTCAGCCATTATGTCTCAACTTCCCTTTATCCCACTACATTCTTATTCTATTAGTGGTTCACTAAATTAAATTCATATATTGGTGGCTCTGAGCTATGTTGCCATTGTTCGGTGAATTGATGATGGTCTCACCTATGCATCTTTTCATTTGTGGATCACTAAATGAAATGTATCGGACCCTGCATTGCTTTTCTGTTCATGATATATGTAAAAAGAATTGTTTCTGTTTGCATGTGTTTTTGTGTGCATCTTAAAAGGTAATGGTCTGAGTTTTTGGAAGAATTCAGCAGTGGCCATTAGATGATTCTTTTTTCTGGTCAAATACTTGGATTTGCAGGCTTATTCTACCGTTGGTACTCCGGACTATATTGCTCCAGAAGTCCTCTTGAAGAAAGGTTATGCAATGGAATGTGATTGGTTAGTATTATGCATTTTGAAAAGAAATTCCATCTTGTTTCACATACCGATATCCTTTTGGCATCTCTAACATGGCAATTGAAATTGTAACTTTTTAATTTAGAAACGAATTGGTTATGCCTGGTTGCAGGTTAGAAAACGTATCACTTTTAACTATTTTATATAGAATGCTGACTTCATTTTGAAAGATTAGCTTCAATATCTCAATGAGAAATGGTCAATTAAAGTGGCACTATCCTCTAATGATGTCTAGAATGCCTTAATTTCTTGCACAGACAGTACAATTGATTGTTGTGACTGATTACTATTTTGCATAGGTGGTCGCTTGGTGCTATCATGTTTGAAATGCTCATCGGATATCCACCTTTTTATTCAGATGATCCGATGTCAACTTGTAGGAAGGTAAGCTGAGAAATATTACCAATCAATGTTATGTACTTTTTCTTTTTCTCTTTTGTTGCTTTAGTCTAGATCTAGCTCATGTTACTCTGTTAATAGGTCCTGATTTTGCTGAGGCTAGAATATGAAAAGAAATTGTCACAGTCCAGAAATATAATATATACACGTTTTTCCATAGATTTTTCTTGTTTTATGAATTTTTTTTAGGAAAGCGGATTCTGGTATAATTCTTTTTTAGCGGCATAACAGTCATCTATTGCAATAAAATGATTGAAGGGATGTAGGAAAAGGAGGATATAAAGTAGTTCTATTTGTCTAATATTATCACATTTTTTATTCCTGGCATAGATAGTAAACTGGAAAACTCATCTGAAGTTTCCTGAAGAGGCAAAATTATCTGCAGAGGCAACAGATCTAATTAGCAAACTCTTGTGTGATGTCAGCCACAGACTAGGATCAAAAGGGGCAGGTGAAATTAAGGTGTTGTTTGGCGTTTTCTATTCTAGATTCTTGGATATGTTCCTTACACTTGTTTCCAGATAAAGGAAGCTATCTTGCTTCTTTTTTCTTCTCTAGGAACATCCATGGTTTCAAGGTGTGGATTGGGATAGAATATATGAAATGGAGGCTGCATTTATTCCTGAGGTTAATGATGAGCTTGATACTCAAAATTTTGAAACGTTTGACAAGGTACTGATCCTTATTTTTCGGATTTGGCTGTGCTAATTATGTTGCAATTTTATTGTATTCATGATGTTAGTGTTCTGTTTGCTTATTTTTCATTGTGCAGTCCGACGATCAGTGTCCTAGGCCATCAAAATCAGGTCCATGGAGAAAAGTAAGCTTTCTAGTGTCTTGTATTTATTAGTCATCTACCTATAGCATTTCAATCTACTGCTAGCAGATGACAAAGTTGTCATTGTTTTCTTTGGCTCTTTACTGTAGAATTCTGTAGTTGGATACTATTTTATGTTGTATTATTGTTATTATTATTCATTTTTGTGTCAGGATGGTTTTTGCCTGTGCGCACTGTTTGATTGCTAATAAGTCAAAGAAGTCTTTTTATCATAAATTATAATTTCAGGGAGTCCTCCATACAAGTGCATTTCATGATTTTGTGCTCCCTAATTCTAACATAAAATGGCAGCATGTTTCATTCTTTTATTCATGACTTACATTACTGTTTTTTCTTCACCATCCCTCTGTGCCACAGATGCTTTCATCCAAGGACGTAAATTTTGTGGGATACACATACAAAAACTTTGAAATTGTAAATGATTTTCAAGTGCCTGGAATTGGTATTCTTCTTTCTCCACGTTATTATGGAATTATGTACATAGACAACCAAGGTATTTGTTCCAGAATCATGTGCAGGAATTCTTGTCTGACAAATATTTCAAGATGCTTAAGCTTCGTATTATTATTATGCCATCTGATGGTGCATCTCAACATTATTGCTTGACTCTGCTGCGTCTGGAACATAATTGTTTTAGTAATTTGCACTTAAAATTTATCTTCAATCACAGAACTTAAGGGTTATTCATTAGATTCTTTTGGAGTGTGACTGCATAGCGAACCCATATTTATCATATTGCTGCTATAATATCATTGAGGTCAAATGCTGAATGCCCCATACACAACATAACTGGAAAGTACAGCATGATCTGTCTAGTCTGTTTTTGATGAACAGAAAAATATCTAGTCCGCTTTTTACTTATTGCTGGCATTACATAATACCTCCTTGTTCTTGTGATACAAGATTTCTAATGATTTTCAGTATTTTGACTTTGGAAATTACCTTTATGAGTTGGCATTTTCTCTCTTTTTAGCCGAGTTGAAGAAGAAGAGCTCCAAACCAAGTAGGCCGTCAGTTAAGACACTTTTTGGTATTTTTTCTTTTTTCCTTACTATACTTAATATGTTGTTGATATTTCTTTCTACATCTGCAGACATATACCACACTGCCGATATCTTTAACATATTCAATTTTTCTATCTGATTACTCCACACAGACAGTGAGGCAGAGGCATCTGATGCTTCAGACTCAACACCTGGTGCTCAGCCTGTTCAAGGGAGCTTTTTGAATCTCTTGCCTCCGGAACTGGAAGCCACTGAAAAGCAGTGTGGATCCCAGTAACTCACCCTGTCTGTTAGAGCTGTTAGATCTTAGAAAGGCAAATTGGCTTAGGTGACTAACCAACTGCATTCTAGTCCCAAAATAGCAATTTTCCATGCTGTCTTTTGCGTTTGGATATATTGGTGGCTAAAGCTCCATCTGCAGGAACTTCAGGTTTGATTCACCTCTTAAGGTCTAGATACCAAGGAAAGCTATTGCTGATCAAAGTTCCTTTTTTTCATTTTCGTAAAGATCAAAACAAACAGGAGAATTGAAAAGGAAAAAGAAAAAGAAAAGAGCGAGTAATTGCTAATAATAGTAGGTGCAAAATATTTTTATTTTTTTCTTTATTAGTGGCAAAAGCAGCAAAAATGCTGTACAGAGACAGTCTTAAAGTCATATCATTCCATCATGTATACATCCTTTACTTGCAATGTGTTAATTATTTAGCCTCCAAGTTAGATACTGACTCTGCTTTCTGTTCTTTTCTATTATTTCTTCATGTTTAAAATGTTTTGCATGCCTTGAGAGATGGTTTGGATTGGGTTAGCTTAGACGTGCAGCCACCCTCTCGCACTTCTTCAAGAGATGTAATTGCTCCCATACTTATACCAACGCCAGGACCAGCTGTGAGTATACAGTTATACACAACTTTGCCCCTTCACGAAGTTTTTTTGGATGGAAGCTGCGGTGAAAATGGAGGGAATGATAGATAGTTAATTAGGTTAGGCGAGTGAGGTTTAAGCTAATAATGCTTCTTTTGGAGTGTTCTCGCGGTTGACAATCTTGAAGAAGCTCATAGAATGTTTGCTTGAACTGATCTAGTGGCTTCTCCTTATGTTTAGTAGGGCTATTAAGTCTTGTTTAGGGATTTGCAGTCTTCTTTGATGTTCTGTCTGCCTTCCGTCTCTCTCTCCTTTTATCAAATTCGCTCACGTTTTTTTCTCCACCAAGCTATCCGTGAGTCATTTTGTTGACTCAAGAGGGTTCATAGACCTTGAATATCATGCAAGGCTTTCAATGTCCTACCCTATATGATGAAGACGTTGAGATTTTTGAATAATAGGATCAAATCTCTCATTGGTTGAGCAAGATCTCTCCCATGGTGGATCATTGTTGGACTCCACTATTTTTCCACCATGTTTGATTCACTTGTGGGGGCATAATCTGCCGGCCGATGACTTTCTGTATGGGGAAACCAACAATATACTGGAAATAGTTGCAGGCCCTGCAAGATGATAATATTGTAGTTAAAATATTCTTTTTGTGGAAACCATTTATGTTTGTTATGAAAGAACATCAAAATTCTATTCACTATACTAAAAAAATCCCTTAAATTTACTTCTTTATACCAGATTTTTTTTTTTTTAAAAAAATCCAACCATAAGTTCATAATTAACAATATTGTCTAAAGGTTGATTATAGTAAGTAAAATCTAATCAAGTAATTCACTGTAAAATTCCAATAAACTTGAAAGCTTCAGCTGTTCTTTTTTATTCCAGGAATTAGCCAAGTACTGGATATAAAAATATTGAAACAGCACATGTCATCTGCTTCTCAATTATTGATCCAGGCAGCTTAGGATTTGTCTTTTGGTCTGACTGTGAAACGTGTCGGATTAAATAGACGAAAGGGAGGCCCAGTCGCGGTGATTTATAGGTCTGAAGAAAGAAAGGTACAATACAAGAGAATGAAGCATTTATAACTATAATTATAGTAGTAATTAATTTTTGGATTAGTATTTCTGTTTGGTATAGTGATATATTCAGGTTGTTTGTGGAGTTTAAAAATTTTATTAATAATATATTAAATAATTAAAATAAAAATAAAAACAACTCCTGAATCGATACACTAGCCTTAATGATTAAATGAATATAATATAAAGTTATATCAAACACAATCAAAAACATCTTTAATGCTTGAGAAATTAAGAGAAAAATATTGGGCTTACGCTTTCAATTGCCATAGTCGTACAAATATATATGATTACATATTAGTTTATCATTTGTTATTTATATCCTCCACATTAATTTTTTTTTGTATAAAATATATAGTTTCTAGTATCTAATCAAAATAACCTCATGTCAAATTTATAATTATAAATAGCTATAAATTTGTGACTTTCAAATTTTGATTAAGAAAACTTGAGAATTTAAATATCGACAACCCTATTAAATCTATACATAAATTTAATTTTATGATATGATATATGAATTTCTATTCTAGTTCAAATTTCAAAAAAAGTTATTATGGTAACCTACATTACACAATTTTAAGATTACTTTTTAAGTATACTAACCATTATTTTTTAAGATTACTTTTTAAGTATACCAACAATTATATTTAAAGGATAATTGGGTTTATTTAATTTAATTTTTTAAATACATATAATTAACTTAAAATCAAAATTAAATTTTCATACTTATAATTGTATAAAATTAATATTAGTATAGTGCATTACCATTAAATTAAATTCATATACAATTTTAACCAAATATAAATAATTGAAACTAATCTTTTTAGTAAATAAATAAACAATTATTTTCCAACTCATATCGCGTAGAAAATAATTTAATCTCAATTAAATATTATTATTCAGATTTAAATTCAAAATCAACCATATTGTCAACTAAAAAAAAAACAATTTTATGACTACTGAAAGAATTATTTGATTCAGACAAACGTGTTCTCAAGGTTTTTTTAGTTTTTCCTTTTCAATTTTATTTTAAAGTAAAAAAAAATATATAAATCTTCTGTTCTCTTTCTTTTTCCCTTTTCCTATCCTTTTCTCCTAAATTCTCTCACCTTCACTTTCTTTCAATCATCTTACCTTTGTTAACAAACTGCTGCTGAAAACTATTTCTTTACTATTTTGATTTTATTTTTATTCCAAAGAAAAAAAGAACAATTTTTCTTATTTAATTTGATTCATTGTCTTCGGCCAATTTTTTTCCAGCCGTTATCTTTTATTTGATTGCATATAGATGTTTGATTTTGCCTGTTGATTACTCTTCTTCTTTAGTCAATGTAGCTGGGTTGTTTTTTTCTTTTCTGAATTAGGGTTTCATTTTTTAAAATTTGGGGATTTTGCTATCAAGCTGTGTAGTTGAGGAAACTGGAGCCTTTCTGATAATTATAATAATAGAAGTTTGTTTTTTTCTTTGTTGTGCTTAGATTGAAATTTCCCTGCATCATTTCCGAATTTTATTTTTAGCGTCATCCGTCCTAGGATTTCATTTCCTTCTTTTAGTCAAAAGCTCAGACTTTTTTTTTTGACGATTTTATCCCTGCTGATTATTGAAGAAGATTAAGAAATTTTTTCTTCGTTTGATCTATTGGAGTCATCAATTTGGTAAATCCCCCAAGCTTTAAGGGAGTTGTTTTGGGGGCAACAAATATTGAATTTGAAAAAAAATCGAGTGAAAACAGCTTAGATTAAGCTCTTTTGGGGGCATTTGGTATTGTTGAAGAGATAGAGAGTAGCTTTTGTTTTCTTGGCTTGAGATGGATCGTGTAATTGGTGGTAAGTTCAAGCTTGGAAGAAAGATTGGGAGTGGGTCTTTTGGAGAGCTTTATTTAGGTATAATAATCCAAAATCTCTTTAATGGCTTTCTCTTTCTTATTATCTTGTTTTTCTGTCTGCATTGGGACCTTTTTTTTTTTTTTCTGATTTATTGTTTTTGTTGAAGGGGTAAATGTGCAAACTGGAGAGGAAGTTGCTGTCAAACTGGTATGTGATATGTTCTTTTGGATAGTCTATTTTGTTTGTCTTCTCGTGGAGTTTTTCTAGCTGTGTTTGCCAATTGGTAATGATGATTTTGGGTCTTTGAATACTTATAATTTATAAATAAAGCAATCTTCAGTTTGTCATAGACTTGCTTTTGTGGTTGTTTTTACCATGTTTATTTGTAGTCTCTCGTATCTCTAAGAAGCAAAAAAGAAAAAAGAAAAAGAAAAAAGAAGAAGCAGAGTTTAGCTTAGTGGTTCTTGCAATCATCCTTAAGAGGTAGCATCCAGTAGGACTGGGGTTTGAATCCCAACATTTGCGATCCTTCTCTTATTCCCTAGCAACCTTTGTATCAGTAAAATAAGAAGCTAAAAAGGAAAAGAAAAGTGAGTTTGCAAATGCTTTTCTTAATTTGTGTAAAGATAAGTAGCTTGTTTTCCACATCCAGCTATGTCTGCTCAATTTCCGTTATTTGACAGTGTTTCTACATGAATGAGAAAATGAAATCATGATTCTATGATCAAGGGTGTTTCAAGTTAATGTAATTTTGGAAGACAATTTGTCTACTTTGTATTGCCAAATTCCAGCCTGCACTTTCCTCTTTTTTGAGATCATGTGGTGTTGCTCTTTTCTTGTGAGATTGTGTCATTTCAGGTGTGAATTTGAAGGGTGCGAATAAGTTCCTAATCATGGTTGATGTCAATGATGGGCGCAAACAATATTATTTTGATGAAAATTTATATTTCTAACTTCAACTGCAATGACCTTGACCTTTTTTCCCAATTTTTAATTCTAGGAATCTGTGAAGACCAAGCATCCACAGCTTCATTACGAGTCAAAATTGTATATGCTTCTTCAAGGAGGAAGTAAGTCTCAAACTTGCTCTCCCTCTCTGTATTTCTAGAAAAATGGTTTCACATGACATCATAATTTTACCTTGATCTGTGTATTAGTGTTTTCGACTGCACTATCATTATACAAGGAAATAACCTGAGAGAAAACATTCAATCGTCGATGTGATGGAAGCCATTAGTTTCCTTTTCATCTTAATTTATAAATCAATCTTCACACAATTTGCTATTGGTCTTGGTAGCTGCTGGTTTAGAAAGACAATATGATATGTTACCACCTATACGCACCTACACAATACCAATCTTCTTTTTTTTCCATAATTATGCATATCAACTTAGTCTTCAAACAATTTGTTCAATATGTTTTTATGAATGATTGATGCTTTATCTTCTGTTGCTTTTTTATTTTTTATTTTTTTTGGGGGGGAGGGGGGAGGGGGGGAAGTGGGGGAGGTATAATTTTTTTGGGAAGTACATAATTTTTATCTTTAAATAACTTGGTCTGGATTCTCCTTCATACAGCTGGTATTCCCCACCTTAAGTGGTTTGGAGTTGAGGCGGATTACAATGTCATGGTAATTGACCTTCTTGGACCTAGTTTGGAAGATCTGTTCAACTACTGCAGTAGGAAACTCTCATTAAAAACTGTGTTGATGCTTGCTGATCAGTTGGTAAGTTCATGACAATTTTGTGACAAAATTATTTTTCAGGTTTTTTTATTATTTAATTTCCCTCCTTTTCAACCATTTTTCCCCAGATTAATAGAGTAGAATATATGCATTCGAGGGGTTTTCTTCACCGTGATATAAAGCCTGACAACTTCTTGATGGGCCTAGGACGCAAGGCAAATCAGGTTCTAGTTATTGTGTTTTTCTTGTAGGTTAGCAAATATAACATGTACATACTCATTAGATGGCTAGCACAACCACCTTTTTTTTTTTGAATTTTTGGTTATGATAAAAACAATATGATTCCTTTGCTGGCTATAGACCCTGTTACACATCAGAAGTTTGAAATATTCTGGTATCATTTTTCCTTTTTAATTTATTATTGCAGGTGTATGTCATTGACTACGGCCTTGCAAAGAAGTATAGGGATCTTCAAACTCATAAGCATATCCCATACAGGTGATTACTTTTTGTTGATTTCTTAATAAGAAATTCAAACTTGAGGGTCTCAAGATTCTATAGTTTTCGTCATAATACATGACTATCGCTTATCGGGTTAAGAATTTATGAAACATAAGAAAGTTACTTCATGGGCTGCATATTTCTTTTATCAGGGTGTTTGTTTTACACTTTTACTGAAGGAGGGAACCCATGTTGGCTTAATATTTTGAACAGCTTGAGGAAAATTAAAGTGAAAAGTTCATAAGCCTTCTATGTTCTAACCTTTGCAAATAAAGGGAACTCCAAAACTTAGGGCAGTGCTCATATATCTTGCTATCTTTTCTTTGGATGCCATTTATTATGCATTTCACCATGCACTGCTGCCTCAGTGTGGTTCTGACTTGTCAGAATTGAATTTGATAGAGATCTTTATCTCTTGTTTTGGGTGAAATTTGAACTCGGGCGGTTTCTTATACCCTTGACTCTGAACTTGTTTTATATAGATTTCATATTACTAATCAAATTTACTCATTTTCCAATGTACTAAATACTAATACCTAAAGATTATTAATGATTATCCTTAATCATCCTGACTGAGTTTCTCTCTCTATATATATTTATATATTTCTTTCTTTTTTTTTTTCTTTCTTGTCATCTGTTTTTGTATCTTTATCTGTATGCTTAGCTACGTGGTAAAGATGTGCTGAGCATTTGGTGGAACCTAGTCCCCAATGCATTTGTTTGTGAAACCAACTCATGAAGTACTTTGCTGCAGAGAAAACAAGAACCTCACAGGCACAGCTCGTTATGCGAGTGTGAACACTCACCTTGGTATTGGTGAGTGACAAGTTATTTCCAACTAGTAGCAGTAAACCATGTATTATGGATGCAAGTTTACTTCTTCTTCTTCCTCTTATGAACTTATATTCTTCAATGTTACTGGCAGAGCAAAGCCGAAGAGATGATTTGGAATCCCTTGGCTATGTGCTTATGTATTTCCTAAGAGGAAGGTTAGTGTATCTAGTCTCGACATGCTCATCTTATTATATATATATTTGCATTTCCAGATAATGTTTTGTTCTGAATCTTCATTCTTAGATTTCTACACCTTGATTATTGATTCAATTGGCACTATTTCTTTGCTTTAGCCTTCCCTGGCAGGGGCTAAGAGCTGGCACGAAAAAGCAAAAATATGATAAGATTAGTGAAAAGAAGGTATCAACTCCTATAGAGGTATGGTCTCTTTTTCCTTCCTATGTCTAATTTGTTCCCTTTAAGAAAATTTTTCAAGTTACTAATCTCACTGATATCTGGATTGCTCATGCTTGCATAAGGCCTCCTCTTCATCCTTTTGTGGACCTGGTCTGATCTTTGTGTTCCTTCTTTCCCACTTGTGCAGAATGTCTGATAACTAGTATAAACTTTTTAAAGCATTTGAATTCTGGGATGGCAACCAGAAGTGTTATTCAAAGGATAAGATTCCTATTTAGTTCTTTGATGTTTGATAGTGAAATTTAATTTGGCTTAGCTAGCAAATGGCAATGTTGTATAAATTGATAAGGGGAATATATCTATTAAAGCTAAGTTATAGTTGGTATTTAATCCCAAAATTTAGTGTTAATCCATCTAATGGTTATTATATGTGTTTCCTTGTTTAGTAACAATGTCATATGTCCATATGACAGGTGCTCTGCAAGTCATATCCATCTGAATTTGTTTCATATTTTCAATACTGTCGGTCTTTGCGGTTTGAAGATAAACCGGATTATTCATATTTGAAGAGGCTTTTCCGAGACCTGTTTATAAGAGAAGGTTAGTTATTATGCTTGTGGCTTCCTTAATAATGATTAGTTTATCATATATATTTTTTCTGGGTTCTGAATTTCACATTGTTGCAGGTTATTCGTTTGACTATGTCTTTGACTGGACTGTATTGAAGTATCCGCAGATTGGTGGTAGTTCCAGAAGCAGGGTAAGTAGTTATAAACTTCTAGTCTCCCAATTACTTCCATCTTCAGAATATTACAGCTTTTCCATCTGTTTCTCTCAGCATTCCAGTGGAAGGGCAGGTTTAGCTGCAGGACCAGCCATTGAAAGGCCAGAAAGAATCTCAGGTCTTCTTTTCTTTTAAGAGAACTAAATTTCTCATTAGATGCTAGATACTATAATCAAACCTCTGATTCTTGGAACTTAATTACCCCAATGCTCAACTTGGTCATTTGATTTTATAAAAAATTATAGTGTGGACGAGGACAAATGTTCTTTTAGAATAGTCTTTTACTAACTATGATATTATACTAATAACCTCTTTGCTTTCTACCTTTGAACCCCCTTGTGGGTTACATCAATATTCAGTGGGAAGAGAGGTTCGGGATAGATTCTCTGGTGCTGCTGAAGCATTTTCCAAAAGAAACATTTCGAGTACTAGCCCTCGTCATGATCATTCTAAAAACAAGGCTGCTGAGAATGCAACTTTGTCAAAGCATGCGGTGAGCCTTGATTTTCTGTTAAATATTTTCTTTTATCGAACCTCAATTTTGTATGGCGACCTTTCTCCAGAAAAGCATTCTCTCTAGCTGTGAAGCTTTAGACCCACTTTAATCATCCCTCCTGATTTCATATCCTCCCCTTTCTGTTTTATTTCATATAAGAGCCAAGGCTAAATTGCAACTTGCTGCTGGCTTTTATCTGCAACTCTGGATTAGAGTTAGGTGATCCTATGCAGTCGTATCAAATTCATTCCAAACCAGACATAACCAACCAACGGTCTCCTCGTTTATCGAGAATGATACTTTCTTTATATTTAGTTTTCTTTTATTTGTCTTCAAATATATATTTGGCTAATCTCCGTCGTGATATTTGTTGGTTTGCAATTCCCAGCATCCTGATTCAGGTAAAAGACGCAGTTCTTCTCGATATGGTAGCACTTCAAGAAGAGCTGTAGTAACAAGCAGGCCCAGTTCATCCGGTGAACTCAATGACATTCCTCAAAACCGACTATCATCAACTGGTGGTCGCATGTCTACCACACAAAGAATCCAACATGCCTTGGAGGCCAAAACATCTAGTCGTGCCACCACTATTAGAGGAAGCCGTGATGATCACCCTCTTCGAAGTTTTGAACTCCTTTCCATCAGGAAATGATGGGAGTAGTATATCAATTGCAAGCCTGATGCCTTTTAAGAAGTACGATCTCACTGTGTATAAGGGATTATATCAGCCCAGATTCAATGCTGTTATTTTACAACAGCTCATGCCCCTTCTCTCACCATGTTGCCAATAGTTTTTCCAACATTGTTTTTCCTCCCAAGGAGTTTATGGCCATTCTATCAGAATTTTATGTCATGCGAGTTTTCTGCAATCAAAGACTAAAGCGTTTTAGACTTGTTAAATGTTTAAGTACTGCTTTTAAGCATTGGTCAAGTTGATACTTATGTAAGGAAATATTTAGTTAATATGCATTAACTTCTTTATTTCAAACAATAATGTATTATATGCAAAAAAATTAACTTTCAGTTCAAAAGGAAATGAGGGTCAGATTAAAAAGTCAACCATCAATTTCAGATAGAGAGGTTTGATAGCAGGGTCATAAGTAACAATTATGAGAAAAAAAGTCGGCAAAAGTTTACAAGATCTCAATCTGAAATGCATAACAAGGAAAGGCTTAAATAGAAAAAAAGTTTAGGCTGCCGTCTCCTTTTTAAGTTTAGCTAGCTCCTGCCTAACGATTCCAGCCTTCTGCAATACAAAATGTAGTACTAAATACATCAGTATCAGAAAATCTTACAAGTTGGGCAACAATTTATATTACAGCTGAGAATCATCTGACTTGTACCACATATATGAAGTTAGGTTTAACCAAAGGGGCAAAATTAGCTTCAAGAGCTTAAGATTTGTATTGATTATGTACCAAAACGATTCGAATCTTTAACCTTCAACATTTCATTCAACACCCAAACTTCTTTAAATCATTAAAATATGGACTAAGTGCACTTCACATCAACAGTGTGAACATATATTATCCAAGCTCAGAGCAGAGTCTAATACAGGTATGTGTTGACCAGGAGTATGCTAATTCTTTTGTACTAAGTTTTTCATTTATTAAGAGGATTATACCCTCGGACTCGAGCCCGAATATATGTCAAACATACAGTACTCTAAAGGGGGGAAAATACAATTAATGTAGAAAAACAGCGCTAAATCAACTTCAACTCCCAATCCAAATTTAAAGCCAATGCTCTCATTCATAAAGATTGGGCTGAACTTATCTGGAGACCAATGCCAAGAAAAACACTTACAGTCTATGGCTATTAGCAGCAGTTCTATTAGCTTAGTAAACATGGAATGAAATACTTGTAGAAATGGAGAATGAGGAAAAGAAAAAGAGGCTTTCAAGGATTATGTAAATCTTGGATAATTAAAGACCACACAAAATTCAAATGGCAGTGAAAACTAGGAAAACATAGCATGGAAGTGATGCAATATGGAAAAATAAATAAATGATCTGCTGACCTTAATCTTTGCCAACATGAGCTTGAACCTATCAAAATCATTAAGCGATGCCCGTCTTTTCTGGACAATCAGCTTCCTGCCCCATGAACTGTTCTCCCACTTGTTCTTCACATCTGCACCATTATAAAAGCAACTTTCAAGCAACAGATGAAAAAAAAAGACTACCCTTGTTCTTTTCAAAACTTAAGGATCAACCACCAACCAGCTTTTTCCATAGCATCAATCAAGGTCTTCTTCTTAGGAACCCTATTAATATCAATCTTGATATCAGTGAGAGTTAGTCTTTTAAAGTTCATTTGGCTTCTCACCGTATCAGGTGCATCAACAAGAGCCTACATCACATTAACAAAGCCATTATCACACAACTTATTCCATAACAATAGTAATCATTTTAAGCGAAAACTTTCTTATTGAACCTAAATTTTAGTTAAAAATTGCTGTGTACTGAAAAAAAAAATGAAAACCATTAACAAACACCCAAAAAAATTGCAAACACAATTTAATGGTGTACCCTGTTTTGATCAACGACATCGACAATGACAACAAGCTTGCCGTAGTCCTTTCCGTAGTTAACCAGAGCTACTCTTCCAATCTCCACGTACCTCTTGAACGGCTACACAGAAAAAAAAATCTAATAATAAACTAGGAACACGGAAATGATGATATGTTTTTAGTCGGTGTTCAGATGCCATGAAGAAAAAATAATAAAAGTGGAAAAAAACAATGGGGATTTGTTTGTTTAGGAAGCTTACCATTTTTGAGAGATTGGGGAAGAAGGGCAATAGCTGAAGTTAGGGTTTCTGAAGACCACCAAAACCATTAAAATACGTTATATCATTAGGGTTTAAAAACTTTAAATTTTCCTCCAAATGCTATTGGGCTCCAAACGGCTTTTTATTGGGCTTTTCAGTTTGCTTCTGGGCTTCAGTCTTTAGAAAATAATAGTAACTGATTAACCTTGTCCTGAAATAAAATGATTTAATTAGTTGTTTATTTTATTTTGACTTATTTTAGAGTTTGATATCAATTAAATTACAAATAAAATTAAAAAAACCAATTAAATTTAATATTTTATATATTTTGACATCTATCCTATTAAGTCAAAAGATAATGAAAGCTTGGACAATATTTTAATCATTTTTAATAGATATTTATGTAATAATGGATACATCTAGAACATGTTTATTTAAAGTTTAGCGTTTTCATAGCGCTAATTATATAAGAGTGTGTAAAGATCAAACCGATTCTTTGAATGGAGCTAGCATTTGATAGACTATATTTTTAAGCTTTTGTTGAACCTGCTCTCTGATAAATTACAAGGATAGTTACGTATTACTTACATCCGCATATTACTTATCCATCTTGTAAACTTCAAAATTTGAAATTTACTGATATATTTCGAATTAATTAATATTCCCATATAACAAATATAGAATGAAATACCTTTTTTAATCTATTGTTTGGTGTTATTGAAGATATAAATGTTGTCTAGGTTTTTAACAAAAAAAAAAAGAAGACATTAATTATCATTGTGTTTTTAGGGGTAGGGGTGTTCAAATTTCGGTTAAAATTGAATTAATCGATTAAATCGATTTAATTTGGTTAATCGATCTAACTTGGTTAGAGGTCGGTTAATAATTTTTTAGAAGTTCAGTTATCGGTTAATTCGGTTCGAAATCGAGTAATTAACTAAATTTAATAATTAATAATACAAATTATATGTAGTTTTAATTCGATCAAATGAATCTTATCAAGTTATTTATTTTATATATTTTATACTTGTTTTAATCTAATATATATATATTTCGGTTAATTCAGTTAACGATTAAAAAATTAAATTTTTTTATTAATATTAGTTTGATTCAATTAACTGTTTGAACATCGCTAATTAGGCGAAGTAAAAGAAAAAGAAATAATTAAATGATAAATAGTAAAAATATAGTTTCATATTTGGCGCTTTGAGAAAATCAAATCTAAAAGATAAAGAAATAAAATTCCAAAAAAGCATGATTGGCTCCCATTAACAACAACAGTTTTACCGTTTAAATTAATAAAGGAACCTTTTTTCTTGTCTTACCGTTCATTCCTCTGCATCCATTATCGTTGCTTCTTTTTTTTTTCCCCTTTCCTTACTGTCTCCTGAAAAAAACAAAAAAAGCTTCGATGATGGAAACTTTGTAGCATTATCAGTCCTTGCCTGCTAGAAACTTAGCTCCTATTTCAATTCATCACTCTACAAGTAAGCTTTAAAATTATGATGATAAATAATTATTTTTATTTTGAACGTATCTGAGTTTGGATCTTTCATGATTGGAGGGGCAAAAGGATATTTGAATCTACCATTGATAGTGTGATGGTAATCAAAAGGAAATAATTCCGGGTTTTTTAGAGCATGAATCAATGCAATTAATCTGGCATTACAGTGGTGTAGTTTTGAATTATTTAACGATGCCGAGATTTTCTTTCTTTCTTTCTTGTGATGATGTGTTTTTCATAATTTCCTTCTTTCAGTTTGTTATTAGCGATGATTTAATGCTTGCATTTACAGTATTGTTAAATGTGTTTAGTTTGATTGTGCTTAATGGGCAGTAACCGATTAAGTTCCTTGTTTAAACCATTGTCTGGGAGGCAATAGCAAAGATGTTTGGTAAAAAAGCTGGAACAGAAGAGTTGGAGGCCTTCTATCCCATAAGACCAGAATGTGTAGCTGAAATTCCAAAGACCCGCTTTAAGCCCAGGGTGTGCATCATTTACTCATCACTTCCCTTACTCAAGTTTCTGTTCCATTCTGTTTGTAACCCTTGCTTTTTACTAGATGTATACCAATTTGTTGGTCATGCACTTGCAATCCTTATTAATTGCATCAGGCAGGGAAAACTCTCAGTGCAAGAAGATGGCATGCGGTATTCTCTGAAACCGGTTGCCTGGATATTGCAAAAGTTCTTAGACGGATCCAAAGAGGGGTTTGCTTCTTTCTAGTTCTGCTTATATATCTGTTACTTGCCTACATTTATTATATTTATATTTACAATTTACAACCTAGAACTGACAGGGGCTATTGGACATTGAAATAGGCTTAAGTTGTAGCAATTGAGATATTGGAGTGTGATAATTTTATTAGTATTTTAAGATAAAACCTAGTTCGAGCTAAGATTTCTAAGAAGTAACTCAGTCAAATCAAACTTTAAAGTCTATAATGGAATTTCGTACAAAATGAGATTGCCTCTAGGAGTTCTATAAGGTAAGCACCCAAATGAAATCAGCATTGAATTTCTTTTGAAAAACCTCAGGAGGTTATGGAGTAGTAAATTGGCTCATATAATTCTTCGTAAGTTTGAGCTGGTATATAGATATCTCTTGCATGACATGTTAGCATATATGTGGTTCAAATTTAATGCGTTGAGGACAAAAATGTAATTGAAAATTGTGACTTTTAAATTTGTATTCTTCTCCAACCTTCAAATCATAAAGGAATGGAAATGCAATCATACTTCTTCCCCTCTCTTACCCTGTCCCATATAAGACAAGGTTGCATGAATGCCCGTACATGTCTTTTATGCCCTTGCAATTTTGTATCTTTTTCTCGGTTGTCATTCAACTAGGTTTCTACTCTTTTTCATTGTGTCTGCTTACACTGGTGATAACTGATATCTAGTTGTGTTTGTTTTTCATATTGAAGTCGTTAACCATTTGTACTACCAAGTGATAACTTATATCTAATTGTGTCTGTTTACACTGGTATAGTTTGCATACACTTGCATATTTACATCTCTTGACAGTTAAGAAACTTAACAAATATCAACATCTTATTATGATTGGTTTACTTGATTTGTTGTGGTAGGGTATTCACCCTTCAATCAAAGGGTTAGTCTGGGAGTTCCTGCTAGGTTGCTATAATCCTAACAGTACCCTTGAGGATCGGAATCAGCTTAGACAGCAAAGGAGGTAACAACGTAAGCTTATGATTCAATAAGTAGAGCTAGGAAATCAATGTTAGCATCTCAACAAGTATAAATTGTTCACTATTTTATTTGTCTTTATTTTCACTCTAAATTTTAGTAGCACTCCATATTTTGACCTGGTTAATGTTTTATAAAGCTTTAGAACTGTTGCTTCAGCCTTAAAGTACTGAATTAACATGGTTTGTTCACTCTATGAATATTTATGCCTTCTTTTCCATTGATCATGCTGTCTTATATTCAAGGGCATTTTGTTTCTGAAGTTGCTTGTGTTCCATGTTTCACTAAGTTGGTTTTTATGATTTAATTTCTAACACTAACCATCCCAGGGAGAGGTATAGCATGTGGAAAACTGAATGTCAGAACATGGTGTCCGTCATTGGTAGTGGAAATTTCATTACAACACCAATTATCACTGATGATGGCCAACCGATAGAAGTTGAAGGTTGCCGCATGACAAGTGCTGTCTCAGACAAGAAAGTGGCTCAGTGGATGCTTATATTGCATCAAATTGGTATGGTGTATAATGTCATGCTCAACTAATTGGATCTTCCATATACTTTATATGATTCTTGAGATACCCTTTAAGGCTTTAATTAGGCAACCTTCTTTTTTTAGGATACCATTCTTATGCCTTGACAGTGACACTAGTAAATTTCTACCATAGATGCTTACTGATATTCTTTGTAGCAAGATGTGTTGATTGTTAGAAAATCCATTTTAAAAAAGCATGCTTGTTATAAAAGGTACTTCAGTAGTGGTTTTCTATCATCTATGCTTCCATTGCATAACTGTGATCTTAATTTTGTTTTTAACTTAATTTGTCTTTGATGTATTTGATGCATTTTGCTTGTAGGTTTGGATGTTGTTCGAACTGATCGAGCACTTGCCTTTTATGAGGACAAAGCTAATCAAGCAAAACTTTGGGATGTTCTTTCTATATACTCATGGGTAGATGATGATATTGGTTATGTTCAAGGTGAGTTACTTGATTGCATTATTTAATACCTAGCCAATTTCTTATTGTTCTCCAAACGTTTTAGCTTATTCTTTGATGAGCAGGAATGAATGACATATGCTCTCCAATGGTAATTCTTCTAGAAAATGAAGCAGATGCATTTTGGTGTTTTGAGCGTGCGATGCGAAGATTGGTATACTTTTACTTATTGCAGGATGGTTGATTGAATAATTGCTTTAGTGGAGACTAATATACACTAGCTTTTATTATTTCATTTCCATGCAATTTGTGTATATGTTTATGAATTAATGTTCTGTTCAAGTGGCATCTTATGATAGGTTAATTTAGTTGAAAGAATTAATTGCTTATAACTCATCATTTTGGAAAATAGAGGTCTAGGCCTTCAAACTAATAGTTGGATGTACCAGTCTCTATAATGTTCATGGTGATTAAGACAGTACTTGATACATGCTTCCTTTAAACTGGTGCAATTTTTTGTTCTATATGATGATTTTGAATGTATATTCATGAAAAGACAATCCATTAAAATATTAGCATTATTGTTTAAGAGGGAAGATTCATTTAAATTTGTATCCTTAATTATTCATAACATGATCGTACTTATGATATACAATATATATATATACATCATTCTATGGGAAAAGGTTCATGTAAAACTTTGGCTTTCATGCTTGTTTGTTTATATATGTTGCTTATGGTTTATATCTCCAAAAGTATATCTCGGAGTTTGGCACTTTGTTTTTTGTAACAGAGGGAAAATTTTAGGTGCAGTACAACTTCAATAGGAGTGCAATCCCAGCTTGGTACACTTTCACAAGTAATTAAAACTGTTGACCCTCAGCTTCATAAACACCTTGGTATGTATTCGTTTGCCCCATTCTTTTTGTAACTCTAGTTCTTTTTCGGTTTTATTCTTTGTTATCTGTTAACATTGACCTTGTTTAGCTTGAACTTATCTTGATAATTTACACCGTTAGAAAGAAGCTACCTAAAAGAATCAAGTATCAATATAACATGTAGGGGGCTCATACCAAACCGTTTTTATGCCACTTGAACCTTGAGCTCCTTACTGCAGCTAAGTCACTCTGAAACCTTTTGTGCATCTTCATGGATTAATGACCGTTGAATAATTTTGTTCCTGAACAAGATAAGGAAAGAAAGAAATTCGAACAACCGGGAACCCAATGCATTTCAAGGACATTGAGAGTACCCAAAACAGAAAGCTTCATTCTTATGCCTTCTTTTTCTTGGCATCTTCATAGTAATGTAATGTAATGTAATTTTATTTTATTGTATTTTTGTTAAACTAATATCTCATTTGATTTGTGTGGCAGAGGATCTAGATGGTGGGGAGTATCTGTTTGCATTTCGCATGCTGATGGTACTTTTCCGGAGAGAGTTTTCCTTCGTCGATGCATTGTATCTTTGGGAGGTGAGAGGAAAGATCCCGTTTATATCTAGCAAATCTGATGTAATTTCTTTGAGAGAATTTAAGGTCCCATTAATTGTTTTAGATTGTTTGAAGTTTCAGTTTCTTCATATGTGCTTATTCTAAGACAGGTAATGTGGGCAATGGAGTACAACCCTAATATCTTCTGGTCATACGAGCAGCCCGACGGAGCTTCAGATAGCAACTCTGTACAATTAAATCAGAAGATGCTAAAGCAATATGGGAAATTTCAAAGGAAAAACATGGAGACTGGGTATGCGGATAAAAACAATGCACTTGCTGTTTTCCTTGTTGCAAGTGTTCTTGAGACCAAGAATAAGCGGATTCTAAAGGAGGCCAAGGGTTTGGATGACGTTGTCTCGGTACCCCCCCATCCCTTCTACATATAAACCTTCGCCATTGATGAAAGCATCATTCCTCTGATCATGGATATCTCTTTTTTTTTTTTTCTCTTCTTTTTTCCTTAGATATTGGGTGATATTACTGGAAACTTGGATGCTAAGAAAGCATGTCAAGAGGCATTGAAGTTGCAAAACAAGTACTTGAAAAAGGTAGGCTTTATTTATATATTATGTACATAAAGTAGTCAGAGGTATAGAAACTGATCTATCATTTCATTTCATTTCATTTGTGTTTTTGCATGCAGGCCAAGAGACCATAGCTGCAGATCGTCAAATTTCTATTCCTCTACTCGAAAATTTTGTATTCATTTTCTCTTGCTTAGTTTTCCATGTATTTGAGGTTTCTTTTTTTCCCTTCAAGTTGCACTAAATTTCTCTTTCTACTTAGGTTATATATAATATATTAATTCTTTTTGAAGTTATAGATCCCATCAAAATAATTTATTGCAAGCACTAAATTGATTAAGAATAACATAAAATAAATTATATAAATTATATGTGTGTAGAATAACGTATTTAGAATACAAAAGTGTGCGTAAGAATAACATAAAATAAATAAAATATATAGTTTGTAATTAATTAATAATTCATGTATGATATTAAAATTAAAAAATTAGATTAAAATTGTAAATAAAACAAAATTTAAACACATGAATACATTATATTAAGAATCCTAAATGAATACAATTGTTTATATAGTGTTGTCATCTTAAGTTGGTGTAAATTTGTGAGATCATTCCAATTAACAACATTATTAATATATATAATTGACAGAGGTAATAAATTGTGCATAATAAAATTAAAATGTATAAATAAATTGAAATAAAGTGTTGGTTAAGTAGTAAATTTAGAGTTTTTTCAATGTAGTTGGCATGAGTTTAAATCTCACCATATGCATTTTTTTATTTTTTTATTTTAATTAAAAAGACTAAAGTACCATCACATAATATAACTTGTTTTAAATATGAAAAGTCATTTTTGTAATTTTCTAATTGAGTTGGTGTCTAAGTTGACTTGTGACACTAACTCAATCTCTACCAGTGGAGTTTTTTAGACTTCACAAGCGGGTTGAGAGTTTAACAAGTGTTTTATGGCGATATAGTAAAAAAAATTAAAAAAAAAATTATATAAATAAATGTGACACTTATCAAACTATTGACATGTTTGTGAAGTCTAAAAAACTCCACTGACGATATATTAAATAATTACCCTTTTATTAATAATATAGATATAAAATTTTATTTTAATAAACTTTCACCGACCACTAATACCTTTATTGACTTAAACATCATTTTACCTATTTGTAGTCACCAATTTTGGCCCGGGTCATTAACCCCGGGCCCATTACAAACAAATTACAACAAGCCCAATACCAGCCCAAAACCAAACTAAAGCCTAGTCAAAAAAATAAATGTCCAGATTAAATAAACAGTCCTTTACAAACCAATTAAAATAAAAGCAGCCCAAACCCACAAAGCCCACAACCTAAAACATTTCAGCCAAATTAGCCCTAGTCCCTTAACCCTAGCGCCGCACAAGCTCTCCACTCAGCCCCGGATGCGTCGCTGGCCTCCACCCACGCGCGCACTAGCCACTGTTCCCCACCATCGCCTCGGCCTCCACTGACACCTGCAAACACGCGAGAAAAGGGGCCAGAAAGCAAAGAACAAACAATAAGAGGAAATTCATTGCATTTTTTATTGTATTCAGATCGGTTATAAAACCGAAAGAAAAGTTGTAAGAAAGGGATGCTTCTTTTTTTTTTTCTCTTTTCGGCAATCAATAAAAAAGATAGATTCAATAGACAATCAAAAATCAAAAAGAAAGTAGATTCGAAAGCATAAAAAAAAAAAAAAGGAAGAACATACGCAAGTCAGATTTAAGATTCAAGGTATATTTTTCCTTTTTTTTTTGTTTCGTTTCAATTTTTTTTATCCACAGATATATACATATATATATATATACATATTAATATAATAAATAAAAAGGAAGACCTTACCTCTTTCGGCCACCGCGCGCGGTGGCCGGAACGACGGCGAACGGCGTCGGAGCGACGATTGAACCCCCCCGTCTTCAAACCTGCAGAGAGAAAGAGAGAAAAGTTATTTTTTTTCTTTTGAGCAGAGAACAAAATGAAATTTTTGAAAGAATTTGGCCTTTTATAGCCCCAATTAAACGACGTCGTTTTGGGCAGGGGGGATCCGCGCGTTGACCCGGATCCGACTCAGGATCCGCGCGTCCCCCCCATCGACGGGTTAATTGGACTTTAGTCCTTCCGTATTTTTAAGTCTTTTAAATTAAGTTTTTTTTAGTTTTTTTAATCTGCCCCAACACGTTCTCTCCGTTTCCAATTTAGTCCTGCGCAAAACGCAGCGCATAGGTTGCAGGGATAATTTCCCGAGTGGTCCCCCATTCTTTGCGCGCGTTGCAAATCAGCCCTTCCCCTTTTATTTTATTTCAAATAGACCCCAAACTCACGTTTTTATCCAATTTGGTCCCTCTTTAGTAATTTTATAATTATTATTGTTATTTACTTTATTATTTTATTATTACTATATTACTATTATTATTATTATTAATTACTATTATTAGTAGTATTAGCTATATATATATTTGCTATTTCGCATTATTATTAATTATTATTATTACTATTATATTGTATTATTATTATCATTATTATTAGCTATATATATTTACTATTACTATTATTATTACTATATTAATTATGTTGTACATATTTATATTATTATTATTATTCTATTTTGGTATCATTATTATTATTTTATTATCATTGTTATATCATTATTATTATAGTCATATTATATATTATGCATATTATTTTTGCATTATTATTATTATTATTATTATATTATTATCATCGCATTCACATTATTATATTATATATATCTCGTATTATTATCATTATTATTATTATTATTATTACTATTATCATTATTATTACTATATATTATCGTATTGTACACATTTCGTATTATTGTTACTATTTCGTTGTTATTATTATTATTATCACTATACTATTATTATATTATACATATTGTTATTATTATCATTATTGTTATATTTCCTATATTACTATTATTTTTACTATTATTATTACTGTATTATCGTTTGTATATACTAACTTTATTATGATTATTAGGATCTTATATTAAGTATATTGCACATATTTTGCATCAGTAATGTTTATTATTATCTCTATAACTACTAACACCTTTTAGTTTTTGTTTATTGTTATTATTTTAATTTTATTTTATTTTGTTTATTTATTTTTTTGTCTTCATCATTGCATTTTCCTGTTATCATGTTTTTGCTAATTCTCGTTTCGTCGCCTCATCGTAATCCAGTATTCCATCTTTTACTTTTTTTTATTTTTTTTTTTTAATATTCTTTTCCTAAAAATGAGTTTTCACAAGGATAATATTCATGAGTTTGGGAATTCAAAAATTCGTGCCCAATCGTGCTGGGTGTGACTTTTTGTTTGACCAAACAAGTGGATATTCTTTCAAATTTTTTTTTATTTTCAAATGGGGTGATATTTGCGTATTCGGAAGTTCGAAGGATCGCGCCCAATCGTGCTGGGTGTGTTTTCTTTCGTATGACCCAATGAGCAAATACCCTTTCCAAAATTTCAAAAATGGTTACTTGGAGAATTTCCAAGACGATCTTGGATTCAAGGACTTAGATTATCGCGTCCAATCGTGCGGGATGTGAAATTCTATTCCTTCGGAACAAGGGAATATCATTGCTCGATCAAGTTGCTTTTTAAAAAAAAAAAATATAAAATAGGATAAAAAGAGCAAGATTTCAAAAATCATTTCAAACTTTTCGACATTAGGACATCGATTAATCAATTTGGTACCAATTTTGGGCGTTGCGAGGGTGCTAATCCTTCCTCGCACGTAACCGACTCCCGAACCTATTTTCTCGAATGTTCGTAGACCAAAAACCCCGTTTTAGTAAACTGAAATGTTCTATTAAAACAAAGGTGATCCGATCACACCTAACAAAGGTCGGTGGCGACTCCCGTTTTTTATTCATTTTCAAAACCCAAGTTCGATTTCCGTTTTCGTCGAAAAATGGTTACGACAGCTTGGCGACTCCACTGGGGATTTTTTGAGAGTCAGGCCGAAAATTGATTATTCTTTGTCCTTTTGTCAAGATTTGGGAAAATCATTTTGGAAAAATCATGTTTCTTTCGACGCATCTGTTGGTACTATGATTGTAATATTGTCGAGTCTCCTAGGATGTCTCTGCATTCATCCTTGCATGACCGTTGTGTCACACCCTTAAGTGGGAGCGAGAAGCTATGCCTTCGTGAGGTTTTCACCTCCGCACGGGCTAGGGGACCGCTCCCGGAATACATCCGTACCTATGGTTTCGTGAGGTTTTCACCTCCGCATGGCCATAGGGAAATGTATTCCCTCGAACTAAACTCGATCTGTATGAGCCTATAATGGGTGAAGGTTGAGGAATCTGCTGGTTCGGGTACCTCTCTTTAGAACTGAACCACATGTAGAGAAACCTAGGAACCCATCTTGGACAGAATCGCGCTAAACCCATAATAGTCACTCCAATAAGTGTTTGCTTATTTCTCTTATACTAAATTTTTTTTTCCGCTTATCTTCCCTTGCATTAACATTTTCTCTTATTTTGATTGCATTGCATGTCATATTCACATTAAAAGGCGTCGATCTCCGTTCGGTTACTAAGATAGAAGCTTGTTATGGGGGACGGATTCCTTGATAAAGTAGAGGATAACGCGGCCGTGCGTATATGGTCAGAGAAGATACAACTCGAGAAAGGGGATAGTCTGGCCGAGGGATGTACATCGGAGTTAGGGGACTTTACTCGCATCAGCATAACGCAGAATGAGTTACAAGAATTAAAAGATATGTGGGTTCATTGGGATGAAGGGACTAAGCAGCTTTTCTACCTTAATTATGGCGATCTACCCTATTTGCTTGACATCAGAGTGGACAAACACTTGTTTCGGGCCATAACTCAATATTGGAATCCCGCATATAGCTGCTTCACATTCGGGAAAGTGGATTTGGTACCTACCATAGAAGAATACACGGCTTTACTGCGCAATCGAAGGGCTCAAATCGATAAAGTCTACTTTAGGGCCGGCAATGCACCAACCTTGGTAAAGAAACTGATGAACATACTGGAATGAGCGAACAATGGGTCGTGGCACGTATTCAGCAAAAAGGTGAAGGGAAATGCATTCATGGGCAAACTT